>VWZE01021536.1:213370-390957 GCA_013396675.1 Eubucco bourcierii
CCACTCCGTCCCGTTCCCCGCTTCCCCTCCACCAGTGTCCCCCTCGACCGGTCCGGTGGCAAGCTGATTCGCCTCACAACTTTTTGGGAGGGCATGGGAGGCGGTTTTGGGGATGTGGAGGAGCCGTCAAAGTCGTCCCCCCCCCAACACACTGGAACGTAGGCGTCTCGGTCCGGTCCCTGAGGCTGTGAGCTGGGGGCCTCGCCTTCGTCCCCCACCACGTTCTGGGGCTGGCAGCCACCTCAGTCCCTCCGGGGCATGGGCCGGTATCCGATACCTCAGCTGCCCTTGCTGCCCCACAAGACTTGGTATCAGTGGGCATTGGCATCAGCTCACTCGCCCCACGTCCAGGGGATCACCTCTGTGGCCCCTACACAGTAAGGGAGAAAGGGCTGTGTTTGGACTTGGGCTCTGGTCCCATGTCATGTACCTGTTGAGAGGACTTCATGGGCCAGAGTCCCGCAAGGGCAAGGGATCCCTGTGAGGTGCCTCTACCCCCCAGGACCAAAAATGAAAGCCTCCTTTTTTTCAGGAAAAAGAACATCTGATAGTTGTGAAGTGAGTCCACTGGAAAACGCAACACACTTCACCCCGCACAGGTGAAATAGCTGTGGTTTCCAATGCAAGAGGTGTCTAGTTTTGGTCAAATGTTCCTTAGCTCAAAATGCTAGCAATTTTTGTACAGGTAACCTTAAGTGAAATTTTGGAAATTGAAGTAGGACTTACCTTAAAGTCTTACTTTATGCTGTCTGATTAAAATATGTAGATGTATAGTTAGTTCTAACTTTGCTACTTAACAGCATATGACGAAGGTTTATTTTGAGACTGTTACTAATTTTTAAGGATTTGTAGACTTAAAAAGAAAACTGGCAAGTTTAGGGCAACATACTGTTGCCCCTGTAGTTGAGTGCCTTCTCCTATGGGCAGTGTTTCTGTACCGGCAGTATTTTACACTAAGGCCATTCTCACCCAGCTGCTGATTGCTGAATCTGAACGCTCATGTTTTGTGTGAAGCTGTCACTTACAACCTGGTGGCATTTTTGCAGCCATCCTCAGCCTTTTGAGTGATTTATTTGTAATATATATGTACATCAGACAAATTTTATTAATTGCAAATCTAAATTATCTACAGGAAGCAACCTGGAATTTACTTAATAGAAGTTATTTTGATGTTTCAGTATTTTTATGAAGAATAAATGAATTAGTATGTAGAACCTAGTCCTGTGGAGTTGCATGTACCGTGTTCCTGCACTATGGTAAATCCTTGGAAGGTACACATTTATTATAATACTATGTTAAAACTTAAGTAGCTTATAAGTCCCAGAAGGCTATTCTGTGAGCTTTATTTACTGAGTATTCCTAATGAAGCATGAATGATATTCTTACATTGTGTGAAAACAGACTTATTTGTTTTTGCAGTATTGGGACTAAAAACAAGGCTATATTATTTTATTTAACCTCATATGCAAGTGTAGGTTATCTGTTAAATAAATAAAGACTTGAACTTACAGTCCTTCTTAGTTCAAAAAGTGTATCAGGTACAGATGCAAGCTATGCTGTGGTATATTTAGTCTCTGCTTTCTCTGAAATTGAGGTTTTGGTATTTTGAGATGTTTTGAAGTGCATTTCTGTGATGTTGCGGTGGCTTAAATGTTCCATTTTGCTGCATCTGTAGGCCACCTTTTCTACACCCTCACTTGCTGTGACAAAGCTTGGGTCTGTTTGTAGTCATGTTGAAATAAGTGTGCTTCTGTGCAAGCATGAGAATCTGCCTGTGACTATGCTGTTGCCTAAGAGAAATATGCTCGATAGATAAATCCTTGTTCAAAAGTCTTCCAAAGATGCAGAACCCATCTTGAACCTTAGGTCAGGAATAGTCAATTTTAGGAAGTTCTTGTATTGAAATCTTTAGGAATGTGCTCTTAGTGACAGTTATGAATCTTCCTACTTAACATCTTTTCTCTTCAGAAATCCTTGGAAGTTTCTAAAATTCCTAGAATCTTAAATGTTTGCTGTTTTTTAGGCTTGGACTGTCTTTGACATGTTTCTTTTAAGGTGCTATTTGTCAGATGACTGGCTCAGCTGAAATTAAAGTTCCTTCTTAAGTTAATTTTGTGTAGGAAAACACAAGGAATAACCAATGATCAAAACTTGTTACAATTCGCTTAAGTTCTCTCACCATTACTATTATTTGGAGTAATACTTAAATTTAATTCTGCGTTTATTGCATTATATGCTGAAGCATAACCTATATTACCACTTTTGGCCAAAATATATTGCTGCTTTTCTGTTACTGTATTCTGTTACTGTATAAAGGTAGTTTATATTGCATCCAAATGCAATATAAACTACCTTTCTAAAAAGGCAGAATGAGGACAGTGTTGCTGCTTCTATCTTCCTGGGTAGATTTTAACGTATGTTAAAAAGTATGAAACATATGAAAATGTGATTCCAGGTGGTTACTAAAAATGTCTAGTGAGATTTTAACATGTTAAGTGCCTCGATCTGTCAGTGTACTTGCATGTGTATGCAGTGCCAACTGTAGTACTTGATTCTGGTTGCTTCCCAGTGTTTTCTGTCTTGATTTGGATGTGTATACTAACAGAAGACTCTTATTTCCAGAATTGCAGCAGTCTTGATTTGTTAGATGAATGCAGTAGAGAACTGAGCTGTTAAATGACCAGAATTAAGCCAAAGTTATGGTCAGATCACAGAACAGGGACAGAACTTACAACTTTGTGTTCAAGTCAACCACGATTAGATGTGGTACAGTTTCTCCTGATAGAACAGAGTACTTCACAGATAGGTAATAGTGGCTTCCAGTTGCTTAGTATGAAATAGAAAAAAGGCATGTTTTTGTTTTCTCTCTTATAATATTGTTTGTACTAGTTGTGACTGAAAGGTTTTACTGGGAGAGAGCTTTAAAGACATGCATTTTTGTAATGATTTTTCTGGTCTCTCTGCATCTTTGAGTGTGTGAAATTCCGTGTTGCCCAAACATTTTAAAATACATGTATTTGCTGTTAGTCTCAGTAAAAGGGTCAGACAGGAGCAATGCAGGGAATTGTTCCTTCTTGGTAAAGCTGAGGAATCAGCAAAACTACTATTTGTGGGGTTTATTTTCCGCTTCTGGCCCCAAGATGATGGCTTTGAAAGCCCATGTAGATGATTGTACCTTGTCCATGATATGTGGTGAACACACCAATTTTAACAAGATCTGCTCTAGTATTAGGAACAACAAAGTTAAGACCTCTTTAATTGTGCCTTTTGTTTGAATTCAGTGTGTGAAGCTCTGAGCTCAGTCTTCTTAATTATACATCTTTTAACCACTGATGTGTAATTGGCTTGCAGTTTATAATGCATTTGGGGATTCCATTACCTAAAAGGGTCTTACGTATGTTGAATGTCAAGTTCTGAGAATGTGTTTAAGAATGTAACCAACGCACATGATTAAAATAGAACTAATATTTTCAGCACAGTGTTTTCACAAAACTACCAATTGAATTTTGAGGCTGTAATGCTTTGGGCTTTCTCATAGTGGCTAGGCTGTGAACTTCTCTGTAGATGACAGATAAATCTCAGGTACCAAACATCTGCATGACATGATGTGGATACTCAGTGTGACCTAGCAGAGATTGCCCCTCAGAGTTTGCTGCTACATTGCTTTCCAGCCTCTCTGAAGAACAGATTAGCCATTTTGGGAGAGGGTATGTGCAATGAAGGGCTACAGTGTGACGGTTTGGGAGTTACCCACCCCCCCACACTTTGTAAAATGACCCAGACTAGAACTCAGTCAGCTGGAAGTTGATGAATGAAGCTATATTTACAGCTCAGCACAATGTACATCAGATATATACACTATATACAGGAATATTCACAGAAATATACAAGTGAACACAATATTATTATATTGTGTTAATACAGAACACAACAACCCTCCCAGAAATCAGAGACCCCAGGAGGGGCTCCCAACCACCCTTCCACTTTCTCCCTACCCCTGCACCTTACCCCAAGGTTTGCCTTATGTGCAAGGTAAATTTGGAGGATCGGCCAGAGGAGTTAGAAGAAAAGTGGTTAGTGAGGATTAATCGACAGAGGAGCCAGAGCCAGAAGCTGCTAGATCACCCCAGTAGCTGTTCTCCCAGCAAGCGACAGACAGAGACTGACTTATCTATATATTTTGGTTATTGTTCCCAAACAATTCTTCAGCAAGTGTATGAGTGAAGTAGATATCACCATGTTTTCCTTTTACAGCCTATAGTGTAAATTTCTCTATTAAAATATTCTAATTAGCCTCAAACCAGCACATACAGTTTTGCTGTTACAGAGCTAATGGGCAGTTTGAGGGAGCTGTTCACACCTGGTTGCTGGTACTGAAAACAGTTGGGAGCTGGCTTCTTCCTAACAGGTACTGGTGCTTGTGCCGGTGTGTACCTTCCATTTCTCTTTTTTACAATCACTTTACAAAACACCTTCTGTTGTTTTATGGACCACTAGTGGCAGAAGTCAACAGGACAAATAGGTCAGCTTCAAGTGATGGTGTCATTTTGCTCTGTCTCCTGCCTGTCCTTGCTATTCCTTATTGGGATGCTAAGTTTGTCACTCTTCGCATATTCAGATAGGGCTTTCACCAGTTAACTGCTGAGGAATAGAAAATGAGAGAAGGGCAGAAATGAATGTGTTACCAAATTGCAAATGTTAGTGGTGACCTCATAAGACATACCCTGCTGGATCAGATCAGAGGTCAGTCCAAGCTAGTATTCTGTCTTGAGCAGCAGAAATGCTACTCTTTACAACAACATGAAAACCCAGCCACTTTTTAGTGTTTTCTTCTCTTACTCCTCCACCATTCATAAATTAGGTATGCTAGCAGGTACTTCACTTATGTTCCCACCATTTATGAATTTCTTTGTTGTCTTTTTGAGCCTGGTGATACGGTCTGCTTCCATAGCCTCCTATGACATGAAGTTCCAGCAGTTCACTGTTTGAGAAGTAACAAAGGAAGTACTTCTTCAGTATGTTTGTAGTCTATCTTTTACTAGTTTCATTAAGTACCCTTAGTTCTAACGCTGTAATATGGTATATACCCATTCTATATTTACCTTATTCCTTACCATGTTTTTTTAAACCTCACTCCTGTCTTACATCATTTGACAATGGCACACATTTTTGGATTCTTTTCTGTTCTTTGCCCTATTACTTCTGATTAACTCAAAATCTTTTATTGAGAAGCAGTTGTTTAAAGAAAATCTAGATTCCTCAAGAAGCAGTGTCTGTTTTCTCATTTATGAGTTGTGGCTAAAGCTAGTTTAAGCATGTGCAGGGATAAATTATGTTTCTATTGAACCATTCTATAGATTCAATGTAGGGTATAAATACAAAACCTAAACCAGCTTCCAGAAGGTTTTGTATCCTGGTATTTTTGCAGTAAAGTACAGCTGCTTAAGCATTTTTCCAGGGGAAGTCCATGTTTCCGTCATCTCTTTCTGAATCCTCTGGGACAAAAATAATTTCTCCCCCACCCACTATTTAGCTAAGTGTAGTTTCAGTTCTCTTCAGTTAAGTGACATGTTCCTATTCCATGCTTGTGCTACTTTTTATGTAGCAGCAAAAAAGCTCTGTTCAAAATCTTATACTCCATCAGATTAAATCAGAGTCAATAGATTTAAAAGTCTTTGTTATTCTTCCATCTGTCTATCCATCTATCTTTCTGGTGAAAAGAAAAAAAAAAAAAGCTATTTTTAGATTAAATACAATTTCAGTCTCTGATTTTGGCAATATCCACATAGTGCCAAGGAACTTGGGGAGTCTGTGTAGGAATCTACCAATAAAGATGTAATTACTAGTTTGAGAAGTTACTGTTGGGTTTATTTTACATAACATTGGCTGTTTTTTATATATATAAATATAAATATAAATATGTATATATATGTATATAAAATATATATATATATGTATATATATATATATAATATGTATTAGCTTTAGATTTTTTTCGTTGTACTGTTGTTGCACTAATTTATTTCTATCAGGATTTTTAACATGGTTATATTTGCACAAGCTTCTACTGTGTATATGTAGATCCAAAAACCCATGTTCAAGCTTATTCCTTTCCCTGAGGATTGTCAGTATTTTTGCTTAAATATTTCATATAGCATTGTACTTGTGCCCTATATCTTTCAGAAAAGTGAGAAGTAAAATACTTTTCCAACCAGCTTTGGCATAGTTGAGTTAAATGAAAAAATAAGTCAAAAAGAAAAAAAAAACACTAGGGGCACAAGAATAAATCCAGGATTTTAGGCGCTGGAAACTGTGGAGCAGTTTCTTTACGGAAGTTTAATAGAGACACACCAGGTATGCATTTCTTGCTGTTTACTTTGGAACTGTTCTGAGGAACTCTTTCTTTGGTCTGTTGTTTGAAAACCTTCAGAAATGAAATGTTACTGGGTTGTGCAAAAGAGAAGGTCAAGGATTTGTAAAAAAGTCTGCAAAACATCATAGTAGTAGCTTAAAATACGTTTGTAAATAAAACAGACAGAAATAGAGAGCAGCATGTGAGTCACCCCAACTGCAAGATAAGTTTTTCATCCTGTCCGGTATATTACCAAATAGAAGCTTTGATTAACTGTAGAGAAACAAACTCCAGAGCAAAAGACTTTGTAGCAGCTTTGTTATGTATATCAGATACACTTAAGACTAATTTGATTACTTTTGCTGCCATAATAGTGGAGGAGGATGTCTCTCAAATATATGGGACCCAAATGTAGACCATGACTCATATTGGGAATGTCACCGTGGGATTTATGTTTTTCATTGTTGCTGGATAGTCACAGAATCATAGGATGGCTCATATTGGAAGGGACCTTGGACATTATCTACTCCAGTTGCCCCCTGCCGGCATGAATGACTCGGTAACTAGACTCGGTTGCCCAAGGCCTCATTCAGTCTGGCCTTAAACACCTGCAGAGAGGGGGTATCTGCAACCATTCTGGACAGGCTATTTCAGAGTCTCACCACCCTTGTACTGAAGAACTTCTTCCTGGCATCTAGCCTAAGTCTGACTAGATGCTGAATTGTATGTCAGTATCTATCTTAACAAAGGTGTATGAAAGGATTATTTAGTTCTCAGCATGCTAGAGAAGAGACAGTTCTCACTTCCCATTTTGTGGGTTTTGAGGGCACAACCAACACTGGCTGTGTTTTTGTTCTTAAGGCTGATGTGTTGAGAACCAATGATTGGTTTCAAACATATGTAAAATGTGCTCTATACTCTCATGTGCTTCTGTGCATCGAGAGAAACTGGGAAGGGTGGTTGGAACTGGTTTAGATGTCTATGCTTGTGTTGTGACTGTCTGGTGTAAACAAAACACGTGGCACATGCCTCTGGGGGTGTGTGCTTGCATGCATGCATGTAAAGAGGAAATATGAAATACTGATCCTTATTATTGTCAAATGATTATTAAGGTCATTTGTGCTAGTTACATTTTGTAGTGCATCTCTGTTCTGTATACTACACCTGTACCTATACAACTATTTAAAAAATGTTTATTGTGTTTTGAAAAGTTTTAGTAGTCTTCTGTCTATCTGCTTCTACAGATACATGCTAGTGAAAGACCTGGTTTATACACTTTATTGTTAGAGAGAGCTGTGACAGGGTGCTTCTTTTTGCCATAGTGACTTAAAGTTGCTTTTCTAGATCCCCAAGTGCTTCAGAATGGCCTTTCTGAGTGAAAACTGCCTTTTGCAAGATAAGCTGAGTGTAGCAGAGTAGCTGCAGAACATGTGGACTGTTAACTGTATTTGAATTTATACTTCGGGTTGTTTGTTGAGTTTTGGTAGAGTATATTTTAGAGGGGACAAAAACCTCAGCCTCTTGCTGAAATGACATTGGCATTGATGGAAGTACTGCTGCTGACATTAATGGCTGCATTACTCAAAAATAAGTACAGTAAGGTAGGAAGTGTTCTGAAAAACTATGAGGATCTCAGGAAGGACTGCATATTCATGATTGCAAAAACTGTGGACAACTACAAGATCTGAAGACTGTCAGTTGTGATAAAGCTTTTTTTTAATAAAAAGAAAAACATTTTCTTGCAATGCCTGATGAAATTAAAACTTTGCAGAGCAAGGATAGCTACCAGTGTTTTTGTAAGCAAAAGTACTTGAAGTAGAACCTCTGCAATGAGATGAGTTAATCATCATTCAACTTGATTCCTGAAAGTAAGTGATCTAATCTGACACTTAACCTTTTTCAACTTGTAGCTCCTAATCACTTTCTGGTAGAGGAGTGGAGTTTTGTTTAACCGCTTTAAGTGCAGTGTCAGTAGGTTTTTCACCCGATGATTTCCTCTCACAATTTCCAAAGATCTGTGACTACTCATCGAAAACTGTTGTGCTAGAGGATTTAGCTTATTAGGTGCTAACCAAACCACAAATTTAATGACTACATGTCACCACTTACCTATTAAGTAGTTATAATACCTATTTTGTTCTGACTGACTTTGACTTTTTTGATATTTTCCTTAGACAATCTGCTTCATGTTGATTCATCATCATTCCAGGATAGTGGTGTCCTTGGGTCTGGCTCTTGACACTGATATGGTACAGAAGATTTAAAATCAGGTATTGTTTTGGGTCCCGCTTTCCTGCTAAACTGAAACACGTGATCTAGAACTGAGAGCATTATTTTTTTTTTTTTTTCTCTTACGTGATTTGTCTTTATATTTTGGTTCTTTCAGCTGATGTTCACAAGGAATAGAGTCACGTGATGTATGAAGGCAAACACATACACTTCTCTGAGGTTGACAATAAGCCCTTGTGCTCATATAGCCCCAAACTGTGCAAGCAGAGGCGACTTAACGGCTACGCCTTCTGTATCAGACACGTTCTGGAGGACAAGACTGCGCCTTTCAAGCAATGTGAATATGTGGCCAAGTATAACAGCCAACGCTGCACCAACCCCATCCCCAAATCTGAGGACCGTAGGTGAGTTGTGGTTACCCATCTGCAAAGTGGGAAGTGACTGAGACATAGGCATGAGTTTTCTTTTAAGATGCTGTGTGATTTCAGGGTGAGGGAGGAACTGGCCTGTGTGGATTGAATTACAGGACATTAACTTTGAGGACTTTTTTTTTTTTTTTTAAGAGCAGTAGAATTTACTTTCTATGGGAGTCAAGTGCATGGCACGTGGCAGTTTTGGGTAGAGTCCCCTGCTTTTCTCCAAATTCACTGTGAACCGCGCATCAAACTTGGTACACAATACCTCCTGTTCTGTTTAATTGGCTTTGCCAACTCTACTGTAGTTGCTCTTAAAAAGGCCTGCTTATTTGGACAAAAGCACATTTCCATCTGATTTTCCAGGATAAACAGTTGAAAATGCTACCTTCTGTAGTAGTGTATTACTGGCATAAAATAAAGATTATTTGACAACAGATGGACCAACTGGGAAATTGCTGTCCACTCCCTTTCTTATTTGCTTTCTCCCTTTCCTCTTGCCCAAATGAAGATGCTCAAGGTACCCAGATATTAAATGCCTTGCAAGAGTTAGTGCTTGAAGTTGTTGGAGAGCTGGGAATGCAAAACAGGTTTCCTGAATTTCAGTCAATACTGTAACCATAAGAACATTTTTCCTTGCTCTTCAAGACTTTGTGAACACCAGTCTCATGGGTGTTGCATTGGTGAAAGCAGAATTTGTCTAATCTTGGCTACCAGGTATATGGGACTTACATATTTTAGAATCGTTGTGGATTTTACCCGCGCACTGCATTTAATTAATGTCTGTTAACTATCCAAGACTTGTTCTGTTAGAAAAGATTTTTTTAACCTAAAATATAAAGAGAATATGCCAAAAAAGAATCAAAGCACTATTCATTGACCTTTCACATTATTAGCTACCGTTCACTAACCTTTTGCATTATTAGCAGTGTTCCCACTGTGCCCTACATATAACTTCCTTTCCAGCTCACAGCTCTTGCTTGTCTGAAACAACAGTTGGACTGTGCTCTAAATTAACTTGCAGTTCACCTGCCATTTCAGTTGAGGAGACTGATGAAGTGAGAAAAAAACCATGAATGTTTGTCAAAAGCTGTAGGGCAAATGCTCAAATGGCACAAGATGAATAACTCTAAGCTGTAATTTGACAGTCAGTGACTGTTTCTTTGCTACTGAACGATCCAGGCTCTTTGGAAATAAGCTTACAGAAATGATCATAGAAATTGCTAGTGCAAATGGTATGCTGTAATTTCAGATGCAAGAGCTGACTGAGCCAGAGTTGTTGTTTACCAGGGGTTACATACTTAAAAACAATAGAAATAATAGTACTTAATGACACATTTTTAGGTCTCATATGTTCCTGTGGAATTTGCAACTTTTCTTTACACCTTGAATTGAGTTCACACTTTGTTCTTTTTTATTTTTCTCAAGTTGAAGTGAAGTGTGGTCATGACATCTGGTGTATGTTATATTAGAATAATTCAGTTGCATGTCGAGTGTCACATTACAATACTTGAAGAGGACAGCAGGTGTCTGAAGGAGAAAATAAACTTTTAATTTCAAATGAGAGGATGTGATAGTTTGAAAGAATATTTTAAAAGGCTTCTCAGGGCAGAGTTTAACAATAAAATTTATTGAGTCCTAGTGATAAGACTGTACCTGCTCTAAACTTTTGGGGGTTTTGGCACGCAAACCTGTGTGTCTTAGGGGACTTCTTTCACACTGTTCAATAGAAAGATGTTTGCTACGTCTGAGTTCTTCACTTGTAGCTTTTAATTTTCTCTGTACAAAATTACTGTCAGATGGTCATTTTGTCACAGTTTTAGACATGTAATTGTACATGATCAGAAGCAGACTGTATCATGCTCTGACAGCTATCTTCTTATATACGGTTTTAAGGACTATAAAAAAATGAAATGTCTTAACTGGTTACAAGCATTATATGACAAAGGTTTTGTAGTTTGCCTACAAGTAATTTTTAAAAATTACCACTTGACCCCAAACAAGTGAGATGCTACCAACCACAAAGATGTTTAATATGCTGCCCCATTATTTGATCTCTTATTAACCATTAGCATTTTACAAATTAAATCTACTAATAGTCCAGGACTTCACTGTTTTATTTGAAGACTAGTTTCTTTATTCAGTGTCTTATTTTTGTAGAGAGTATATATGAGATGATACAGATGGGTTTCCTTCAAATACATCTCCTAATCCTTTCTTATCCAAGTACCCATATAAATGATGAAGTTAAACTCAAGTGTAGGGTTATTACAGTTTAGCTGGGTTAAACACCATTTAATCTCATTCTTCTCTTTCAAGAGAATCTTTAAGTATTTTTTTAATATGCAAGATGCTCTCCAGTTCATTGACATCTTCCTTTAAGTGATGGAACTTGATACAAGTCTGGGATGTATTGGGAAACAGAATGTGGTTAAAGGTGGAAAACCTGTCTGGATTGTTGCCCTCCAAGTGATGTGGGAAACTGTTCACCTGAAGCCTTCAGAACTCATCACCTTTTGGGTGCTTCATGTTATGCTGGTTTTAATGACTGTCAACCTAGTGGTCTTACCTGTATGTCCTGGGTGCGTTCAACTTTGCCTGCACAAAATAAGTAGGAGGGAAGAGGGCACAAAACCTGTATTAGATACTTTTTATGATACTGTCAGCTGAGAATAACTCAGAGGCAGGTTATAGAGTGATAAACTGCCACTAAGACAGGCACACTAGAATTAACTCTTATAGGGCCAACTTGACCCTAAATGGGTTTCATGCTCAGAGCTATGTGAAAGGGGCTGTGCTTCTTGCAGGTGTTATTCCAGTCTTTCCAATAATAGAGTGTGAACTATGAATGCTTTCTGTGGCACTACATTTCGGCCAAAGATTTGATTCCCTTTATTCTACTTATGAACTGGTCCCAGCAGAGTCAGAGTCTGGACCAGGCTCTACACATGTAAAGTCAGAGCCAACCTGGGCCATGGCCGACTAAAAAGCTATCCTGGTACCTGAAGGATGAGGAAGTGAGTGTGTGTGCCTGCCTGGCTCCGCATTGGACTACTAGAGCCTGACAAGGCCAAGGCTGAGTTGATGCTAATAAATTATGCCTGGCCAAAACTCACTGCATATAGTCTTCTTTACCTAGAGAAGATTTAAGTCTGTTGTATGTTCTATTCCAAAGTGTATCATCTTTGGTTGTGCTGAAAGACAGAGTGTTGATAGACAAAGCTTGAAGTGCAGAGCCAAGTCTGCAAGTTGATGAGGTCTTTATTGTCATTATGTTGTAGCCTGACATCTATAGGTTTGTGTCCAGAGCTGATGCCTTTGTAAGATAGAGTTGGCTTTGAGTGGAGCAGTGTGGTCAGTTGTAAGAGCCAGAGCTTTATTCTCTACCATATAAAAATGATTCTGTTAGAGTTAAATGAACAAGCAAAACCCTTAATAGCCTCAAACTCAGATAATGTTAGCAAGCTTATTACATTTTTATAGATTGGTTCACCTTTTTACATTTTTGCTTTCTCTTTATTTTTCACACTGAACACAGACTAGCCAGTCTTACCTCCTCTGAACAATGTAAGGGAAACATTCACATCGAGCAAAACTGTGTTTATATTGGAGTAAGAGGAGGAGAAACTTCCCTTCCTCTTCTATTTCTGGTTTTTTCCTTCTGTCATACTAAAAGTGCTGTTGTCAGTGATCTCAGTCTGATTCAAACAAAGTATTCTAGAAGTACTTAATTATGGGGATAGTACTCTTGGCTTTAAGGGAAGCCTTATTGAGCTCCCATTGTATAATTTTATTTTTTAGAATTACATCCCAATATGAATTTACAGTATTCCAGTGTATTGTACTAAAGACTTGCCTCATTTGGATTTATTTATTACTTAGAACTTGTGTATGTTACAAAAACTTGTATATGTAACAAATAAATTATTTAGACAATAATAAGTAGAAGTACTTTTCAACCTTTTCTGGTTTGTGAATTGTTATGGATGTGGTTCCCTTGAGAAACTACATATATGGAGATCATCAAAGAAATGTGAAGTTTCTTTTTCTTTTTTACCTTTTATGAACCCTTTAGAAGCAGTTCACACATTGTATCTTTAGGAGCAGGTCAACAAGTTAAAAAAGTCACTGAACTACAAAACCTTTCTGGGGGTTTGGTTTGGGCATTTTTGCTGTGGTGTGGTTTGTTTTTTTTTTTTTTCCCTTTGTGAAGACTAGGACTAATTTAATTTTAACCTATTAGTTTGACAAAACTTAGTTTTCTCAGATTATCTTGTCCCTAAATACATTGATATAGATGTCAGTATTTCTTCATATCTTGGCTTTCTTTGAATTGCAGATTGTAGATGAATCCTGCACGGACTGGAGTCCCACTGCTAGTGGCATTCTATGGAGGCAGGAAGGCCTGCCTGTGTGGAACAGGATTAGATCATAGTTCGTACATTTCTATCATCTGCTTGTTTTAAGCAAACAAAAATTGTTTACTTCTTAATATGTTGTCTATAAGCATAAATAGTAACTATTCTTTTAATTTTCATGACAAGAATTTCAAAGACATTTTCCCTTTTTAAAAAAAAAAAATTATTATTGTAGCATGACTTTAAAAGCTTTTTGTATTAGAAGAGCTTAAATTCCACGTTTGTGGATTTCATGTAACGCATATTACTGGCATTGTGTAAACATTTTCTAGCAGCAGAGAATTTCTTTTAAACTATATTTTTGTTTGAAGAACATTCATCTAATCCTCTAGCTTCGAAATTCATCATGTTAAACTACTACAACAGACATTAAATATTCATGCTACTTATTCTTTAAGTGCAAATAACAACCTTTCTCAGCAGGTGTCTCTAGTGAGTTTGTCCATATAAGAAACTTATACATACTACAGCAAAATTCATAATAATAGTGTGTACATTGATGAAAATGTTAACTACTTTCTGTGAAAAGACACCCAAATGAAAGGAAGTAGTCATTAGTGTACTTTTTCTTGGGAGCTTTTGGAATTATTAGAGTTAATGACTTGAGTTCTTACTGGTTTATTTATTAGACAGTCTATTTGTTTTGTTTGCTTGGTTTTGTAAGTATTTACCCTATTAAAGAGTAAATATTTTGAATGGTTACTTGTGGATTTCCTACAGGTAATGAATGAATACTATCTTAGAATGACAAATTGTCACATGGGAAAGTTTTTGTTTTCTGCTATAGGTTGTGAACCCCAGAGTTATCTGTTCTGTTAGAAGCAGTTGTGTACGCTTCTTTTAAAACCTCTTGTGTTTTGATCTATATTCTGATGAGATGGGGGTGTGTGGGTTTCCCTTTAGTGATGTCGGTTTTCTTCAGGTTTGACTTACAGGAATTGAGTTACTAACTGACTGATTTTGCTTTTCAAAGGTACTGCAACAGCCACCTGCAGGTACTTGGCTTTATACCGAAAAAGGAGAGGAAGAAAAAGAATGATCCCATAGAGGATGTAAAGGTCAGGCATCAGGTGGACGGTGTGGCTTTCAGTCTGACAGTGCCCACCCTGGCCTTGAAGATGCCCAATGGACTGGATGGGATGTCCCTCTCACCTCCAGGGGCTCGGCTTCCTCTCCACTACTTGGAGGCAGAATTAGAAGACCCCTTTGCTTTCAACGAGGAGGATGATGATCTAAAGAAAGGGGCAACAGTGAGGAAAAAGTTGCAGAGCAAGTTGGCTCAAAACCGGCAGCGCCAGAGAGAGACAGAGATTTTAAAAGTTCGCCAAGAGCACTTTAGCCCTCTTCCTGCACCTTTGCAGCAGCAGCCTCTGCAGCAGCAGCACTCCCATCTGCCACCTTCATCAGCTTCGTTAAAGCCGATAGGGCTACCACAAGGCATAGTCTGCAAGTCACCTCAACCTCCGAACACCAGCCTACCAATGCAGGGAGTGGCACCCACCACACACACTATAGCACAAGCCCGGCAGTTGTCTAACAAGAGACCTCTGCCTCCTCTGCCACCCACTAGGGCACCTGTCACAGACCCTCCAAGGACTGATCGGGTCCTCATGAAAGCCACAGCCTTCTCTCCGCACTCATCTTGCATGAGCCGGCTACAGAGACTGGTGAAACTGTGCACTCGAAAACAGCAGCTGGACACTGATCTGTTTCCACATTTAGGTGGGTAGACAATAGATGTACTGCAACTTTATTTTTTTAACCTGAAACCAAAAGACAAGGGGAATGTCTCCCTAACCCTGCCCTACATTCATGTGTGGTCCTTGCAAAATAACCTTGAACTAGGTAATCTTTAGTCCTGTTGTCTAGGAAGTGAATGCCTGAAGACGTCACATATGTTTTGGTTGTTTATTCTTGTTAATATTCTGTTAACCATTTGAGAAATCAAACCGAAGCATAAAAAACATTGCTTGGGTGATACAGACATCATGTAGAAGGTTCGCAGCTTGATTAGTAAGAGTGGCATCAGCTGTACCTACATGAGTGGACAGGTTTAGGTTGAATGTTAGATATGTGACAAGCACACATTATAAAATAAGTGTGAGTAAAGTTTTTGAGATTTGGCTCATCGTTCTCTGCACATCCCAATTTCCAGTTGACTGGGAAGATTGGAGCACAAGAGAGTTTTTTTTGACTGGATTTATTTGTGTAGAGAATATACAAACACAAGACTGCTTCAGTGGGGCAGCACCATTACAGAAGCTATTTAGAGGAGTGGAGGAGTGCAGGCTTGTCCACATACCAGTGCAGTATCCTCCTCACTTGTTATCTAGAGGCTGTAATTGATTACTGCTTGAGGAAATGTAAGGAAATGCAACCCACCTTGCTGCTGTGGTAGTAGTAGCGCTTTGCAAAGCTTAAAAAAAGCATCTGACGTTGCGGCTTGGGTCTGATTATGAATGAAGATCTGGACACAACTAACTGTCCTTGTTACCACCCTCACTCTCCAGAATTACTTTTCTACTTAGTTATAGGTCGTACTTTCCTAGCAAATAAAATACCAATAGGGAAAAGCGAAACAGGAATCAGTGTGTGATATTAGATCAGGAATATCATTTATGATGTTAAAAAGGAAAAAAAAAAAAAAGATTTCAAATAAATGCAGTTGTTCTTTCTGTAACATTTTATTTAATTGCAAGCATCTGTAATTTTTGCTATTTCAATTAACCTTTTCTAATTTGCTGTTAAGATCTGCCCTTTGGCACTCATGGCATAGTTTTCCTATTTGTTCGGAAGATAATTGGCATCCCATAGCATGTCTCCAAAGAATGTTACACTTCAGAAAATTGCTTTGATGATCCTATATATAATGCAGGTCTTTTGAGAAATGCCAACTCCAGAGACACTTCTGAGTGTCACAGACCTCAATACCTTAGAAAGTGACCTGTATTTGGAGAGACTAGAAAGGTGGCTGTCTATATTTAATGTTTACTTTCTTAAGTGGTGGAGAGAATATATTTTCCTAAAAGAAGAAGCATAGTGAAAAACTGATTAGATCTGTAAATGTACAGTTTTACAGATTCATAAATGTGTACGGGATCAGAACATTTTATATTGCCAAAGTAACAGATTCGCATATTTGTCATTTGAGAGTGGAAAAATGTCCTAAGATATCTTAGTTTAGTGCTCACGCATATCTTAAAAATAGGAATACTGAAAAAATAAGGATGTTTCTGATACTTCTGTTTTATGTTAAGATGTTGCTTCTGAATGATGAAGGCACTCCAGATGATTGTATTCCAAGAGTGTCTGTGTGTCTATAACTCTGGAAGTAGGTGGCCAATTACCAATGCATTTTGCAAATTAAAAACATCTAACTTCAGCATCATCTCAGATATAGTTGATTAATTTGTTTTTAGGAAAAAATAAAATGTTCCTTAACTTTGTCTCAACTGCTGCTCCATTTTCAAGGAGCACACGACAAAGTGAAAAAGTAATAATGGTGGCTTGTAAAAGCGGCTACTGGCTTTTATCTGCCTAGTGCAAGAAATGGACAAAAATGCCACTGCATGTGGGAAAGAGAGTAGGAAAAACTGCAAAAGATAAAGCTCCAGATGAACTGTTCCACTTGAGAAATGTCTGGAGTGTTTCTGGCTGTCCTGTTTAACAATTGTGTTTAGTTTGACTAACTGAGGTTTCTGGTTCATACAATAAGTTGATTCTACTGCATCATCATGACACAAAAGCTGCTCAGTAAAAGTTTGGGAGTATTTGCATGTGTCCTTTTAGTTTTCTTTTCATGCTAATGTATGCGTTTGGCAGACAATTACAGAGACCAAGCAGAGGAACATCCTGTGTAGTTGTGTATCTATCTCTGCCCATGCTGCTCTTACAGCTTCTCTATTCTTCCTGTGTTGTGGCACAGAGCAGCGGTCAGAATATAAACAGAAATGATAGTGGCCTATTTAGATCATATACTATTACAACTTAACAGGTAGTCAGTACTTCGTGGCAGGGACTTCTTTCTAAAGATTCCATGTGCTTGGTACGAGAGCTGTACTATTTTTCTGTGGATAAGGAAGCTGGTGATGTTTGCTTGACTGCTTATGAATAAAGAAGCCAATAGTGTTTTTGAAAGAAAAACTCAAATCTGACAAAACTCAGCACATACCATTTGCACACTGTATTGGAGCTGCTGTAGTTGGTACTACTATATGATTTAATTATGCTTGTGCTACACTACACATTCATCTTTTGTGCTGTAGGTTGCTCAGAGACTTGTATGAAGTGGATATACTTTTCATTCAGATTTCATGTTTTCTCTTCCTTTAGGGCTGGATTGGTCTGAAGACAGTGGAGAAGAGTTTGAAGATTCAGAGCAAACCTCCCCCTACCAGGTTGCATGGTCGATCCGAGAAACCCTTGGCTATGAGAGACACGAGTGAGTATGACTTATTAGTATTCATGCTAGCCTTGACAGAATAAACAATGTCAATATGAGCTTCACTTCAAGTGGAGTCAGTAGAGCCTAAGCACTTGTTGGAGTGCTTTGATGAAATAAGGAATTGTTTGAACTCGTTTGCTTGTAAAAGCTACAAAACAGTTTGTCACCTTCTGTCCCAGTTTCTACCTAACTTAAAGACCTTTGTGTAGTCTGCTATCAGAATGGTGCAACCGGAAAGAATTCAAGTTTATTTACCTAAATTGAATTGAGTTTAGTGTGGTTTATTTATGAACTTGTGTGCCTCACTAAACAGAGTTATTTCCTGAATCAGAACCAGCAGGGAGTTACTGTTGGCTTCTTTTTTCCTACTATGTGTGAATAACTTTGCTAGTAAACTTGCTGCATTTTGCTCATTAATCTTTATGATAATTGTGCAGGATGTTGTTTTGATGTGTTTTTTATGGCATTTCTTTTCGTAATTGTGTGGAATAAACCTCTGTCAAGTAAATAGGAGCATTGAAAGGAAGTGACATGATTGAAGGGATAAACAGAGCAGGTATTAGCTGCTGGTGCAGAAAGCCTATATGGTGTTCTCCATATGCTGCTAAGTCATGAATCTCACCTTGCAGCAGGATGCAATAATATATGCCTATTAACATAAATTTTAAGGTGCAAAGTTGAAGCAAAGCATCCCAAGCATAATATTGTTATGAACCCGAAGCACATTGTTAACAAAAGAAAACTGAGGCCTCAGTAGCATGTGATTATAGCTTCTTAACATGATTCTCTTTTCTTATGCAGCTGGCTGGACTTTGTGATGATGCTACAACTCTTTCCCATTTGTTTAATTTTTAAATATCACAGTTAGAGTAGTGATGATAATGAAATGTTTTATTGTTACAAGGAAATTCTGAAACTTACCAGACCTTCTTACCATCTTGAAAGATTGTCCACAACAAAGCTGTGTATCAGTCATCAGGGCAGACACCAGGATGCTGCATACTGAGAGCCTTCAGTGAATCAAAACTTAAAAAATGATGGTAATTCATAACAGAAATCATTAGGGCATCAACAGTCCAAAAGAGAATGAGCTTTCACAAACAGCGGTTTTAACTTAAAAGGCAACTTTTAAATAAACTGGTTTAGGAAAATATGAAGACTTTCAGATATCATGTATATGATGTCTTGAAGCAGATATATCTGTTAAATAACTTCCTTACAGTCTTCTCTCTTCGGCATCTGATCTGGTTCTTTCATATATCCCTCGTTTTGTTGTCTTCTATTTATCTTAACTTTATTTTGATTCTTCTCCCTCTTTTCACATAGTGAGAAAAAAAGAATACCTGGTCTTCTCATTTTCTGTTCCATTCTAGGATTTTCTATACTTCAATTAAATACTGTCTTAACTAGCTCATGATGGATAAATTTTAGTATGGTATTCCATGCTTTTGTACTTTCATCTGTACTGTCCATTGTTAGCTCTTCAACAACTTCCTTAATCTTGTTGATGGATAAACATTGATACATTGATTTGATATCAGTTTTCTAAAACTTGTAATTCTTATTCTGCAAGCTTCTTTAGAGATTTTTATTATCTGAACTGTTTCTTGCTGATACTTTTGCAATGTGGTCTGTCTGCTGATGAAGATTAATTACTTCAGACTATTTCTTGAGTGATTTGTCAGAATGACTGTTTTGCTAATACAGTTGTGCAGACTGGTGGCTAACTAGTAACTTCTTGTTCAACCAGTGACATGTTTTGACTTTGAATTTTGGAGGTTAATTTTACCAGGAAACCAATGGATAGTGTCTTCCCAAACATTTAGATTCCGAAACCACTTATCTAAGTGGGAATTTACTTGCTGTTTTTCATAGTAAAATTTAAGCTAATTTTTTTCTATTCATTTATATCTGAGCTTATGGTCCATGTGTGAAAGGAATAACTCCACTAGCTACCTCTGTGAAATAGAGGAATGGAAAGTGATGATAGGGTCAAGTCATTATGAGTGAGAACTAGGAGTAAGGACAGCAAGGGCAATGTTGTGATGGGAGTATGCTATAGACCACCCAGTCAGGATGAATAAGTAGGTGAAGTTTTTTATAAGCAGTTGAGAGAGGTCCCACAATTGCTACCCCTTGTTCTTGTGGGAGGTTTCAGCTTCCTGAATTTCTGCTGGAAATGCAGTACAGCAGTGAGAGAACAGTCCTGGAGATTCCTGGAGTGTGTGGAGGATAACTTCCTGACATAATTGGTGAGAGAGCCAACCCAGGGAAAGTGCCCTCCTGGATCTACTTCTTTTGAACAGAGGAGAACTAGAGGGGGAAGTAAAGGTTGGAGAATGTCTAGGGCTCAGTGATGATGAGATGATTGAGTTCTGAGATGTGTGCAGTTCTGGAACCCTCAGCACAGGAAGGACATGGAAGTGTTGGAGCGGGTCCAGAGGAGGGCCACAAAGATGATCAGAGGGCTGGAGCAGCTCTCCTATGAGGACAGGCTGAGGGAGTTGGGGCTCTTCAGCCTGGAGAAGAGAAGGCTTCGAGGGGACCTGATAGTAGCCTTCCAGTATCTGAAGGGGGCCTACAGGAAGGCTGGGGAAGGATTATTTACAAGGTCCTGCAATGACAGGACAAGGGGCAATGGGCTTAAACTGGCAGAGGGGAGATTTAGACTAGATGTTAGGAGGAAGTTCTTTACAGTAAGGGTGGTGAGGCACTGGAACAGGTTGCCCAGGGAGGTTGTGGCTGCTCCCTCCCTGGATGTGTTCAAGGCCAGATTGGATGAGGCCTTGAGTGAGCTGTACTAGTGGGAGGTGTCCCTGCCTATGGCAGGGGGTTGGAACTAGATGATCCTTGAGGTCCCTTCCAACCTTACCATTCTATGATTCTATGATTCTATGATTCTCTATCCTTGGGCAAACAAGGAGAGGGGTTAGTAAAACAACCACCATGGACTTCCAGAGGATGAACTTTGGCCTGTTTAGGAGGCTAATGGACAAAGTCCCTTGGGAAGCTATCTTGAAGAATTTAGGAGTCCAGGAGGGTTGGACTCACTTCAGGAGGGAGGTCTTAAAGGCACAGGAGCAGGCTGTGCCTGTGTGCTGAAAGACAAGTCAGTGGTGAAGGCATCCAGCCTGGCTAAATAGGGACCTTTGGCTGGACCCCAAGAACAAAAGGAAAGTCTATGGCCTTTGGAAGAGGGGGCATGTGTCTTGTGAGGACTATAAAGATGTAGCAAAACTACATAGGGAGAAAATTAGGAGTGCCAAAGCACACTAGAACTTAACCTAGCTACAGCTGTTAAGGATAATAAAAAATGTATCCATAAATTCATTAACAGCAAAAGGAGGAGAGAAATTGTCCATCTCCTATTGAATGCAGAGGGAAACCTAGTGACTAAGGACAGGGAGAAGGCTGAGGTGCTCAATGCCTACTTTGCCTCAGTCTTTAGCACTGGATCCAGCAGTGCCCTGGGCACCCACCCTCATGAAGTAGGAGTCAGGGAGGGGAATCAGATGGAGGACATCACAATAAGTGAGGAAGTGGTCACTGACCTGCTGCGCCACTTAGAGACGTACATAAGTCTGTGGGGCCAGATGGGCTGCACCCAAGGGTGCTGAGAAAGTTGGCAGATGTGTTTGCAAAGCCACTTTCCATTATTTACCAGAAGTCCTGGCTAACTGGGGAGGTGCCAATGGACTGGAGGGTAGCAAATGTAACACCTATCTACAAGAAGGGCAGAAAGGAAGATCCGGGAAACTATAGACCTGTCAGTCTGACCTTGGTACCAGAGAAGGTCATGGAGCAGGTTGTCTCACGTACTGTCATATGTCATATAGACAACAGCCAGGGGATTAGGCCAAGTCAGCATGGGTTTGTGAGGGGCAGGTCCTGCCTGACCAACTTGATCTCCTTCTATGACAAGATCACTCGGTTACTGGATGAGGGGAAGGCTGTTGATGTTGTATTCTTAGACTTGTGAAAAGCCTTTGATACTGTTCCCCACAAAATTCTTGTAGACAAATTGGCTGCTCATGGCTTGGATGAGCACACTGTCTCCTGGATAAAGTGTGGCTGAAGAGTGGTGCTCAATGGAGTTAAATCCAGTTGACAGCCGGTCACTAGTGGTGGTCCTCAGGGATCTGTATTGGGACCACTTCCTTTTAACATCTTTATTGGTGACGTTGATTCAGGCATAGAGAGTGCCATCAGTAAGTCTGCAGATGACACCAAGTTAGGTAGCAGTGTTGACTTGAACGAGGGTAGAGAGGCTCTTCAGAGGGACTTGGATAGGTTAGATCAGTGGGCCAACATTAATGGGATTAATTTCAACAAGGCCAGATGCCAGGTCCTGCACTTGGGTCACAGCAACCCCAAGCAACCTTACAGGCTTGGGGCAGTGTGGCTGGCAGAAAGGGATCTGGGGATTGTAGTAGACAGGCAGCTGAATATCAGCCAGCAGTGTGTCCAGGCAGCCAAGAAGGCCAATGGCATCCTGGCTTGGATTAAAAATGCTGTGGCCAGCAGGAATAGGGAGGTGATTCTCCCCTTGTACTCAGGTGAGGGCACACCTTGATTACTGTGTTCAGTTTTGGGCACTGCAATACAGGAGAGANCTTACAGGCTTGGGGCAGTGTGGCTGGCAGAAAGGGATCTGGGGATTGTAGTAGACAGGCAGCTGAATATCAGCCAGCAGTGTGTCCAGGCAGCCAAGAAGGCCAATGGCATCCTGGCTTGGATTAAAAATGCTGTGGCCAGCAGGAATAGGGAGGTGATTCTCCCCTTGTACTCAGGTGAGGGCACACCTTGATTACTGTGTTCAGTTTTGGGCACTGCAATACAGGAGAGATGTGGAGGTGCTGGAGCAGGTCCAGAGGAAGGCAACAAAGCTGGTGAAGGGCCTAGAGACTAAATCTTATGAGGAGCGACCAAGGGAGCTGGGGCTGTTTGAAAAAGAGGAGGCTAAGGGGAGACTTCATTGCTGTCTGCAACTACCTGAAGGAATTTTGTGGAGAGGCTGTTGCTGGTCTCCTCACAGGTAATTGGAGACAGAACAAGGGGGAATGGCCTCAAGCTGAGACTGGGTAGTTTTAGATTAGATACTAGGAAAAAGCTTTTCATGGATCGAGTGGTCAGGCACTGGAATGAGCTGTCCAGGGAGGTAGTTGACTCACATACCCTGAATGTGTTTAAGGGTTGTTTGGATATGGTGCTTAAGGATATGGTTTAAGGTGAATCTTGTGGAGTAGGGTTATAGGTTGGACTTGGTGATCCTGAGGGCCTTTTCCAACCTGGATGTTTCTGTGATTCTGTCCTTTTACATTTGACTCTGTGGAAGACAGTGGGAGGGATGTTTCTTGGAGCAGATCAGTAAAAGCAAATAGTTAATTTCTGCATTACTGGACAACTTTTCTCAGTGTTTCTGGTTGCGCGATTGTGGGGCTAATCCTCTAGCTTTCTGTTCATCTTCTTGTGTGATCTCTAGCTGCTCTTAAATTCTCAAAAATTCAGCAGGTTGGTTTAAAAACAGTGTCTGAACAGTAATACATTTTTTCATTCACTTACCCTCAAGCCTTTTAATCTGTAAAATTTGTGTTATTGCAGTCACCTGTGGAAACACAAACCAGATGTTTGCTTTTATTGTTTTGTCCTTTAATTTTGAATGATTGAGTTCCAGTGGTTGCAGCATTCCAACAAGCAGTGCTTCAAGGCAGGCACAAGTGTTTAAGTTCAAATAATAACACAGGAGCTGCAGCGGGCACAGTGCAGGCAGGGCAGCTGGCAGGGAAGGCTGCTAGGAGCATCAATTCCAAGGGAAAGCAGAGGCTGTTCCCTGCTGTAGATAGTGAAGCTTCCCCCTAGATAACTCACTTACTGGGTCTTGTAGCTGAGAAAGCACTGATAAACAAATTACTTTAAATCAAAGTTGGTCTTGCATTCCTACACTGGAATACAATTAGTTTAGGTAGCAAGTTTGAGAAGCGAATGTAAGGATTGGAATCCCTTCTCACAGTAGCTCACTCAAGGAGCAGATAACAGCACTGTACTGTTGAATTTAGTAACACCGGATAACTGGAAGAACTAAAAGGAACAAGGGAATGTTCTTCAAATCCCTCCTTTCTGAGGGTTTTGAAGTACAGTGGCTGGGGTGTCTCAGAGCAGAGAGCTGGTTCTGCTAGTGCCCTCGTGGTGCCTGACTGCTCACATTACCCTTTGCTTTTCCTTTCTGCTACTTTGTGCTCCCTTTGTTTTCCTCTTGAACACTCAACAAAATTTCCCCTGATATTTAGACATGACAGTCTTAAAGGGAAGCATTTGGAAGAAGCATTTTGTATTATCAAATGGTCTATGTGCTTTTAGAAATCTTTAAAAAAATTATATGCCATGTATTGAGTTAAACTTCAGAAGTTAGTTATGTATGCAACTTAAGAGAATAAACTAGACAGAAACTGGTAAACTTGTCTACGAAGAGAAAGCAGAAGTACCTTTTGGTTTCAGTTCTTGGCTAATGAGAAAGAAAAAATTCAAAACAAAACACCCTTCCCCCCCAAAAAACCACAATAAAACAAACCAACGACTCAAAACAACTCAAAAAACAAAACTGAAACCAAACAAAAAAAACCCAAACCCACCACACACACACACACACACACAATCAAACAAACCAAACCACCAACCAAACAACCCACCACAACAAGAAGTAAGGTGTTACTGTTAGTTTTTAAGGCATTTTTGGACATAAAAATATGTTATGGTTAATCTTACTAGCCTGGGAAAAAGAATTCTGAATGAAATTTGAAAAACTGTTTGCCTCAGAGTAAACCCGTGTCCACTGCAGTTATGATTCTTTGTCTTTGTCTCTTCCTCTAAAGAAAATTATCTCAAACTGCAGTTAAAATGTTTTAACATATCATGACATCCTTCTGTTTATTTCATTAGAGAGGGATGTTAAAAGTCTCAAATATAAAGACATTTGCATTAGAAAACATCCATTCCACCTAAAATAAACACTTTTTTTCCCTTAAGAAATATTCTTTATTTGTAACTGTGTTTAAAATTAAATCAGTATGTCTACAACTTTGTTTAAAAATCTTGGCCCAGAGCAGTAATGAAATGTCTTCAAGACCTTAACTTATATCTCACCGATCCCCAATGCATGCCTCTATTCTACTAATTCATCAGAAAAGGGAAAAATCTCTGTTAAGTAGCACACAGCTAATTTTTTTCTAAAGAGTTGTTTTTCCCAGTTGACATTCTTTCCTAAGAGATCTTTTAAGATCTTTTCCTTTTCAGTGTGACTTTTTAAACATTTCATTGTTTGTAATAAGTTGTATTTGTTGCTAAGCATTTAATTGCAGAGATTAATTAAATATAATCCATACTACTAGAAAATAATTGTGATCTGTTCTAACAACAACAAAAAATGGTTTGTTTTGCATAATACTTTATAAAAATGTGCATTCAAGTCAAGATAGTGTTTGGTCCTGTGGAATTTTTGTGGACAGCCTTAGTGGAGATGCAATCTCTTAAATTTGGCCTGTGTGTGAATGGAGTAAAAGTTTCCAGAAAGGAAAGTAGGTTTTAGTCATATTGCCTTTCAAGGATAGCTGTTCTGCCTGCATTTCTGTATCTTACTTTGTTTAGTAAACATCATGGCTCATTTCTTGCATCCCTTCTACCATGAGCTATTTCAGGTCTCCTTTGCACAGGTTTGGATATCAGCTCACTCAGTCTGACCTGGCCAAGCTCTACTTGGGAGCTTTTAACTTGCTTGTCTGCTCCCAAGCTGAACCTTGGGAACTTTATACTTGCTTAATTTGTTTAGACTTGTTTTCTTCCCTCTGCGTTTCGTTTGTTTTAGGAATAGGGAAGTTAGCAAAAAGTTTGTATGTTCCATAAGGGAAAAACTTAAAGAGAATAACTGAACAAAGTCTGCTTTGTGTAGATTCAGTGCACATTCTTTGTTGCTCCATGAATGAAAAAATCATCCTGCAAAACAGTGTTTGTTGTGGAAGACTTCTGGGTGGCTTGTTGTTTTAACAAATCTCAGTGATGATTTTGTTATGTTCCATGATTTTTCACTTGATCAGCTGAATGTGTTGGTGTGGTTTGATGGTCTTGTTCGTATGGTTCTGGACATTCAGAAAGCCAAGACAAATGGGAAAAGGCTTCCTTAAGCAAACAAAGAGTTGAGTCAGTCCTTCATCGGGTCATTACTTAGTCCTAGTCTGATTTTTCCCTCCATAACTTTGAAGTTAAATGTGAATCCCTTCTCCATTGCTGTACAGCAACTCAACTTTATCTCTGCAAACAAGGGGAAAACAGTATCAACTGCTCACTGTAACAGTGTGTATTTAGTTTAGGAAGGAATACACCACCTGGCAGAGTGAAAGAAACTGGAAAAAATTCAGCAGTTTTTGGTACCTGTTAGAATTTGACCATCTTCTCCAGCATGACTTTTTGACAAATTTCCACTACATAGTTCCCCACCCTTGTCCTCTCTGTTTACTGCACTTTGATCTAAGAGTTTGTCTTGTTTGCTGAGGCATTTACACTAAATAAAGTTTAACATTATAGTTTTGGGGTTTTTTTGAGTAGCAGACTGCAGGCATTTAAATGTGTTACACTTGATAAATTGAAGTAATCTCTAATAATGACATAATAAGGAGCGAAAATATTTTAGAATTCAAAAGGTATCCTTATTCTACCATTTCTCAAGCATTGATGCTTGATTGCAGCCTTTGGATATTCGTGGGACTAGAAGATGGATGCCAAGGATGCCAACTTAACAATTCTAATGAAGTAACAAATGAGCTTCCTTAGAGGAAAAAATAACCCAAAAAAACCAAGCAGACAAGGAAAAACCCCAGAAGACACAAACAACCAAACAAAAACCCAACCCCACAGCAAACACTAAAAAAAAAAGACAAAAAACCCTGAAAAACACAACTGAACAAGCAACAACAACAACAAAAAAACCAACCAAAAACCCAGTTTGTTTGATTTTTATTTTCATTCCTTCAGGTCTGATGACGACAATGAAGACGACAGGCGTTCCAGGGTGACCAGACTTTGCACTTACTTCCGGCAGAAATACAAGCACCTCTGCCGCCTGGAGCGGGCAGAATCTCGTCAGAAGAAATGCCGGCATACACTCCGGAAAGCCTTGCTGCAGGCGGCCAGTAGAGAGCCGGAGCGTGCTGGGCAACTCATACAAGAGCTTCGAAGAGCTACCTGTGCTCGTACCAGGTTAGACCTTCCCTTCTCACTGCACTAACTTGGGGTCTGGACAGGGTGGAGATGGGCAAAGTATCCAGCAGCCAAAGTGCTTATCTTTGAAGCTGGTAGGTGCGCACAAGACAGAAAATCCATGACCCACAAATGCCTATCAGCCGAGTAAAATAAAGATGGCGCATGCTCTTTTCCATGAAGGTGTGCATTCTCCAGCTTGGCTTTTCAAGATGTGGATCGTTCCTTCAGTGCTTTCTGGGCCTAATTTCTTAAATGTCACAAAAGAAGTTAGCGGACTGCTGCGAGTTTTCCTTATTAATTAGTCTATGTATCTTGGCTGCCTTCAAATATCTGGTGCTTTACTAAGCCCAGTTCTTTAGAAGGTGTGCAGTCTGGTCTGCAGTTCTCTGCTTCAATTCAGATTTCATTTTTCACACAGCTTTTTCTGAAAAGTACTCTGTACTTCCTCTTAATTATCTTCCCAGCAAATCAGACTTAAGCTCATGCTTTTTATTAGATTTAACTCAATCTAACATGAAATGAAACTTGGCAACAAAATAAATATCTTCTAACAACTCTGAAGGTTACCTTCTGTGGGAATTCTTTCTAGATAATGTCAACATCCCTCTAGCTCTTGGCATACTGAGAGTTGGTTGATTCATATTTGTGCAGAAGTGGAGTAAGCCCAAACCATGGCATCATCTGGGGTATCATCAGCACCCTTTTGCTGTTGTGGTTTTGCCTTACAGGATGTGTGACTGTGGGGGTAAGAGGGGCTAACATGAGAGGCTGGAGCAGGACACTGAGAGTATATTCTAGCTGTGGGATGCTTTTGTTCATGTACAGTGGGCTGTGGTTAGACAGTTTTTTGTTGGGGAGGTGGCGTGATGCTGAAGAGCTGCTCAGTGGTGTTATGCAGAGGTACATTACTTGTTTATGTGTAATGTGTTAATGTGTCCAGATTTAAACTACAGCAAAACCTTACCAGAACTGGCAAGCTCTTGCTGTTTATTTTTCCATGATTTTTACCTTTTATTAAGCAAAAAAGACTGTATCATTTTGGGTAGACTGGCAAGGCCAGGTATGCCCATCATCACTGCTCTGGTTAATTTAAGTAACTACAAGGGTCTTTTGAGTTACAAAATTTGTCAGAGGAGTAACATTGCTAACTAAAACTTTGCCCAGTCAAAGTGCAGTTGATGACAAAAATGGCTGAAAGAAAACAGTCAGGCTACAGACAGCTTTTTGTCAACCTAGAAAACAACGTGTACAGAGGTGAAAGCCCTGGAATCGCCAGCTTTATCTACATGAAGGTGACAAATGCCTCAAGAGCAGGCTAACACCAAGCGAGCTGTGTAATGCTTGCAGTACTCATCCACATTGCTGTCTGGTTGCCTGCTTGCAGCTCAGGCTCAAAGCATTGAGGCTGTGCTGAGGAAGCACTCAGCTCCGGGCACTTGCTGGTGGATTGGGCTGTAGCACGTTGGAGGAGAG
The DNA here is from genome assembly GCA_013396675.1 of Eubucco bourcierii. Lineage (NCBI taxonomy): Eukaryota > Metazoa > Chordata > Aves > Piciformes > Ramphastidae > Eubucco > Eubucco bourcierii. The sequence goes on from VWZE01021536.1 coordinate 241,949, forward strand.
CTTTTACCCATGTTGAGCACGCTCAGGTTCTGCCACTCCAGAGCTCAGTCTAAGTTTGTCTGAACACATGCTTGCATGTAAGCTCTGGGGATGCTCGGCATGTTTTGAGTTATGAACAGGCTTGGACATGCACTTGACTGCCCATGTAGGCATACCTAATACATTGTATTCTGAAGATTGACCTCATTTTAAGGGTCACCTGTGTGGACACTCACATCATGCTGTCCTTGGCTCTGTTGCAGGGTGTTCTAATATTTACATGGTAGTAGCACACAGCACCTCTCATTACAATTAAGGCCCTGTGAAATAAACAACCTGTTACGGCAGCCACACTTTCACCTGTCGTTGACATCTATTCTGTATCCCTGTGTAGAGTCTGGTTGTCGTGTGCACCCATCTGGATCATGACACACACACGTGTGTTACTATTTTTCATCTTACTGTGCAATATTCAGTGCAATTGTTGTGCTAAGTAACCACTTGAGGCAGGGATTTTTGTCTCAACTCTTTTATGCCTTTTTTTTTTCCAGCTCAAGTCAAGAGAGGCAGAGAAATGCAGAGCCAACAACCTGTAGTGGGACTTTGAAGGGAGAACAGTGCACTAACAAGGCCCTTCCATTCACCAGGCATTGTTTCCAACGTATCCTCTTAACTGTCTTGCATTCAGGCATGGAAACTGTTCCATTTTAGGGGTTTTCTGCTTGTTTGTTAGGTTTTGGCTTGACAAGTGTGTTTTTCAACAGAGAAATGCATATTCATTAGTGTCTCATCAACTACTTTGCTTTTAATTCCTCTGTGTGATTTACATCTGTAGACAGTGAAGATGAGTAGTTTGCTACTGGCATCTGTCATAGCCACATCATTTTACATTTTAAGCTTTATTTAGTGGGTACAAGAAACCTTTACAAAACCTATCATCTTTCAGTGATGACTTAGTGCAAATCACATGGCTTTCAACCTCATGGCTTTTGTATGGTTCTTGGTAGGCTCCAGTGGACCAACCACTGTGAGTGGTTTATGGGAACAAGTTTTTATATGAAGTGTAAAAAGATGGCTTACAGTGACTAGAAAAATGGAAATCTGATACTTTGCACTCTTTAAAGAAGCAAAAATAGAAGTTAGAGAATCCATATTCTAGATGAGGAAGAATTCCTAGTGCTTGGGATTTCAAGCAAAACCTGAAAAGAGTGTGAAGAGTCGATGAATGAAGATCACAGAAAGGAGGGAGCATATTTTTACATGTGAAGTTTGGTTCTGAAGACTATATACAGACAGAATTATGACCTGGAATACTTAATTCTGCAGATTTTGTCTTACTGGTTTTAGCTGAGGAGTTGTTGGCATGTTTATTAGAGTGACTCCTTTTTTGGGAGCTTTTGGTTTAGGTATTTTAAGTGACTAGTACCAACCTATTACAGTTGCTATCAGACTGCAGTGCCTTTTCCATCTTTTTGGTTTGCAGATGCCTTGTTTTTCTTGGTTTTTGCAGGACCCTTAAAAGTAGTCTGAAGACCTCTCTATGAGAGGGCATGATGGTGTGCAGTTGCATTTGCATTTGTTTCATGATTATGATTTAAAAAAATTATTTATTTAGGAGTTCAGGTGGGTTTGTTGGTGTAGAACAGAGCAGAGAAGCAAAGACTAGTGATTTTGCATTTGTGCCCATTTTTTCCTTCTGTACTTTCTTCTTAATGGAAAAAGTCTCTCCTAAGATGAACAGGCTCTTGGTTCTGACCTATCTGTCCAGGTCTGCCATCTGGATTTTCTTTGTTCTTTCTTTTACATTTTATGAACATATATAGTGATGTTGAGGTCTGCGAGCTGTTCAGGGTGGAAGGAGTGCTTCTAATGTTGCTTGAGAAAACACAATGAAATATCTGTTTGATTTGCTGTAAGTCTGGAAACATTTTCACTCCTGCAGGGAATGTTTCTGAAGGAAATCTCAGCAAGCTTGCATTTGGATTTACTTGACCTTTCTGTCTGATTGCACATCTTTTTTTTCAGTGGAGCAGGAAGGATCTTGAAACTTCTTTGTGCTCTAAAGATAAATGCCAGGAATGTACCTTAAAAGACTGAATTAATACTCTCTTTAATGTTTCAGTGTGGATTGTCATTAGTCTGTAAGGAAATAGTCCTGTTGACTACACTGTTCCAACTGCTACTATTGATCTATTGATTAGGACTCCAGGAAAAGGCTTCTTTTTGCTAAGAACTCATTAATGAAATGGCTGCTTCCATGAAACTATCTCAATATATAATAAAGTCATTAGAGATTCCGCATGAATGCAGTTTTTAACTTTAAAAACTGAGTTTGAACCTTACCTAGATTTAAACTTGAGTAACAAAGTTGAGGTGCTCATTAAAAACAGCATCTATGGACATGTAGAGTTCAAAGCTTTGATCTTAATCAGATTGATAAATCAAAGGTCCTTCCTCCATCTTTGCGTTGTGTTATTCCTGATGCAGAAATGTGCAGATATCTTATTGAACCGTTCTCAGCAGCTCTTCTCAAGTTGCACAGCCAAGTTTGCAGACGGTCAACAGTGCTCTGTGCCAGTTTTTGACATTACACATCAGACACCTCTGTGTGAAGAACATGCCAAAAAAATGGTAAGTACAGAGGCAAAACTATAATTATTAGTGTTTTGGGATGATCAGGAGTTTTAATCCCAGTCTTTAGATAAACTCTTGGTTGACTACTAGCAAGTTCATGAACTTAAGACCTTGTATCCTTTTATCCTTTTATTTTTCTTAAGAGGGTAAAACATGCCAAATATTCCCAACTGGTATGTTGTGAAAATCTTCAAAGTACTTTTGAGGGTATTATAAAGAGTGCATGAGAGTATCTTCAGTGGAAGAAATTTGATTCCTCTCTTGAATCAAGAAGTAGGAAGTCATTGTGAGAAATCCTGTGGTCATTTTATTTGGGCTCAGTCCTGACCCTCGAATCTGAATGTAGTGTGAGTGTGGTGTGGGAAGAACACTGCATCTCAAGCACCCTCAGTACATGGGCACCGAAATAGATTCTAGAGGAACTGTACATAGTAATTACAAGCACACAAATAATGGGCTTGCTATTTCATTCACCTGTTGGTGACTGATAGAATTTAACCACCTTCAGGGATTTGTGGATCCCGGAGGAAAAGCAGTGGTTTGCTACAAATCAGGTATGCAGAAATTAAGACTATGTCCTCTGTTTATATTCCCCCTGATTCACAGAATCAAATGGTAAGGTTGGAAGGGACCTCAAGGATCATCTAGTTCCAACCGCCTTACATAGGCAGGGACACCTCCCACTAGTACAGGTCACTCAAGGCCTTGTCCAGCCTGGCCTTGAACACCTCCAGGGAGGGAGCATCCACGACCTCCCTGGGCAACCTGTTCCAGTGTCTCACCACCTTCGCTGTAAAGACCTTCCTCCTAACATCCAGTCTAAATCTCTTCCAGTTTAAACCCATTGCCTCTCGTCCTGTCATTGCAAGACCTTTTAAATAATCCCTCCCCAATCTTCCTGTAGGCCCCCTTCAGATTCTGGAAGGCTACTACAGGGTGTCCTCGAAGCCTTCTCTTCTCCAGGCTCTCCCCCCTATTCAAGAACAAAACTGACAGGATAATTCACAATCCTAGTTCTGTCTTGCCCTTCCTTCAAGGCATTAGGCATAAAGTTTCCTAAAGTTTTGTTCTGTTGTTGAGTTGTTGTGAGGTTTTTGTTACTATTTTTTATGCAGCCTCTCCAATACTTGCGAATTATTACAGAGTTTTCTGGATTAAAATGTGAGGGTCTGCACTACATAGACTTGTGTGGGATTTTCCCCCTCTCCCAGGCAATCTTCACTGTCTCGCAAGGTTTACTTCTGTAGCACAAAATACTTTGCTCTTCCCGGTATGATTGCAACTGAAAACTGATGATGGTCTGCTTTACTTTTTAATTGGTCAATGACTACTGTTCAAAAGCAATGAGGCTTTAGTTGTTTACCCACATCCTTACCCTAATCTTACAGTATTAATTCTATTTCTTCAATGCTGTCCCACTTTTATGGCAGTGGGAATTTGAGGATGCTGAGAGCTTCAGCTGTTACATACTATTCCCATTATTACCACCTCACAACAGTGTTTTGGCTTCTATACTTACAAAAATTCTGCCAAAGGTTATAGTTTTTAGTTGATTTAATTAGGGTTTGCTATATTGATTTTCAAAGTGACACTGAATGATACCCTCTTTAGCATACCTCATAATATCATCTGTGATTTCCACCATTGGGATCAGTGAGAAATAAAAGAGCTTAATTTTTGTAATTTGGCTCTAAGTTAGCAGTCTGTGTTTCATTACATGTGAATATGTGTGGAATGACCAGTGGGAAAAAAGGAAGCAATGTAATTGTTGTTGTTAGCATGCTCCCATTGCTATTGTTTTATTCCCAAAGGACAATTTCTTGAGAGGAGACAGCTCCCGTAAAGTTCAGCACCAGCAACAGAGGAAACCCAGGAAAAAAACGAAGCCACCTGCACTTACCAAAAAACACAAGAAGAAGAGAAGGCGAGGGCCACGCCGGCCCCAGAAACCCATTCCTCCTGCAGTGCCCCAAGGGAACCTCACTATGCCTGCTAGTGTCTCACTGCCAGTAGAAATGCCTCACATACGGTCAGTGGTAGCCCTGCCTCAGTTTCCCACTGCTAACTTGAACATTGTCAATGAGCACCATAGGAAGGGAAGGTGTGACATTGCTGTGGTAATAAGCAACTAGAGTGGGGCTGGAAGTTGCGTCTCCGTATGACTCTTGAAAAAATACCTTAGAATGGGTTGTTTCAGATTTGAGCAGGTACTGGGTTTGATGGATAAGATGTCTTGCTTCCGATACCACATCTTATGTATTTAATCAATAAGCTTAGTCTAAGCTTCCGAAAGAAGCTTTCTAGAAGTACTTTTTCCTCTAGATGATGAGGAAAAAAATACGTGGGGAAAGATCCATTATAGATGGGTATGCATTCGTAGTTGTCATTTGGGGGAACCAGAGTTGAACAGCAATGACTAATGGTTACTTTCTGTTCAGGAGCCCCTCCACACCAGAGCTGAGTGCTGATGAGCTGCCTGATGATATCGCCAATGAAATCACAGACATTCCACATGACTTGGAATTGAATCAGGAGGACTTCTCTGATGTCCTGCCACGGCTGCCCGATGACTTGCAAGATTTTGATTTTTTTGAAGGTACCATTTTATTTTATTTTACACTGATGTGAACATCATGAGTGAACTTAAAGAACTGAGTGTTTTGAAAATGCATTTTGAGGGGTTGGCTGCTTTCCTGCAGAGGTAGTAAACTCTAGACAAAGAAATGTGCATTAGCTCTATTGTTTGTTTGTGAGCTCTAAAGTAAAGCAGACTTTAAGAAGGCTAGTGTATGTGGTTCTGTGCTTGATCTTACATTTATTAGTGCTTTGAAAATCCTAATTGGTTTAGTATTTTAATAATTCATTTTACTGCCTGTCAGTGTTGAAGTTTAATCAAGAGTATTCTCAGTAATGGCGTCTTTCTGTCATTGAGTGGGGCTGGAATCAGTCAATGTTGGCCTTTGATGAAAGGAGAAGAACTTGAGAATAAAATCTTTAAATATGTTTTTGAAACTAGCTTTTGATCAGAACTGTGCTGAATTTCTTGATTCTAAAGCTCAGTAGCTATCACATATAACAAATTAGAATAGCCTGGAATTTGGATATGTGATTTCTTTGGTCTTTTTCTGATATGGCATAACATCAGACTGTGTTTGAGTTTAAATTAACCTAAATTATACTGACTGTGCATTTTAGGGCCAAACTGTAATATCATAAGAAGAAGAGTTTTTGTGGTCTATTTATGCTATTAGAGCATTGAAGAAAATCTTATGTAAGCATTTTTACTTCAGAGCTAGCAAGTTTAGGAGGCATTTTGTATTTACTATGTGGGAGAAGAGGATGGAGAGAAGAAATTCCATTGAAGAGGAACATGTGATTTCTTAGTTTTCTTACTTTACTCACCTAGCAAGCATTGGTGAATGTTTTCTGCAAGCCAGTCTGGAAGGTTATCATACACTGCATCTCTGTACTGAACTGTCTGTACATCAGCATCCTTAGAGTGCCAGTGCCGGGCTCTCCTGAGAGGAGTGTGCTAACTTCTCGTGTCCCTGTTTCTGCAGGTAAAAATGGAGATCTCCTTCCGACTACAGAAGAGGCTGAAGAATTGGAACGGGCCCTGCAGGCTGTAACTTCTCTTGAGTGCCTGAGTACCATTGGAGTACTTACACAGACAGATGGTGTGCCAGTTCAGGAGCTGTCAGATAGAGGGATAGGGGTGTTCTCTACAGGTGCTGGAGCTCCAGGAATGCAGTCCTTGAGTCGAGAGGTTAACACGGATCTGGGGGAGCTGTTGAATGGGCGTATAGTACATGATAATTTCTCCGGTCTGGAGCTGGATGAGAACTTGCTCCGTTCTGCTACCTTGTCCAACCCACCCACGCCCCTGGCAGGGCAGATTCAGGGGCAGTTCTCAGCCCCAGCCAACGTCGGCCTTACTTCTACCACTCTGATAAGCCAGAGTGGCCTTGGGGAGAGAGCCTTCCCAGGACAGTTTCATGGACTTCATGATGGCAGCCATGCCTCCCAGAGGCCCCACCCTGCCCAGCTGCTGAGCAAGGCAGATGACCTGATCACCTCACGACAGCAATACAGCAGTGACCATTCACACTCCTCACCCCATGGAAGCCATTATGATAGTGAGCATGTGCCGTCTCCCTACAGTGACCATATCACATCCCCTCACACCACATCCTTTTCTGGTGATAACTTGGCAGCTACCTTCTCAGCAGAGATGCCCATGATGGCACAGCACTTGCTCCCAACTCAGCTGGATGTGCCACTTAGCGGGGTGGTCAACCCCAGAACTCACTGGGGAAATCTTCCTGTCAATCTTGGGGACCCCTCTCCGTTTAGCAACCTTCTTGGTGCAGATGGACACCTCCTGTCCACCTCCCTGTCCACACCACCTACCACCTCGCACTCAGAGACCACCCAGCCTGCCTTCGCCACTGTGACCCCCAACAGCTCCAGTCTGCTTCCGGGGTTACCACAGACCAGTTTTAGTGGCATGGGTCCTGCCTCTGCTGAACTCATGGCCTCCACCTCCCCTAAACAACAGCTCCCTCAGTTCAGCGCAGCCTTTGGGCACCAGCTGAGCTCCCACAGTGGCATCCCCAAGGACCTGCAGCCCAGCCACAGCTCCATAGCTCCTCCCACGGGCTTCGCAGTGACCGGTGCCACCGCTACCAGTACCAATAATGCATCTGTGCCCTTCACCACCTCCAACTGAGCTTGTCTGCCTGGCTCTCTGCGGGTAGATGGACCTGTGTTTTCTATCTTTCCTAATTTTCCTTTTTCTTATTTTTTCTGTCCTCCTTCCCTTTTTTTTTTTTTTTTTTTTTTTTTTTTTTTTTGATGGAGTTCAGAAAAAAACCCTGCTTCAATACTGACCAGGGTTAGCCCTCTGTGAACCTTGCTGTAGTGTTCACATGTGCTTGTTATGCACTGGTGCTCATTTATTGCAGGCAGGTTCACTGTTGCCCAATAATTTCTTAAGGATACAGCAGTTACTGGATATTACTGATCTTAGCAGTAAGACCTAGAAATGGGAAGATACCTCAGATTACTGATGCATGTTACTGTTTCCTAGGATTTGGATCAGTGTTTGCCATCCTGTTAGCATCTGCTAGAAAGTTTTCAGTGGGCAGAAGTCTCTTGATAATTTTTTTTTTTTTAAATTTCTTTATTTATTTTTTTTTCCCAAAGGTAGCATCTGGCATGGGAAAATTGACTGCACGTATAGATTTGAGAAGGGTGCACTGAAGTCCTAAATCAAGATCATGGTTCAAGGATGAGTCTGACAGTTTCTTAAAATGGTCTCTTGACCTCCTCTATGTGCGTGTGTGTGTTTGGGGTGCAGGGAGCAGCAGTTCCTTTTCTTTTGTTGAAGAAGTGGGAGTTGTCCCTTTCCAGACCTGGCCACTGTTCTTACTGCATGCTGATTTTTGTTTCGTTTCGTTCTTGGGCTTTTGTTTTTATTTTTTAAATTATGACGATTTCTAATTCATTGAGCAGTAAGGGGATCGCTTGACTGGTTGCCTGGAAATCTGAAGGCTGATACAAAGTTGACCCAGGGGAAAAAGAGGAAAAAAAAAAAAAAGCAACCCTCCCAGAAATAAAAATGGAATGATTGCAGTAGATCGTGGATTAGTGAAGAATCTTGTGCAGAAATTTCCTTGATGACTTACTGTGGCCTTGTAGCATTGATGATTTGCCTTTTTGAATGTGGCTTTGTCCAGAACTCCTTGCCTGACAGGCTGACAGGTATTTCTGAGCAGAAACTGCAAGAATTTGGTTGGTATTTTGCCCATCCACACAAGTCTAGGTCAGACCCTTTGGTAAGTTTCAAATAGATGCATTTCTTTAAATTGGCTAGTGAGACTCTCAGGGATATTTTTCCCCTGATGGGAGCCATATAGACTTTGATGTTTTTTGGGGTTTGATGTTCTGTATGGGAAGCTAAATGTGTGTCAGACAGGTACCTATCAGCAGTCATGGCTAACAAAAGAGAGAAATCACTAAAGCAAAATCTGCAAGAATTCTTTCCTTTTGCAGGACACTTTCACATTTATTGCCCACCTGCTAAATATAGTATTCAGAGTGCTTTGCAGTAATTTCAGTTCTTAAAGAAATTACTCTGCTAACTTTCATTTTTTTTACATTGTAATTTAATTCTATGTTGTGTTTTTTAATCCAGCAGCAGAAATTCTGATGTGTTTACTTGCATCTCTTTATCAGGAAGGGAAGAAAGGAATTTTCTCATGACTTTATAGGGCTCAAACTTGCTGCTTTACTCTGACTGTAAAAATGGCTCCTAATTAATGAATTAAGTCTCTGCTCTTCTTGGTTTGTTTCTGAGAGTAGAAAATTCCACATTTCAGTCTCTTACTGTGGAAGACAGATTTCATTCTACCTTATGGTAAAATGTCCTACCTGCGTGTATTCTAGTCTAATTCAGGAAATTAAGAGATACCAAGCACATATAATAGAGAAACTTAATTAATTGTTTGATGAAGGGATCATTGAACAAAGTTTTTTTGTTACAGAAATTCATTTTGTTAGTAATCAGGCCCACCCCAAACTCTAACTCAAACCTCTCCTTCCATCTTGCTAAGGAACAGAATTTAAACAGGATAGGTCTTGTGTCTTCTAACTATCACAGCAATCATACTATCCCTCTTTTCTTGAAAGATTTGCCCTCCTTCAATAAAAAGGAGTATGGATGATGTGTATGTCCTTTTCTGAAATAGCAAATGTGTGTGGGTGGAGGAAACAAAAGTTATTTTCTTGCTTCTGTTGTTATGAAGTCCTTATTTCATACTTGGTAAAATAGATCTTAATAATATAAGCCGGATATTTTAAAGTGGTGATTTAAATATGTTTGTAACATTTAAATGTTTTTAAATCATGTAAAAAGTTGAGTTGAAGCCTATGAAATCCTGCTTGTGATTGTCCTGCTGATTGAAGAATGCCAAGTGGTATTGTGAAATGAGGCAAATCTGACAAGGCATTTATTTATTTTTGTATTATGTTCCACATACTTTGTTGAGGAGACAGCTGTTTGATTTGCAAATTATTTTCATTGTGTCCTTATACCTCCTTCAATGTGTTTGAATGGCTGAAAAAAAGTGGAGAACTAGCATACCAAATGGTTAATTCTTCAATCTACTTGTGTGTTCATGTCATTTTAGAAGATGTTAATTTCTATAAATTGGTTTCAGGAGTATGGTCTTGGAATTATTCTTGTGCCCATCAGACTTTTTAATGAAGCTGCAGCTAGTGCAGAGTATATTGTATATTTGTCCTACATCACAATTTCTCTTAGCAAATGCCAGAGAGGAAGGGAGGAGAGGAACTGAGAGTGAAGTTCTGCTTGGTTGCATTGGTGTAAATTGTGGAGGAGCTTTTTGGTCTGTGGTCACTCTGAGCTTGTAATGGTCTAACTCGAACATAACCAAGTTCCTGATCTGAACATTGATTTAGACAGGGAATTTCAGATGCTGTCAAAGCTGCGCAGGTCCATAATTCCTATTTGAAATCAAACAACCATTACTTGCCTGCATTCCTTTAAGGCAACCTCTCTTCCTCTGCTTAGACTTAAGTTTTTGTATATCCCTTGGTGACTCTTCCCTGAAAAGTGGCTACGTAACATTTTTCAGTGAGGAAACTAAGTTTGCAATAAAGCTGCACTTTTAAGAATAAACTTTGTATACATTTGAAATAGGAATCCCTCTCTCCTGTCTCACACAGAGTCCTGGAACAGACCACCACTCTTGCCTTTTCCTGGTTCACCTGTTTTCACTGCCGCTGATTTCGTGATAGCAGCCTACCTAGCGGTTACGGGTCTTGATCTTAGCTTTACAAGGTGGATCATTCCAGGTGGGCTTCTACACCCACAGAACTTGTTGACTTCAGTGAATTGGTGTCCTAATGTTGGGTGTGAGAGATCCAGTCTGAGAAACATGTGCAGCCAGAGATGTTTCATGCCTCTTCCTCTGGGAAATACTGCAGGTCTGACTAAGGTAGTCCTTGAGGCTGTTATTTATGTGGTTATTAAGTAGAATCCATGCTCTCTCACAAAGGTTTTTGATTATCATCTCCTTGTATAGCAATTACCACACTGATCACCCTTTCACCAAAGAGCCACTGTAGCAATTTCATTCCATTGATTTTAGGTAATTGATACATGTGGTGCCCTTTATGTGTTAACAGATGGAATAAAGCTAGTTATGCCTAAAAGTTAATTTCTTTACATAGGATCTGATTTTTAAAGAATTGGGAAAAAAAATGCCAGTAACATAATTTTTTGTAATGATAGCACCTCAGTTAGTCTCTGTATGGTATGAAAGTACTTAAGGCAAGATGAACTTTGACAGTGTACAGAGGCTCATCAAGAGCAGCCTCGTGCTGGTTTGGTGCATAAGGCATCCTGTGTGACTGGCTTCAACATTTCCTTTTGCTTAGGCAAACTTTATGACAACTTTGAGGGGAGCCATACTTACACCTCAAAGCTGATTTGTTCTTTGGCCTCACAGTTATTATGATACAAGAAAATGTATGCATGATACTAAAGTTGCATCATCTTGCCTCCTCCTACCTTGCAGTTCCTCCAGGTTCTTAGTTTCCTTTTTGTTAGTAGTGTGCTTCTCTTTGATTTGGCATAAAGGCTTTACATTTATGATCCTGAGATGGCAGAGTTGCAGGTCTGCCTCAGGGACTGTGAAGATGGCAAAAGCTAGATTTTCCACTTCATTCAGCAGGTTAGTGAAATACAGAAGCCAAGGGAAGTGGCTGTTTGTTTATTTTAAAAGGGGATGGGTATTGAAAATTTGGGAAGTTCAAGTGTGAGATTTTAGGCACATTGGCTGTGCCTCTGAAGCCAGTCGAATCCCAAAGTGAAGAGTCTAGAACTGAAACTGCAAACCTGTAGCCAAAATCAGTTTGAAGATTTATCTTGTGATAACCAGATGTAAATACAGCCTGGGATTGAATCTGCTTGCCAGGGAAGAAAAGTCTTATGAACAAGTATCATAAACAGTGGGCAGATCTCTTTCTTGACAGGCTGGCTGTTGTGGTTACATACACATGTTCTTAGCCTGCTAAACTCCAGTTCCTCCCTCCTGCAAATATATACCACAATACTTAACAGGCATTGGTAAGGCTTCGGGAGTATTTCTTCCTATCTCTCCCTTTAACGAGCCGAATACCTTGGTGAATTCTCCAACAGTATGAGCCTTTGGGCAGGGAGGAGAAAAAGTTTTTAGAAGAGCCAGCTACATGCCGTTGAATCATGCAAGACTTGCAGGGTATGGGTACAGTGGCAGGAGGTTCTTTCAGCAGCTAAACAATAGAAATGATAGATTATCTGCAGTGAGGCATATGTGGGTGTCTGCTTCCCTAGTGGGATGTTTATTTTTGCTTTTGTATTTTTACAATTGCACTTAAAGGAGTCTCCTGTGCAGGCCCGTGGCAAGGTCCAGTGGTGATGGAAATATTAACTGAAAGAATTGTAATGTGCTTATTAGATCTTCAGGTCTTTCTGATCTTTTGGGTAACATTTAATGATGAGTTGTTGTCGGTTTCCACTTGTACCTCCTGTATTTCCTTCCTTTCTATATTCTTCATCTTTCTTTCTCCCATTCTGAGATACTTCTCCAATTTAATTAATGCCAACTGGTAAATCTTCCATGGTCCTGAATGAATTTGACTGTAAAATAAAAAAGAAAAGAGATACCTGCAGTTCATAACATATATTTTGGATGCTAGGACGGTGCAATACATAAAAGTATTTGTCAGATCAGTGAGTAAGATGAGGTTTCACAACATGCTAATATGTCATGATTAGATGCTGAGGGTGCAGCGTTGTGGGAGTGCACACACTAGCAGTGAATGTACAGGGAGTTTTTAGCTAGAGTTTACCTTCTCAGAAGGTAAACTTTTTTGAGAAGTGCATCAGTCAGAAAGTCGAAAAAGAAAAATTTCTTTTTGACACCCACAAGCCCAAGTTGGAAAAAATCTACATATGTGTTTGCTAAACTTAAATATGGACTTCAGCTGAGGTCATGTGAGGCCTTAGTTCTTACCAGGTAAAGTTTTATCTTTAAAACTTTGCAAAAAACCACTGTTGCTGGTAAAGAAAAGTTTGGAACAATTTTCTCAATTTTCTCATGTCTTTTTTCAAATAAAAAACAACCAACAATAGTGACTGTTTTGGGAGCTTTTTCCTTTGCTATTCTGCTGCTTGTCATGATTGCTGGATTCTTTGCTTTCCCTTGTTGTATTCTGCTTTCATGTACTCCTTCTCTGGCTACTATGGAATAAGGTAGTAGAGCATGAAAGGAGAAAGTGGGCTTGGCTGTAGATTGACAGCAGTAGTTGTAGAAGGCTTTCTTTTTCTGTCTCCTTGAAGTAAGTGTTGACACCTTTTCAGTCTACTCTGGCTCATAGAATTAGATTTGGAAGTGAACAGGATGAAACTTGGCCTTTTGACCTTAAAACTGTACTTACTCAATGTAGAAAAATGCATTCTTCCTACTCCTTTTCCTTGCTAGTCCCCCAAACACACACAGCGTGAGGTGTCCAGAGTACCCGCATATCGACTGCCTGCACGTGTTGAACTTGGTGTGGTAATGCTAATGTTTTACCTGCTTTCTGTCATTGTCTGCTGGTGCCCATGGAGGTGAACTCTGGGTAGGCAATGTTCCCAGATATCCTCTGGAAAACTTTAACTTCAGTGCAGAGTGCTCTGACGTAGCTAACTGATGGCTTCAACCTTGGAGTGGGCTGATTTACTCTGAATAACCTGCATCTTGAACAGTGTAGTTTGCTTTGGTGCAAAACAGATTCATTCTGAAGTGAAGGACGGTTTGATTCTCTTACAAAATAGCTACATCCTACCAGGAGGAGTTGAATCAGTTTCTCTGAACAGTGATGACCTTCACTGTACAGTTTTGGGTATGTCTCAGGGATTCCTTGTGGAAATAAGGGCAGTTAACACACACATACACACATGCGCGCGCACACACACACATACACACACAAGTAAATAGTTTTAAAAGTAAATAATAATTTAAGGTAGAGCGTCACCTAAATGAGAGCGCAAGAAGGAGAAATCTTTGTTCAGTTTTATAGTCTGTGGTGTCTGGGTTAAGGACTCTTTCTCGGGGCTCTCATCTCAAGTTCAACATACAGAACCTTTTTCATCACGCTCAGCTTTAAACTTTTTATTTAAAGATACCCTTCCCCAATGAGCTTTCAGAATACTTATTGTAGATTTAAAGAGAAATGGTATATTAATTTATGCTATTAACATCACCTCATAAATTATAAGTTTTATACTAAAGCTGTATTGAGTGTAATGAATTATGTTGCATATGTGTTTTTAATAGCTATAAAATTATATACAAGCTTTTTTTGAGAAACAAACTAGTGAAGCACCTTTTTACACTGGATCTTTGCCGTGTCAAGGTGTACAGCTATTCTTTGCTACCTTGCAGATATCTATATCAATATATAGATATATATATATAAATAAAATTATAACCTGTATCAACAAGCATAGAACTCTTTTTAACCCTTATATTACTGTTCCTATAACTCTTTTTAATTTTTATTTTGAGTGTTACATTCTGCAATAATTTATCCACGGTTTGTACGTATGATTAGAAATTTAGTTACAGGGTAAATAGATCAAATTAAAACAATCCAACTACTGTAGCTGGAAGTTGTGAACCAAGTTTGTAAGACTATCTTTTTCTTTTTTTTTTTTTTTTTTTTTTTTTCTTTTTTATTTTTTAAAATGTATTTATTTCCAGGTAGCTCTGTGAGTTGGAATTCGAAAAGTCAGAACATTAGGAATCTACAGTGTCTTATTCAGGAATTTTTCCCCCTCCTTTCCTCACAAAGGAATTCCCACTGTGACTTATAAATAGAATTAGACTGCTTGTGTGCATGTATGTATTATATATACACACAAAAATATATGCATTGGGGGGGATGTATGTGCGATACGAATGTGTATATTGTATGTAGGTCATAGTTTTGTAAAGAGAAAAGTAGTTGAGAGGTGATGGAATGTATTGTAGAAATGTGATTATTTAGTAGGGGGTTGTTATGTCCTCACTGTTGTATAAATAACTGAAACTCTCTACTACATAATCTTCTGTTATAAGGCTAACTCTGATATCATGTCAATTTTCCTGTTTTTTAAATGAGTTGCATTGAGCCCTGTTTAAAATGCCATGAAAATACCAAGCTCCCAAAGACAGCCTTTAAATAAAACAAATGGAGGAGGAGGAGAGATGGAAGAAATGAATGATGTTTTTCAGGTGAAATTGAAGGTTTACATTCAGTGGGATGGGAAGACATGGGAATTGCTGTATCTTTGCAAAATAATACCCAAATCTCCTATGGTCTGACTTAGAAAATGTTGTCAATCAGTGGGCTTGTGTTTTCAAGTTAGGCTGTAAAGGGCACTGTTTGTAGAGTCATCTCCAAACTGTAAAAGCATCCTGTCTTGAAAGTAGATTATTTTCTTTCCTGAGGGTGTTTGTGTATATTAATGTCGCCTCAAAATTGGTATTGTGGGATTGCAGAACAAAATACGCTTTCAATCCATGGAGTTTCACTTGTGCTGTGAAATTCTGAATTTAATTATGCCCACTTAACTTTCCCTTCCCACCCCCCCAAAAAAAATTGGAGAAGGAAGATTTCTTTACAGGAGTTCTCACTTGAAATTGTGAAAAGGCAGAAACATTCTTACATACTGACTTACTCTCCATACTGTTCTATTCAGGCTGGTGAAAGTAACCTAGTTGTTATTTATTCATGCATTATCACTTTTAATGGTGATGATCCTAGTAACTTTAAAAATCTGTTTAGAAAAACCAAGCTTCCAGTGTTGAACAGACATTTGAATTTTTGAGGGTTTTTTAAAGCAGTTGCAAATCAAGTTTTAATTAAATTTTTTTTTCCCAGTATCCCATTCTATGACAATGTTGATAACCCCCCAGGCATCCCTTGCCCTTTCCCCCTCCTCGTAATTCATTTCCAGCACATATGCATACGAGTGAAAGGGCAGGGAGGTGGAAGTTGTCAGAGGCCTTTCCTTCTGCTTATTTGGTGATAATGGGAGTTAGCAGCATAAATCTTTATGCCATTTTTGTGTATACCTGTACAGAGAGCTATATCTGTATATGAGATGTTGGTAGCACTTTTCTGAATGTGGACTTGCCCTGATGATGTACAATAAATACGTATGAATGCAATCAATCTATATATACCTGCGTACAGATGTATAGATGGAATATGCATTGCAACACACACATGTACATTAGTTGTAACATGAGTAAGTGTGTGAGCTAAAGAGAGAGACTATCTATGTAACGTATGGGTAGCAGGTACGCACTTGTGCCAAACCAGGTTGTTTTAATTCTGCTGGTAGATTTTGATGACATCAGTGAGTGATCTGAGCTTGGTCACTATTAATTTGTGTTATCTCGGCCCTCACAGTGGAATTTCCTTGGTACATTTCTGCTCTTGTTTAATCTATATTAATACTCCTTGAGGCCTCTTGCAATGCCAACCTCTTCTGCTTCTCTGCTCCATTGCCTCCATTCCAGCTCCTCTTCCTCCTGCATCTCTACAGTTTCTCTTGCTAGCAGCAATTAGCTTTAATGACGCAATCCAGCTCCGCTTATGCGTTAGGGAAATTCTCTTAGTGACTGTACTGGCAGCTAACCTGGACCCTGAGCACTTGCTTGAACTTGTAGATTTTCTCAGCTATTCAATTGTGCTTAAGAACAACTGTGATGGGTTTGCAGATGAACACAAACTTTTCTTAGAACCTGACTCCTAAGTTCCTAGCATATTAAAAGATTAACCCATCATTGTGTTTTAGAGAAGATGTTCAAATGAGTAAAATGCGCCCACTGAAAATATCTTAAATTTTGGACCCAGGGAGAAAAAGAGAATTTGGTTTATGTTTCCCATTGTGCAGACAGGAAGCAGAAAGCAGCCCTGTGCCCTGTTTTGAGCTGTGGGCTTGCCCTGAAACACACCAAGAGAAATACAGCTCATTACATTTTACCATTAAACAGATTTTAAAACAAACTGCAGATCTGACCATTAGCACTTTGCATCTAATTGTGTATTGAATAGCCTTGCTCAAGCAAATACATTGCAGTTTTATTTTCTGTTTTCTGGCTAAATGATGCTTCTGAACCCTTTTAGCAGAAAGCAGCTGTTGGCAACCTGCTCAGTCACACTTAAGCACTGCTGAAACTCCTGGCTAACTTAAGCTTCAGTTTCAATGGAGGATGCAGTTCCCATTCTGTCACCGAGCCATACCGCATTCCATGTTTTCAATATGAATATGGCATGATTTTTCTCAACCACAGGTCAGCCATGGAATTGTCTTCCTTGCATTTCTATTAGAGAGTGTTTCTGGTGTCCTGTTCCATCTGAGCTCTCACACAGTCACACATGACAGTTTCTATAACACATATATTCAGGTGTGTGTGTGGGTATGTCTGTGTCCAGTGTGTGTATAATATGGATTTATACACACACATATATTATGCTATTTCAGTTTATGTATGTGGAGAACATACCTGCTGGTTCTCTCCTGATATATACTCATGCATACGTATATTAAATATGTATATATAGTTTAGATGTCCTGCATATACATGTGTATATGTTATGAACCTTGGTTGGCAGTTTTTTCCCCACTTCTTGCAAATTGCTGTCCCTTATGACATATTCGCTGAAGCTGCATTATATAGAAGAAATGGAGAAATGTGTTATCAAAGTTTTATTTTAAAAAGGAGACTCTCAACTGTCTGAAGCCATTCGTAATTGTCTTTTGAATTGTTACTAGAAAGGTTGCTATAAAAATAAAATGGAAAGAAAACCAAACCCAAAAGCAAGCAGATAAGCCCTTACTCCCACTATTGCTTAGATGGACATAAAAAAGAAAAGGAAACACAAGTTCCTGGATATTTATCTTCTTCAGAGGGTTTTGAGGCATACTGTAATTACATTCTGCCCCATCCCCACTGTTGTCCAATTATAATTAACGATTCACGGTTTCTTTTTACACTGCTTTTTCCTTCATTACTTTCGTAAATCATTGTTCACCTCCTGCATTCAGTAGCGCTGATATCACTAAGGAGATTTCATGTCCTTCTGTCCTTCCTAGCAGAAATACCAGTGCATCACTGTTGTGTTACATTGTAACATGCTCTGTGGCAGAGGGACATTTTAACTCAAGATGTCTGTAGCAAGTATTTAACATATTTAGTGTGAGAAACCTTCAGTGGAATCTTGTAATTTATTCATTTCCCACCAGTTTCTGCAGCTGTTTTTTCACCAACATATTAAGTAGTTACCTTTGTATTTGATGCCCTAGGTTTCAAGGTTTAGATTTATTATTGTGGGTTTGGTTTTTCTTTTTCTTTTTTTTCTTTCTTTTTCCCCCCCTTCAGTTTCCCAAAATGTTTATCTGCAAGTGAAGAAAACTTGTCAGAATCTCAACCAATATCCTTTTTTTTTTTTTTTTTTTTTCAATTAAGGGTAAATATCTGTATCCCAGATTTAATAATTTAAAAAAAAAAGGTGGCAAATGGACAATCCAAAGTGGTTAGAGGGAATGCTCACTCTTTTTAAGGCTGTCTCAGAGAAGTTTGTGTTTGGTGTCATTTTAAAAGTAGCTTGGTCATGGTTTGATATCAGAAACAGCCTTGTAACAAAGAGCCTCATACAGTTGTTTGGCCACTAGAGTTTAAAATGTAAACAAGTTGCAGTGGGAAAGCAAAGGTGAGGCAGTGTATTTTGAACCAGTGAATTGTAGCTTGCAAATGTACCTGATTTTGGAGTAACTGCATGGTAGCAAGGATTAGCAGTCTCTTACACCCCCTCCTTCTTCCCTCTCATCCCTGACACATGTTCAGCATACCGTACATTGGGAAAAATACCTTACTCCTGCAAAGCTAAATCCTCTTAATGACTGCTTAAAGGGAACATACAAACTTGCATTGCTGCATCCTGTCCCATGATATTAGCTGGAACACGAGCTAATGCGCACAAAAAGCCCAATCCAGGTTGCTTCTGCGGATCTGTCGTCTTCAGAGGGTGTGGTGCATGGGGATCCCTGACAAGAAGGGTCCCTGGCAGCGATAGTAACACACTACTGCTTCTGGTGCTGGAGGCTCATGGACAGCATTCCAAGGGCGGGTAGGAAAGCTCATTTTTGTACTTTCCCTTTAAATAGGAAAGGTTGGCTCACATGCTCCTCATACTTCTCAATGAATGTACTGTACTACCATTGAAAAAAAAAGAAAAAAAAATGAAATGATAATAGGTTGGTCTCCTTTTGTTATTTGGTCCTTGTTTAATTTGTTTAAGGGTTTTTGTATACAAAAGTTTACATTTTTATGTATATTTTTCTTGTGTAAAAACTGATGTAATATGTGTATAAAACACTGTATGTATTATCTGTATATAGTGTGACAAAATGATTTTCTTTCTTTCTTTTGGATGTATTAATAAATCTTGCTGTGAAGTAGCCATGTTTACTATGATGAAACTCTTCCCCAAACCATTCTGCTGGATCTGAGATGTTTGAATATTGCCCAGGCTGAAATCTATTCCATCAAATTGATTTCTGTCCCCCTCTGTCCCCCTCTTCCCTTTCTATATTCTAAGGGCAGTTATTAAACTATACTTTTAGATAGCTGCAGAGTCTGATTCTGCTCTTTCTTAGTCTCTGTTAGTTTCTAATGACACTAGCTAATCAGTTTTGTAAACAAACTGAGGTCTTTAAGTCATGATTCTAATTATGGTGTTTTCTAGCTCTGGATCAGTGGCCTCTTCATCTTGTTCTCTGGTTTGACTTTGCAACACTGTACTTGCAACATAATTAAAAGGGTATAGAATAGAATGTAGTTTTATATGGTGGTGGTGAGGGGTGAAATTAAAAAAAAACAAAACAGCTTTATTACTGAAACTGGTAAGATGGGAGTTTGGTGTTTGAGGATTAACAACTCAGGCAGGATTATGAGGCAAAGGCATGTATGTAGTGACTATCTGGATTGGTCAGACACTGGAAATCACTGCTACTACCTTGATGGAACACCAAGCTGCACACTGTGGAAAAACTACCATTCCTGCCACCTCTCTGCATGCAGCTGGTATGAACTAGAGTGCCATGGCTGGCATCACAGCCTTGCAGTGCTGAGTTTGGAACAGCACATCCACAGCAGCTGGAAGGATTCCTCTCTTTAGATAGAGCTATGCCTTGAAGACTTTGCAGTAAGTAGATCTTCCTCTTACCATTTGTTTTTTGAAGTTCTCCCCTTTGCTTTCTGGTATGAGGCTTTGTGCTTCAGCTGATGTGCTAGTCTCCATCTCCAATGTGTTTGAGGTTGTGGCTTGCAAGGGAAAAGCACTTGTGTCCTAGGTGAGACCATTTTCTGTCTTCAGGTTGTTTTTCATAAGCAGGCTCACTTAGTGCTGCCCTGGTCATGAGAATATCTGTCAGCAGACATTGCTGAGAAGAGAATTCAGTAATTTGACTTTTAATGAACAGTGGCCCATCCGTTCTAGAGAGTAACTACAGCAGCATTTCACAGTACCTGGTGGTAATTCAGGCTGAGGGGTAAGCAGTGTCAGTGAATGATGTAGGCTTCCATGTTAGCACATGCTGCAAAGGTTATATGGCAAAAGATGAAACTGATTTGTGCTTCAGTGCCTTACCTTCCTGGGAGATGGGAGTACACTGATAAATGCTGCATTCAGACATTATTCAAGACAGAGTGAGGACAGAAAAGATCAAACCCTTAAAAGGACAGTGCAGCAGCATAAGTTCAAAGCAGTATGACTGCAGAAAATCTACCCTGAGCTTCTCTGTTCTAGGAATTTTCAAGGTTATGGGCCTAATGCATTTGAACAGTATAAGATAATTACAATGAGGAAGTTTTGGGCTATTATTGATGCAATTCTGGCTGTGTATGTGGATGTCGCAAAGCTGATCTTTAAAGCTAGCCCTGAAAGTCAATATGGCAAAAGGTGGAAAAATTTATTCTTATGGAGAACGTAGTTAAAAATCTGCTCTTAACAAACCAGCAAAAGTAAGTTGCTATTTGGTGTAAGATTTGTGACCACAATGAGGAGTAAGAAAGCAAAAGCTGAGAAAATGGGAGCTCTTCCCTGCTGATTAATTCCTGACAGAGTCAGAGTTGCCCGGACTGGTCCCAAGCTAGGTGTTCTCCAGCATGGGCCTGATGAGAGATGGAATGAGACTGCTCTGCTGACTAAGGCAGAAACCAACTGAATCACCTAGGATTTTTTCCAGAATTTCCATGAACAACAAAAAGATGCTGCTCTTCGAAAATTATTGCATGACTCTGAGTCTGAAATGTTACAAAAACAACTGGTCATTTTTCTAGGGACACATTTCAAAACACAAATAGGCTTTGTTTGAAGTATCGGTTCAGAAAGAATGTGCCACATCTTCCTTTGTGTTTTTACAGGCCTCTCTAGCTTCTAACAATAGCTTTTTAATAGCTGGCAATTATTTTCTCAGGAAAGCTCGTTTAATTTGTAATTGAAAATCTGGTAGCATTTTGTTACAAGAACAAGTGTTGCTCTTGTATGTGGTGAAGGAGAAACTTTTATTAAATTCGTGATCTGGTTTCCTGGGGAGGTGAAGACAACCTCTTGCTCCTTTCATAGTCACAGGCAATTGTCTCATCTGCAGGAAGTACTGGGGGCCATCTTCCCCATTCCCCTCCTTGTACCCTGAGTACAAGGCTGTTTCAGTGCAATGCAGAATGCTTGTTTTAAGTGGCTAAGAGGCGAGCATTGTGTTTACTGACCTGATGTTCAGTGCCAGAACGGCTGCCTTGTTTTACTGCTTATTGCTAGTTTATGACTTGTGGAAGGCGCTGGCAAAGAGTCTTGGTGCCACTGTATCTAGTAAGAAAGTTGAAGTGTTGGGCTGAAATCGTCCCTAAAAGCAAAGTAGCTTTGATATTCAGATGCATTCTTATGGAGAGCAGCAATAGCAACTTTCTATGCTTGCATCCTGTAGCTCCCTTGACAGATGTCCTCAGGACCAAGAGGTTTGCGTGTCCTTTCATGTGTAGTGTGAACTCAGTCTGGCTCTGACGCCTGTTTCTGCTCAGCTCGGGCACAGCTTTAGTTTCTTACCTGTTTAAATTTAAAACTTAAAGCCTTTACTTTCATGCTGTTCAACTTTTAATGGAAGAATCCCTCTATAACTAGCCAGCAACTGTCCCAGGGGGCTCTTGAAGATCTGATCTGCAGGACCCTCTGCTGTGATGCCCACCAGGTAGTTGATGCTGGTTAGACTGCTGGTACTGATATAAATGCTGTCATGCTGACCAATATTTTCTCAGAGCTCCCTTGTGTTCTGCAAGCTCACATTTCCTGGGAGAGTGTCAAGAACTTCAGCCATGTCCAGTTTCCCCATTGCAGCTGTGTTGGATGCAGTGCTGGGCCTTGCAGGAGAGAAAGTGCTGTGGTGAGAGGGTCTTCTCAGCTACAGACTGGTGTTGTGACCCCAGAGAGGGCAGCAAGACTTGTAGGAAGCACAGCTGACATCTGATGTAGTCTGCATAGTCCTTCATCAGAGCATCTGTGTGGTACCTCGTATGAGGTATGGCTCATATTAAAAAGAACTTCAAAAATAGAAAAATATCTTAATTTCTCTTGGCTTTGAATGTGGTGGAACATTTATCTTCAAGATGTTGTTTTCTGGCACAAAAGCTTTGCATGTGCTGGGAGTGGGCAGTGCTCATGAAAGAAATGTGTTAGGCCCAAACTGCATCTGAAGGGGTAGCATCAACCTTGCCTCACCCAGCTGGTGCCGATACATCAGCAAGAGTAGAGGCTGATTTAGGTCAAGTCTGGGCTAGTACTCGGCCGAAGTTTGACTTTGAGCTATGAGTCTTGGTTAAAATAGTGCCACATTGACAGAGCTGATCCATGTTTGTCCTGTGCAGATATGGACTCTGAAAGTATTGCCACCCTTTCTATGTGGGGCACATGGTACCTGGTTACAGCTGCCTTGTGTCTCTTCCTGGTGGGACTGATCCCTTTTGGTACTTGGAGAGCTCCCTGAATCCAGAGGCCTTGGAATTCTTACAACCATTTTGGGGCAGGTCTTCTAAATAATGCCTTCATTGGAGTTCATTTTGCATTCAATAGTGAAAAATGTTCATTGCCATCACCCCATTAAGATGAACCCGATTGGGAGAGAGGTTTGAAAGGTGTTGCTTTACGTGCCTAGAGGCATATGGATGGGTTACAACTAAGACATGAGACATCTGAGGTCCTTGTCTCCACATTTACGCTGCCCGAATCAAAAAACACATATTAGCCTCAGCAGAGAATACTTCCCAAAGTGAGTAATCTTCTGTTATTAGCACTGTCAGCAAGGTGCCTGCATTTGCTATGGCTGCTTTAGTAAAGAGCTTTTGCAGTCCAGCTAAGTGTTGTAAGTCCCTAAAGATACTTGACATATATGACAGCCCTTGTTTGGAGTTTTTTTGTTGTTGCTGTTTTGTTGTTGTTGCTTTTTATTATTTGGTTTGGTTTGGGGTTTTTCCTAACTAAGTTCATGTCTTATTTAATTCTGCAGAATTTAATTTTTCTGTTAACCAGCATTTGCTCAGTGGAACCAGACAGTTTCCCCTTCTAATAATTTCATTTTTCTTCTGCTGTGCCTTGGGTCCTATTGTTTAATACAACTTTGTGGTTTTCTTCCTCATCTTTTATTTTTTTCCCCATTCTATATAGTGTTTTTGTCTTCTATATCTACTTTCCCCTCAGACTGCAACTAAAGTCATCGCTGAAGAGATTCTGGTAGGAAAATTAAATTCCCAGAACTCAAGTTCCTTGTCAGACTTTAGTTTCTTCTCTCGGCTCCTCTCTCTCTACCCAAGTATCTCTACCTAGGTGTCTCTGCCCAAGCTTTGCTTGGTAGAGCTACTCCTAATACTTTTAATTAAGAAAATCAGATCAGTCAAGGTCTAGTACCAGTATATATGTTGTCTGATGTAGTAATTTTCAAAGATGATGGAGATGGGAATTTTGACAAGTAATTTGTCTTAGAACAATTCAGCAAAGCTGTTGTAGTATTTTGCATGCCCTGTACCACGTTTCACTGCCTGTAGCAAATTTCCTGTGCTGATGCACCAAAAAGATGATGCCTTTATCAGACACCATTTCCCATTAAAACTGCTAGCAGTGCTGCTTCTCCCAATGCCCTACTTGCTGTGATGTCAGGGTCTTGTGCTATGGGGAGCAAACTGTTTTGCAAGGACCATGCTATGTCTCTGAGAATGTCCCTGCTTTTGGGCAGACTTTGCCCACAGCAGCACTGCTGCCAACTGCTTTTGCCAGGTGACAGAGATCAGAGCTGATGGGTGGCAGCTTTACTCGTGAGTACTTTCAGATGCTCTTTTTCCTTAATTCCCCCCCAGTAATATGGGACATCTATTTGCAAGATTTCCACCTGTCTCTTCCTGCTTTTTTTCTGGATTTTATGACTGGTGCTCTTAACCAATGCCTGAATATGTATTAAGCTACTCTAAGCTCAGTCTAAAGGTAATCTAAAGTACACAGAAAATGATGGATGCCAGCAGAAAAGTGCAAGTGACTTTATGTGACTGAATGTGTTCAGCATCAGTGGGTCACACAAAAAGACACTGTCTTTATCTTTCAGTCCTGGTACCTATATGCAATTTGGAAGCCCATCTCACAGGCTCTCCATTGTCCCATGCAGCTCACTGTGTCACCTGGCGTCATAGCTGGTTTTGCCATCACCTCATATACTCATCCTCCACATCTTTCTCCTTGTCTGTGTGCTGCCCAGTTGCTGTATCCTAGTGGATACCCTGCAAATGCTCTTGCTAGCAGTTCTCTCTGGTCTGCTTTCATCTCTTATCCAGCTCCAGTCTACAGTCAGTGGAGCTATGACAGACAGTACTTTTAATATTTTTGCTGCCTTATTGGCCCCCCTAGCCCATGTTGTTTACCTTGTCCTGTATGGGCAACCATCCAAGCGTGAGACTTCCAGGCTGGAAAACTAGTGGCTTTTAGATGTTGTGTCCCCTCCACGTTACTCTCTGGTTCTGAAATGGAAATGCAGCTTTCCCATTCTGGTGCATAATTCTTAAATACATCGAAACCATAACAGAAAATCCCCTTTTCACTTTGATGATTTCTAATGCCATAAAAATAAATCCACTCATTCATATAACAACCTTGTTTTGCTTCTTTTCTTCATTTCATGGCACGTGGTGGTCAGCAGAGACCCAGTTTCTCAAAGGGCATGAGCTACCATTAATGCTGCAAAAGAAAAGTCTGTTTGTCCCAGCTGCAGAGCAAGAACTGTGTGGATGTCTGCTGGGTTGCTCTCCAGGTGGAAGCGACCTGCTTGTGCCTACCACATGTGTGGGCATGGAAAGAGCATTATCATCACAGAATCAAGTATGGCTAAGGCAAGACTGCAGTATATTCTTGCTTGAGATTCAGGCTATTTTCTGCAAAGCAAGGCTGGGACCTGAAAGTCACGGGTTTTAATAATTTTCACTTTACAGCTGTAGCTTGCTTTGAGTCTCAGACAGCAACAGAATATAATGGCTACCTCTCAAACTCACTCACTGATGGCAAGATCTCCATTGGATCAGGAAGTTTCAAATCAAAAGCTTTGCATTTTTCTCTTTTCTTCACTGATGAACACTTGCTGGCAGAGCAATATGGCTCTCCTGTTTACTCCCCACCATGTCTGAACTGTACCAGCACTGGTGTTGACACTATTCCAAACCTGTGCCACACTGGAAGGGCTGTTTGAAGGGACCTCTGTCAGAAATGTAGTTCTCAGCAAGCATGTGGGAACTGCTGAACATGATGTCAGGCCCTGGGGAGAAGCAAGCAGTGAGAACTCAGGCAGTGGCTGAGGGCAGGATGAAGGTGTTGTAGCTTGCCTCATGGGATGACTTGACCTAACTGGTCCACCAGCTTTAGTTTTGTATTGCCTAAAATCTGCACAGAGCAGCAGGCCATTGAAACAGGTTTTTATAATGTAAATATTGTCTGAATTTTTAATAGCCAGCCCAGGGCTGTTCCTGCCTTGCACTGGGTTTATTCCAGAGTGACCATAGTGATGCTGCCAGCGAGCACCCAGAAGAAATCAGATTGACAGCTTGTGAGCTGCAGAGCTAGGGCTGTTCAGGGGATGCTGAGGAGCAGGATAGGGCCCCTGTTTTCAATTGTTCTAGTCAAATCCAGAAATTACATCCTGCAATATGTGGTATAGTCCATGTTGAGGCTCACATGTGCAGAACTGATGCTCTCCAAGCGGGCGTGAGATAAGGAAAAGCATGGGGGAGTTGAATATCTTTATTACTTTTTTTTTTTTTTTTTTTTTCCAGGGGGAGATTCTCTCTCACTTTTCATTTCCTCTTGTGTTTCCTTTCTGTATTTGTGTTTTAACATTAGGTTTGATTCTGGCTTGATAGCATTCAAGTGAAGGCTTGCATATTTCATCGGGATTGTCCCTTTTGTTTTCAAAGCTGAAAGTCCCAAACAATATGAAGCAGCCACAGCTGCATACACATCTGGAGTCCTTTCATCTGCTCCAAACAGGCACTTTCCTTTATTCCTATTCACCCTCATTACTTAATTTCCTAAAGAGGCTGCAGCTTTTTAATGTCTGAATGACGTATGTCAAAATGTCTCACTAGGTTTTTCCACTATGTGATAATTTGGTATATCCCTTTTCCAGACCTGAGGAAATACATTTCCTTCACTTTACCTCATTACTCTTTAGGAAATTGCTTTTCTTCAATTATCCTGACAACCTGGATTTTGACAGCTCCAGACTCACTGGATGAAAATCCTGCAGTCTCTGCAAACATTTTTCCATGAGATTTCTCTGTCTGTCATCTATCATATCCTTCCTAGAGAGGACCTTTAATCTGGGATTTCTCTTACCTCTGCCGATAGAGGCTGGGTGTTAGGACACAATTTATGATGCTGATCCTGAAGATTTAAAAAAAATACTGTCCCCTCTCCAACAAGGTAATGTATTGCTTTGCAGGCTCACAGAGTTCTCCATAGGTGAATTTGTATTACCCATTCCTGTGCTAATAGAACTTCTATGGCCAAGTGTTATAAAAAGAGCCATTGCTTGTGCTGTCTGGAACTGGGTCATAGGGAAACCTTAGCAAAGATAAACTACATGAAGCACTTCTCAGTGCTTTCTAATCCAAGAGCCACTTAACCTATCTGGGGGAAAAACACAGATTATCTTGTAGAGAGCTGTCACGAGAGCTTTCAGTTATGACCAAACACAGAGAAACCCAAACTTCGATGGTCTGAACATTGCTATTGCTTGGGCATGTAGGAAGACTAATGTCCCCTTTCTGACACCTTGTGGTCCCTGAGCTCTCTTCCTGGTGGCATCTAGGAGAGCTGGGATGGCCCTCACTCTGCTGGTTTACTCAGCAATTCCAGCAACTTCTGGCTGTGTTTTTTTCCCCAATGTCTTGTGGTGTCCACTGATGCTGTTTCAGGAGACTTGGGTCCAGAATGGCAACTGACTCCCACGTTGAGACACCTGCTTATCTCATGGCTAAACCAGAAATACTCTGTGCTTCTGCACGTGCTTCTTGATGCTGTAGGCTGCTAATAGCACCTTCCTACCTCTCCAGGGCATGCTGCAGAGAAAACATGTGACTGTGAGGAGTTCCCGTGCCATGTGAGGTAGGAGGTAGCACAGATGGAAATCTAGACCAGTTCACAAGAAGAAAACACTACACCAACACATGGGACTATTTATACTTAATGACAATTTTGCACTTGAATTTTAGACCTTAGTGAGCCTATTTTTTCTTCAGAAATGCTTCACTTCACCCACACGAGAGTCATGACTGCAAACCACTCCACCTATCCTAGGGGCTGTCCTGACCGAGTCAGTTGTCTGCAGCAGAAATCTGATTTTCAAGAAGAGTGATTCTCCTTGGTTTTAATTTCCACCAACTGTAGGTGATAAGCTGCAGAATGACAGTCCGTGGCTTCCCTCATTCTCTCTTGGAAAGTAAAAACTTTGGATCTTCCCTTCCGTCATACCCCACTGAGAATGGGGTATGGCAGAGTTATCCTTCCTTTAACCAGTGCTTTGCTGGTGACACTGGGTAAGATATATTTGCTGGGGATCTGCAGACACGTGTTGACATTATTCCTTTCCTAATTGTTGCTCTGAATGTGTATCTCATTTTCAGGTGTAATAAACCTCTCTAAGGTTCTCCTTGTCTCATCTTCAACTCAACATTTTCTGATAATTTCCTCTGACAGTCTGATGGGAAAGAACCTTTACTTGATGAGTGTACTGCTTGCTGATTGTTTTTTCCCTCTTTTGTGATGAAAAAGCTCCTGTTGGGTATTAATCACCTGGGATGTCCTTCAAGAGAGAAGACAGACTGGTTGGCAATAGCTTCAGCATTAACAAGCTGTCAGGTAAGTGGATCTCATGGCCCTTTTAAGGACATAGCAACTATGCCTGTCCAGCTCTGCAAGCAGCACCAGCTGCTCTGTCCTGCGAGTGTGGCTCTTCTGCAAGCTTCACCAGCTTGCCTTAGTTTGGTCCTGGCTTTCATAGCTGCTTTGTCACTTCTTTTAAGGCATCCTCAAACCTGCAGGTGTGCTCTACTGTTGGTAACTTTCTCATCTGCAGTTAAAACCAGACGCCAAATTCTGAGGGAAATTAATGGCACCTGCAAATTATGCGTGTTAAAATACATGCTTCATTTGCAAGTACAATCAGGTGTTTTGGTATCTGAGGACCATGCCTCGTGCATCTGCATATCTTAAACATGTAAACAGCTGGAATTTGTTCAGAAGACTTGCTTGTGTTGACAGGGCAGGCACATTGGTGTGGCTGTGAATGGTCATGGTGAGACCTGTGTTGGTAGTAACAGTTATGTGTGTCCAGCACTGTGTGCATGGTGTTTGTGATCCCTGCTAAAAAAGCATTTCCTGCTCTTCCCCTGTCTTTGAGTGGCTTTGGGAATCACCTGATAGTTGTCGAGGACCAGAGGCTCACTTCAGATGTCACATCAGGATACCCTACCCTGCCTGAGATCCTGCACCAGAGCCAGAAGGTGAGTTTTAGGCCCAAGAGACCTGTCTCACTCACGCTTGTTGAGCCCAGCAAAGCCTCAATTACTTATGAAGAGGACCCACACGCCCTTGGCCTCAGATGCAGTTTTCCGGAGCCCACCATGCCCTCGATTACCTCAGCTGTGCAGAAGGGCAGCATGTGCATGATGTGCAAACAGTTAAATTGAGTGGAGATGCCCTGCTCTTCCTTTCTCTGTTGCTTCCCTCAATCTCAAGCCATTTTGAAAGCTCCTATTTTGATCTTCCAGTATATAGAGAACATAACAACTCCAAATCCTCATCCCAGCAGCACAGAGGAACACCATTGCTGCACTAGTCATCAGCATTCGTAGCTTTCTGCCATGCTGTGGGGCTTGGGGCAGTGGGCAGAACTCTCCCACGATGTTCCCAGGCTGGTGGGCACTCGAGGCAGCTCCCACACCTTCACAGCCTGTCCAACAGGACCTCACACTGGAGAACATGGATGGAGGATTCTTCCTGGCCTCACATGTCCCTTGGAGATGGACAGAGACACCAACTGCTTCCTCAAAGAGCAGGGAGAGGGCAGTGGGGCAAGGAAGTGGTTTGAACTGCCAGCTGAGGCAGCAACTTGGTGCAACCATGCCTATGGCAGCCCTGAGTTCTCACATGTGGAGCTGCTGGGGTGAGAGCATAGAGGGACTTTCTGGGAAAATGGAAATGGTGTTCTTCAGATTCAAAATGAGATTTTAGGCTCCTCACCAGACAGACTGCTTTGTGGGTGCCTGGGAAGTCAAAGGCTTCTGGCACTGTTTGGTCCCTCAGGCTCTCTGCTGCTGTCAGACCTGGGGCAGGGCTGTCTTCAGGGTTCAGTGCAGGGGACCATCAGGGTATGGGAAATGGAAAACAAAGCAGAGGTGATTGGTGGGAACCAGCATGGCTTCACCAAGGGCAGATCTTGCCTGACAAATTTAGTGGCTTTCTATGATGAAGTCACAGCGACAGTGGACAAGGGAAAGGCAGCTGATGTCATCTACCTGGACCTGAGTAAAGCATTTGACTCTGTCCCACATGACATCCTGGTCACCAAACTGGAAAAGCATGGACTTGATGGATGGACCACGCGCTGGATAAGGAATTGGCTGGATGGTCGAACCCAGAGAGTGGTGATCAACGGCACAATGTCCACCTGGAGACCAGTGACAAGTGGTGTCCCTCAGGGGTCAGTGCTGGGACCAGTGCTGTTTAACATCTTTGTCAGTGACATGGACAGAGGAATGGAGTGCACCCTCAGCAAGTTTGCAGATGACACCAAGCTGTGTGGCACAGTCGACTTGCTAGAGGGCAGGGATGCCATCCAGAGGGACCTGGACAGGCTGGAGAGTTGGGCCCAGGCCAACCTGATGAAATTCAATAAGGCCAAGTGTAAGGTCCTGCACCTGGGTAGGCACAATCCCAAGCACAAATACAGGCTGGGTGGTGAATGGCTGGAGAGCAGCCCTGAGGAAAAGGACCTTGGAGTCTGGGTTGATGAAAAGCTCAACATGAGTCTGCAGTGTGCACATGCAGCCCAGACAGCCAACCGAGTCCTAGGCTGCATCAAGAGAAGCGTGGCCAGCAGAGCAAGGGAGGTGATTCTGCCCCTTTACTCTGCTCTCGTCAGACCCCACCTGGAGTACTGTGTGCAGTTCTGGAACCCTCAGCACAGGAAGGACATGGAAGTGTTGGAGCGGGTCCAGAGGAGGGCCACAAAGATGATCAGAGGGCTGGAGCAGCTCTCCTATGAGGACAGGCTGAGGGAGTTGGGGCTCTTCAGCCTGGAGAAGAGAAGGCTTCGAGGGGACCTGATAGTAGCCTTCCAGTATCTGAAGGGGGCCTACAGGAAGGCTGGGGAAGGATTATTTACAAGGTCCTGCAATGACAGGACAAGGGGCAATGGGCTTAAACTGGCAGAGGGGAGATTTAGACTAGATGTTAGGAGGAAGTTCTTTACAGTAAGGGTGGTGAGGCACTGGAACAGGTTGCCCAGGGAGGTTGTGGATGCTCCCTCCCTGGATGTGTTCAAGGCCAGATTGGATGAGGCCTTGAGTAACCTGTACTAGTGGGAGGTGTCCCTGCCTATGGCAGGGGGTTGGAACTAGATGATCCTTGAGGTCCCTTCCAACCTTACCATTCTATGATTCTATGATTCTATGACCAACGTTGCCTCTTCAGTGTTTTGAACACGTGAATCACAACAGATAGCAAATCCTAATTTAAATTACAATATTTGTTTTCTGGAGAAGCTGTCTGACCCCCAAATTCCTCTGCCCTACATCCCATAGAGATACATATGTCTGAAACACTGCCTGCAGTTCTTCCTGCAGCTGACTTGTGATGTTTCCAGAGCAAAGCAGCTTTATGCTTGGCTACAGGATACCGGCTGCCAGGACACACATGTATGGAGTGGTCCATGATGCAGCCTCCATAAAGCAGTGTTAAAACCAATGCTGCTGTGGCAACTGGATTGCCAAGGTGCAGGCAGGAGCACTGTTAGTGAAGCTTTTGCAAACTCTGACTTACACTTGTCTTTCCTGGCATAAAGGTGCACAGAGGAGGTAAGTGATGTCTAGATTCAGCTGATTCACAAGGTGGAAGCGGCCAGTCAAGGTCTCCACAGTGCCTGAGGTCTGTGTCAGTGCAGCACCCTGCTAACTTGGCCACCGGCCCTTCCTGGACCCCTTCCAGGTGCAGCTACAGCCTATACCACCAGCTCTGAAACACGCTTCAAATGAGCACTGTGAGACCGCAGGAACGCCATGGTCACTGATGAGGCTGTTAGTGCTCTTTCAGTCATCTAATGTACAAGTCCTTATGAGAAGACTCTGGCTTAATCTCAGCTCAACTGGAAAAATGCCGATGACTGGAAATGTCATCAGCTGCCTGTGGGCTAGGCTGGCCCACAGCTGATAAAGAGCAGTGCAGAGTAAAAATGTCAACACAAAACTGGGGAAACACAGAAGCTGGTTGCATCTCTTCTCCATCCTGCAGGAAGCAGGGCCCCTCTGCTGCCAGTCCTTCCAGCAGCTGGACATTCCCTAAGGTCTTGCAAGAAACAGTGCTCTCTTTTGGAAAGAAAAAAAGTGGCTAGTCTTAGTGCTGCAGAGAAAAACTGAAACTCTTGCCCCATAAACTCAAGCAACGAGGGTAAGTAACCCAAACTTCTGTTGTTTTCTTTAACTTTTTAAGGAAAATCCTGTGATTTTTCTGGGTTTGAACCTTGTTTTCTTGAAGCTCTGGTAGATGGTGGGGGAAGGACACCTGACATGAAAGGCAGCTGACTCACCTCTGTCTGTGGCCACCTTGAACATGGGCTTGGAGCACCACCCTGGGTGCTAGGTTTAGGAAGCAGCTTCTCTCATTCCATGCAAATTGTGCACCACAGGAGCTCCAAATGCTGCAGCCTTGGGAAAGAAGTAATGTCACAAGTAACTATCACAAGTCACAAGTAACTGTCCATCATATTTGAAAAGTCATGGCAGACTGGTGAAGTTCCTGCTGACTGGAGGAGGGCAAACATAACACCCATCTTCAAGAAGGGTAAAAAGGATGACCCTGGAAACTACAGACCAGTCAGCCTCACCTCTGTGCCTGGCAAGATCATGGAGCAGATCCTGCTGAAAGTCCTGCTAAGGCAAATGGAAAACAAACCAGAGGTGATTGGTGGGAACCAGCATGGCTTCACCAAGGGCAGATCTTGCCTGACAAATTTAGTGGCTTTCTATGATGAAGTCACAGCGACAGTGGACAAGGGAAAGGCAGCTGATGTCATCTACCTGGACCTGAGTAAGGCATTTGACTCTGTCCCACATGACATCCTGGTCACCAAACTGGAAAAACATAGACTTGATGGGTGGACCACTTGCTGGATAAGGAATTGGCTGGATGGTCGAACCCAGAGAGTGGCGATCAACGGCACAATGTCCACCTGGAGACCAGTGACAAGTGGTGTCCCTCAGGGGTCAGTGCTGGGACCAGTGCTGTTTAACATCTTTGTCAGTGACATGGACAGAGGAATGGAGTGCACCCTCAGCAAGTTTGCAGATGACACCAAGCTGTGTGGCACAGTCGACTTGCTAGAGGGCAGGGATGCCATCCAGAGGGACCTGGACAGGCTGGAGAGTTGGGCCCAGGCCAACCTGATGAAATTCAATAAGGCCAAGTGTAAGGTCCTGCACCTGGGTAGGCACAATCCCAAGCACAAATACAGGCTGGGTGGTGAATGGCTGGAGAGCAGCCCTGAGGAAAAGGACCTTGGAGTCTGGGTTGATGAAAAGCTCAACATGAGTCTGCAGTGTGCACATGCAGCCCAGACAGCCAACCGAGTCCTAGGCTGCATCAAGAGAAGCGTGGCCAGCAGAGCAAGGGAGGTGATTCTGCCCCTTTACTCTGCTCTCGTCAGACCCCACCTGGAGTACTGTGTGCAGTTCTGGAACCCTCAGCACAGGAAGGACATGGAAGTGTTGGAGCGGGTCCAGAGGAGGGCCACAAAGATGATCAGAGGGCTGGAGCAGCTCTCCTATGAGGACAGGCTGAGAGAGTTGGGGCTCTTCAGCCTGGAGAAGAGAAGGCTTCGAGGGGACCTGATAGTAGCCTTCCAGTATCTGAAGGGGGCCTACAGGAAGGCTGGGGAGGGACTATTTACAAGGTCCTGCAACGACAGGACAAGGGGCAATGGGTTTAAACTGGCAGAGGGGAGATTTAGACTAGATGTTAGGAGGAAGTTCTTTACAGTAAGGGTGGTGAGGCACTGGAACAGGTTGCCCAGGGAGGTTGTGGATGCTCCCTCCCTGGATGTGTTCAAGGCCAGGTTGGATGAGGCCTTGAGTAACCTGTACTAGTGGGAGGTGTCCCTGCCTATGGCAGGGGGTTGGAACTAGATGATCCTTGAGGTCCCTTCCAACCTTACCATTCTATGATTCTATGATAACTAGATGATCTAACCTTCCCTCTCCTGTGGTAGAGACATGTTAATTCTCCATGGGGAATAGGGTGCAAAGTTCAAACCTCGTTATTTCTGGAGCAGAACAGTGCATTGCCCCTTGAATCCGTCTATGTTCTTTCTCCAGGTTTACAGGGAAAACAGAGTCTAAGGAAGTTTAAGGACCTTTACTTGCAGAGTCAGCACATAAGTAACACATGAACTCAGGAAAGCAGCCTGTGAACATTTCCGTCTTTAAGCGAGGAATCTGTTAAAGAAAGATAGGAGCTGGAGAGAGGAGAGGCAAAGTGTGCAAAGCCAGTGCCAGTCGGTGTCAGTGCTGGCTTTATGTCACTAATGCCCTGGGGTTTAGGAAGGACACACGTGCTCAACCTGCTGGATTCCTTGGCCGAACTCTGACCCTGGGAATTTCTTGTTCTGCCCTGAGCTGGTGTCCTCATACTTTACTACACCAGCCCTGATGTCAGTTCTGCCCTGCAAGGCCTTGTGGTGTGCTTGTGCATTGCCCATGTGTGCCCCGAGGGCAGCACGATGTTTGTGGGCACGCGTGCAGGGGCATGCAGGGACAGTCTCCAGCAAACCTTCAGCGAGCTTCCCCCATCTCCCTATTTTGACAGCATGGGCTCTCATGCCTGTATTTATGGGATCATTTTAGAGATGAAATCCGCAAACTCTCTGCCTGGTTCTGCTTTCATCTTCCAGACACGGGCCATGTGGGCGGCCTCTGCTTTACAGCGTGTCGTGGGGGGCTGCAAACTCCTGCCAGCAGCACCCACGTCTTGTTGCCACCTGCTCAGCCCCCAAGGCTCGTCAGCAGAGCCCAGCCCGGCTCAGCGCAGGTTGCGGCGCGGCCCCGCTAGGTGGAGCTCGAGGCTCACTCAGCGGCGGCAGCCCACAGCCTCGCCCGCCGCCAGCGGGAGTCGGGCTGGGGCGGTGCGGCCCTCCCGGTGCCGCTGTCCTATTCTCCTGAACGCGAAGATGGAGCAGGGGTGAGTGCGAGCCCGGTGCTACCAGGATGGCACTCATCCTGGAACGGGCTGCAGGCATCCTGGCAGGGTCGCTGGCTCTGCCACACCTGCTACTGGCACTGGCCCAGCTAGGCTGGACAGGTGCCTGCGAGGGTTGGGTAGCGATCTGGACTCTCTAGCTGAACCCGGATAATCCCTGCTCTCGGGAGCTGAAAACGGGGTTGGGGTGGGAACCACCAAGAAACGAGCAGAAAATGGGTGTTAGGACAGCAGAGGGAAATGATGTCGTGGTGAAGGTTAGCACGAAAAATGTCATACTTGCTGTCAACCGCTGCCACATGTCTTTGAAGTGCTGATGGAGAGATGAGTTTGAGGAAGAGCTGTGAAGGCAGATGCAGAGGTGGCCTGGCAGGCACCAAGCTCCTGATGTGTGGATATAGGAAAAAAGAGAAAATCTGTGCTAGAACTCTTGTTTTTTGAATGGATAACTAAATCACTGACATTAAGCCCTCCTTAATTGTTTCTTGCCTTTGATACTGTCTATTTCTTAATTTACTTCATATAAATCCATCAAGCAGTTATCACACAGCAAGTAAACAAAAGCACTCCAGAGTTTTGATGGGCCCACATAGACGTAATAAAAGGTTAGTTATCACTATTAATTACTGCTTTGCAGACTCGGTTGTGCACTCACTGCTTGGAAAGCCAGGGTGATGAGGCTGGGAGGGTAGGGAAATCCAGCTGTTGGTAGGACGCTCATGGAGGGACCAGCAGGTGTCACTGTGTCCAGGCTGGGACAAGGAGGATGTGCGGAGGGCTCTGCACACCAGCAGAGTGACCAGGAGCTTGTTTTCTTACCTTCCAGAGTGAGTTGCTTAATCAGCCTTGACTTCCTGCTCAATCTGCCAGTGAGCCAGAGTGGCTATCGAGGGGCTGCCTGCCAGGAGAAAGAAGAAGGTTCAGAGGCTGAAGAACTTTCCGTTGAGGGAGCCATGAAAAAATTTAAACTAATTTAGCATAACAAAGGAAAGGTTAAGAGGTGACTGGGTCATCATCTCTAAGTACTTATTTAGGAATGAGGCTTCTGGAAGCAGAGAGCTGTTTAATTTGGAGGACAAAGGCATAAGAACATACAGAACCTAAAACATGAAGACAGGCGAAAGAAGGGATGTCTCCCTTGTTCCTGCTGAAAGTTATCTAATAATGTTCTTGGACGTGGTAGAGTTTCAATCCTTCAGTAACTTTAAATGCAGATTAAGCATCTTTCTGAAAGACATACCTGAGGGTCAGACAGAAATTACAGACTTGTGTTTCCATGGCCTGTGTCTTGCAGGAGTTCATACTAAATTATTTTATCAAATCCTTTGCCTGTAACATCTGTAGATCTCCTTGCAATAGCTAACAGCTGCTGCAAACCTGTTGAATCCACCTGGTAGTTTATAGATGACTATGATGTGATGTACTTTGTTTCTGCCCCACCCCAAAACACAGTCCTGATGTAGGGCTGGGCCCTTGCAGTCATCAGTGAACCCCTTGATCCTCCTTTTTTACTCAGATGGATTTCAATGGTGCAGCATTCTCCCCATGCTAGTTTTCTACTCAGGAATGGCCGAAGGCATGCTGCTGCACAATTGGATACAAATATGTTTTTTTGTTTGGGCTCTGCCTTTTTGCCAGGGACTACTAAGGTATGTGGCACCGTCTGCAGAGGCTGTATGGCTATATTGCTGCTGAGCTCTGGCTACTCTGTAAACTGCCTGTCACAGAAATGTTGGGAATCAACACCTGATTTGTCAGAAAACTTTACAGCTTGGGAGAATGTACTCCCAAGAATATTCAGATTTCTATTGGTCTGGTCCAAATTTGCCTGTTGGAGGCATGAACCTAAATCTCTTGCCTATGAAATCCTGATTTAAGAATGCTGCACAGTTAGAATTTCTTTTCCTTGGAGTCCTTAAGTTGCTCAGCTGAGCACTGTGTTAAGGATGGGCTTTGAATTTTCTATTCCTCCCTTGAATCACTATGCTCTGTTGCCCAGCCATGCGGTAGTTCCTCAGCAGACGTAAATAAGTTTAGCTCTGCTGCTTTTGCTTCTGTGTCGCATACCCCAGTTCATACCATTTCCCCACAGCCTGGCATCCTAAGGTAGAAACCTTGCTTTTCCCCATGGGCTCTGCGCAGGAAGGTAAGGTTTAACTGGAGATGCCAATTAAAGTGCAGTCGGCTGGAGCACAGCATTGGTGAAGCAATGCTCTTGTCATCTCAGTCCTGGAGCTGGGACTGAGCTCTTGTATCTCCCACCCTTTGGAACAGGCAGGTGAAGTGTTGCTGTCTGTCAGCCACGTTAGTGCTGGCAGCATGGAGGATATGCCCCAGTGAACATCGCCTCAAGCAATATGTAAAATGGCAGCATCCCTGGATTAGGTCCTTGACTTCAGCAGGCATCCTGATGGATTCAGATTTCCAGCATGACTCAGGGTATTGCAGTGTATCCTTAAGATAACATCTTTTGCTTGCCAACATGTAGGCTGGCTGCCAAAGGTGGAGGAGGAGATCTGTCGTGAGTCTTTTGTATGTGCTCATAGTAAATATGCACATGCCAAAGTGATTGCACTTGCCTTTCTATTTCTCTGCTAGGAACTGAAGGAAGGAAAGAATTAGTCCCCCGTGGTCTGCCCCAAACCACTGCCTCACACCACTTGGTTCCTTAGACGCCTGCAACCCCCCCTGCTGCTGCTGCTGCACCCAGCACAAACCCTGAGAAACAACAGTGTTGGGATCTACTTTTTGCAGTGTGGCTCAGGATCCCTGACCTACTGTCTGCATGGCTTCCCATTCCGCATCTGACTACTGCAGGGTAGCAGAGATGTTGGTGTCCCTGATTATGGGTGAAGGGAACAGGGGTACCGGCACCCTGCTTACATCAACCCTTCTTCTGCAGAGCTGATCAGCATCCCGGGCCAGCTCAAACCCACCTTATGCCCTTGGTCCTTGCCTACTTGCAAAATCATCATCAGTTGGTTTTAACTGATCAGTTTTTAACCTACTGTCTTGATGCCAAACAATTAACTTTTCCAGTTTAAATGCTCAATACAAGTGCCTTATTTTGAAGACTGCCAGTTGAGCTGCCTCTGCTTTAGGACTATCATTTCCAACTGTTTCCTGGCAAGGTGCTTTCTCAAATGAGTTAGGAAAAAAAAAAAAAAAATCAAAGTTGTAGCTGCATCTGTGGCTGTCTTTATCTCTGGTAGCAGGCAAAATTAGTTTGGAGGCTGAGGTGCTTTCTGAAATGCAAGTCTTCTCCTGTAGACGGCACAGCTCCTGGCACTGGGAAGACCAGCCACTAATGTGGCTCTCAGTGAAGTTTTTGGCACTTGTGTTCTGTGGCTGAGTAAAAAAGGAAGCCTAAAACCCACCTGATTTAGGCTGTTATCCTAAATCAACTCTTTTTATGCACACCATCCAGCTGTGCTGATACATTGGCAGGCTGACCCAGTCAGGAGACCTATAGTATTTTACTTAAATTCTTCATTTTGCTGTTAGTTCTTCCTAGACTGCAATATCAGTCTTCCACCCTTTCCTAGCACAGCTGGTAGAGAAGAAAGCAACACAAATTTTTGCCTCTGTGAAACAGAATGGCAAAGGTAAAGAGCACATCTGGAGCTGCCTCTTGTGCATTGCTCCCGAATTAGCAGACCAAGTTGTCTGCTGATGTAAAAACAAAACAAAACAAAAATCTCGATGGCATATCAATGAGGTTACACCAGTTTACTGCAGCTGAGGCTCTGTCCTCATCGTCTCTAAGAGAAGTTGATTAGGTCCAGAGGATTGCTGACTTCTTTTATGAAGAAGCTGTTAAGAAGTTTGTTTTTTTTTTTTTCTTTACTAGTGCTTCTCTCTGGGGAATTGCTGACAAAGAGAGGTGAGTTTCTCAGCATAATACATTTCAGAGTTATTATACCAGCAGAAAAGAAGCACAAGGATTTGAACTTACTAATATATTTTTTTTATGACAGGCCAGAACATTGAAGGGATCCTCGCAGCTTACTGCATGGATCTCCCTGGGTCTGCAGAGCACCTGGCTTGCTGCATCATGAGATGGCAGCAGCTATGACTGGGACCCCACTTTGGGGCTAATCCTGGGTGGAGGTCATAAATGCAGCTTTTTGTTTCAATTACTTCCTCTTGCTGGCTGGGGAGGGATGGAGATTTGGGTAGAACTTGCTCAGCCTCTGAGCCATATCCCTTTTTCTGGCTGTGGACAAACAATGTCACCTTTTCCCTTCACTGCTGTAATGAACCTCTCGGTTGTGGTGATGCATTTGGGTAGCAAAACGTGCAGTTGAGTCTGAATCTTTGTGCTGCTGTGGCAATAGTAGTGCTTTCACGTAGGAAATGAGTGAATTGTCAGCCAAGGCCTCCTCTTTTTGTAATGATTAACCCTCCACTAATGATTTTATGTAATACTGAGCGGCATTGAGTGCTGAGATATTGATGTTTAATGTAGTCTGAATCAAGGGCTCAGGAAGCAATAAAGACTTACTCTAGCTAATGTGTGAGGGCTGAGTTGTCCCTGGGTTTCATGCTAGCTGGTGGACTGAGAAGTTTGCCGTGGTGTGGCAGCCTTGACTAACAGAAGATGAGTTTCTGGCTAATAATTTAATGAAGGCTTTGCTGTGTTTCCAATTACTGGAAAAAGGCATGATTATTTTTGCTACGTGTTATAAAATCAGCTCCTCTTATTCTACAGAGCTGGCGAAGAGCACCTCATCCCTCTCTCTGAGCTTTTAATCAGTCCTGAAGCAAAGCCTGCCTGTCTTGTAGCAATGTGCCAGGGCTGTATAGAGTGATGCCTGCAGGTCCAGGAGCTGCCACCCAAATGCAGGAGGGGAGCAGAGGCACAGCACTGCACTGGGGCACCCTACGACCCTTCTTGCGCTGCACATGGCTGAGGCAGATGGAGCTGTTTCAAGCTGGTACCACAAATAAGGTGGTGTGGGAGGAAAACTTGGAAGGACAAATTATGATGGGTAGTCATTCCCCTGGCTGCTTGCAGAGGGATTTCATTTTGCAACACTGCCAATGACATTATGTGCAGGATCTTGTCCATGGCTGGTTTGGTGGCATTAAGAGAATTACTTTGGCCTAATGAATAGGAATAAGAATATTTCAGCCTCCTCCCTGGAAAGTAATGGTGGATCATCAACTGTGCAGCCAAGTGCAGTCTAGTCACTTGCCAAGTGAATACAAATGACAGGGTGTTTTATTTAATGGAGACCATGATATGTTGGCCAAAACTGTTGTCTCTTTTCTCTGTGGATTGGTCCCCCTGCCTGCCTTCTAAATCAGACCTTGTCTGATTGGTTTTGCTCCTGACTGTTTTTTTTTAAGAAGAAGTAAAAAAAGATTTTTTGCTGACTCTTGCACTAAAATTTGTCTGTAGGTTGCATTAAAACTCCTCAATCAGCGGTATTTTTTTTCCTGCACTACAGGAGAAGGCAGGAGTTAGTGTGATGGTGGTGGTCAGTGCCAGCCTGCAGTGAAACTGGAGCTCCCTGTCTTCTTCCAGCTTGGAATCAATGTGATATTCCATTTATGTCAATGCTGCCTCATCTCACTGAAATTGAGGGGGCATTATGGAGCCCCACACCCTGGCATGTGGCCCTTTGTTGGCACAGTGGTGTGGGGGCACCTCGGCTGCAGTGCACTTGGGTTTCAACAAACCACTCAATCCTGCAGCACACCAACTGTGCTCTTCAGCTACCATTTAGCTGGGCACCCTCCAGCTTCTGCCCTCCCAAGCCCCTCCCTCGTCCTCTGGCATAGCCCATGAAAGTGCTGCTTCCCTGAGCTGCTGCTGTTAATCAGAGGTTTGCAGGGGGAAAAGTCCCTGTAAAGGTGCCTGAATGCCAGGCAGGTGCACTGGGCAACAGGGTGCAGGTGGTGTAAGAGGAGGGCTGAACCCCCAACCCAGAGTCCAGGTAAGGATGCTGGGGACAGGGATATTTCATTTGAACAGGGCCTTAATTTAGTGCTTCATTTAGGGTGCCTCATTAAACTCTTCTAACCCAGGCTATGCCTTACCATGGCTCACAAATTAGATCAGCAGGAGACAAAATACTTACCACCACTGTCACCTAACATTTTCGGATGGGATGTGGCATTTTGCTTCATACGACCAAGATGATTTGTAGCAGTAAAGGCTGAGGGTGGGTTTTTTCCCCTGTTCTTTTGGGGAAAAAAACAAAACAAAACAAAACAAAACCCCAAACAAACCAGAAAGTGTTTGCAAAGTAAACTCTGACATTTCAGCTACAAACTAGTCACCTTTTAAATGAAGTAACTGTGACTGATCACCATCAGCTAATCCTTGCACAAAGATTTTTGCTTAAATTGCTGGAGGGAGGTGGAATTTTCGTTTGTTTGTTCAGATTCAGTGTTCTATTCTAATTAATGCTTTAGTTGACAGGGAGAACAGGTTTCTGCTTTGTTTCACCAAGTGTTTTGATGCAAGAAGCAGAGATGTCGCACAGGATGTGTGTTCGCAAAAGAGGCCAATGGGAAAGATCAAAACTGATTTTTTGTTTGGTTTTAGAGAAAGAGGCTTCATATCTGCAAAACAGAGCAGGGAGTGAGTGAAGGTTCCAGACACCAACATTTTGGA
Organism: Eubucco bourcierii; assembly: GCA_013396675.1. NCBI lineage: Eukaryota > Metazoa > Chordata > Aves > Piciformes > Ramphastidae > Eubucco > Eubucco bourcierii. Next base: position 283,341 of record VWZE01021536.1, read on the forward strand.
GCTGCAACTGTGAGTGTAAGAAGGCGACCAAATTTCTGTTGATCTTGCAGAAGCCATGTTTTCAGGCAAAGTATGTAATGTCTCAGTCCCAGTCTCTGAGCTGCCACAAACAATGAAACTCAGCACAGCTCTAAGCCCTTCTCCTGCTGGATGAACCCAAGAACTTCTTCTACTCCAAGGCTGAGCAGAGCAGCATTTGCTGGACGATTTGGGAATGAGCTAGGCTGGGAGAGATGCTAGACAGGTCTCCAGCCGTTTGCAAACAAGCTGCAAAGTCATGCTGACAATAGGCCTACAAAGCTGCCTTTTGGCTGGAACCATGCCTGGAAAATGTATTTCCCAAGTGAGGACTTCAGCAGTTATGAATCCCTGACTGATGTGGTTGAAGGACATAGCAAACACATGACCTAGTACCGTGACCCAAGAGGCTGGATCTTCCTAGTGTGCTTGTTTAACCCTCACTGACACCACCCAGAAGCTTCTGCCTTTGAGTACTGCCAGTATCAAAACTCTCACGTCCCTGCAGGCATGGACAGATGGGAGGTCCCTGGAGGAGAGATGTCCCAGCTGCTGGGATTGCAACAGTGAAGAGCATGGGAATGGGTGAGGAGCTCACTGCATTGCTCTCACAGAGAGCCCTAGAGCAACTGCTTGGTGCAAATGGGAAGCAGTACTAAGGAAGCAGTACTGCTTGGGATGGGGTGTGGGATTGTCACCTTTTTCCTGACATATGACTGTTTCCTGACATATGACGTTTTTTTTTTTTTTTTCGTCCCTCTGACTCTTATTCTGCTGCCTAATCCTTCACTTGCAGCCTTCCTTCTTTGTAGCAAAGCACTGCCAGTGTGGATGGACTGTGGTGTCTGGTCTATAGTGGAATGGACAGAGGTACTGTTTGGGCAGCACAGACAAAACCTGTGCTTTCTGGGCACAGCAGAAAGGCTTTGGAAATACTCAAGGGCATGGGAACCATGTTTGGAACTCCTTGTCCCACCCCATTTTTCACTGGGGACGTTCATGGGCAGGCAGGATCTGCCGTAGTCCATCATGAACCATCCTAACCTGTCTCTAATTATCCTCTGAGAGTGCAACCCTCCTGGACTTATTGTCATCCACAGCAACACCACAGCTGGATCCAAAATTGATGCCAGCTGAGGTGCTTTGACTGGGATGCACAGACATGGAGTTCTCTAGTCTCTCCAAAGAGCCCTAGTACTGTGTCCTGATATTGGCATGAGCTGGCACTGTGCTTGGTTAGTTCAAAGGATGTTATCACACAATTGGGCTGGGAAAGATTGAAGAAGTTATCTTTTTCTTGCCCTTTTTAAACAATAAATAATGGCAAAATCCATCTCCTTTCTCTTTTTAAAAACAGCTCCTTTTTCCTGATGGGTAGATAGATATAATGAGCTTCTCAAAGTCGTAAATCTGCTGTGACTTCTTTATTATCTGCATCTGTTGGAGATGATGTGAAGAGAACTTCATACAGAGGGGACTCTTGAAAGGTTACAAAGGGAACCAGCGGTCTTCAGAAAATCTGAATCTAGAGAAAACAGCCAAGAAAACCTGTGCAGAAAAAAACACTTGAGCTGGATGAATAGGTGTCAAGACTGAATGTGAGTGACACCAGCAGCAGGGCGCCTTGCTGTGACAGTGAGCTGAAGCCTGTCTCCCGTGTAAGTACTTCTGGTGCAGGAGCTGGCCTGTGGCTACCATATACAGCCCTCACCCTAGCACTGAGTGTGCAAGGGAATAGCCAGCACCCCTGTCCTTGCATGCTTGAAGCCCCTGTGGTGGTGAGGAGGGGGCCGCTAACAGTGGCAGTGTTAATGTAAAAAACAGAGCTTAAATGCACTACTGCTTTTTTATTTGCTATCTGGTGAACATGCTGCTATTTCAGCCTCTGTCCTAGAGCAGGGAGAGCCTGCTTTGACCTGTTGGATCTGACACAGTGGACAGCCTCGTGGATGAGGTGATGGCATGTCATGGCCTCGCTATAACCCCATGCTGCTTCATCTTTCCTCTGGGCTCTCATAGTAAGTATCTTTAAAGCTGCTCGGTATATGAGTGGGGATCTGACTGGCTCCCAAGTGAACTAGTGGCAGCTCTGTGCTTGGTGTGGGGCCATGGCCCAGGGACTAGTAAAAACTTTTAAAGATCCCAGTGACCCTTAAGCAAGGTAGCTGTTTCTCAGCTGGAACAGTAGCTGTGGCCAAGAAAGCACCAGGTAAATGAGAATGTCTCAGCTTGTGCCTCCCCCCAGGGCCGGTCCCAGTCTGTTAGGGGCCTGTGATTGCCAGCTGTGATGAAAATGGGCTGGAGATAGTGCTGGAAAGTTCAGCTGCTCCTGGAGCACAATGAGTTGTCTTGCAAGGATATGTCTGCAGTGTGACACAATGATGTCTTCATGATGTCATAATGCAAGCTGGCAGTTATTTTAGTGTCAGAGAGCGAGGCTTAAGCCTTTCTATCCCTGTTGGAAGAGGGAAGATAAAAGGAATTTGCTTGCTGGCAGTCCTGTCCAAAGTATCCGCTGCTTTCACTTTGCTGAGCCAAAGAGCAGAACCAGAAAGCAGAGCTACAAGTAGGGAGAGAGCAGATGACATCTTTGAGCTGTGATTGTTGAAGGATATTAACTGATCTCAGGCTTTGTGGCTGCCAAAAAGTGATGCTTGAGCAATGTGGCGCCAGGAATCCTGAAGTCACTTTTGTAGCCTTGGAAAAATGCAGCTGCTTTGGGATTTCAGCCCAAGACTACTGTTATTATCCACTGTGCAAAATGAAGCTTCTGTTGGGAGGTTTTACAAAGGCCATCAGTCTTCCCAAACAGTGGTTGTTTTTATCACCTGGCAGTAATGACACTCTCTGGCCCCTTTAATATCTGAGCGTGTTCCCGAAGTGAGACCAGGAAGCTCATCTAGGGCTTGCCCCCTCTGAGGGAAGCAGCTTACAATTTTCTGCCAGATAGCCTTTACTGTTGTGAGAACGGACACGGCTCACCTAATAAAATCTTTGCTGACGGACACAACCTCCTGGAGGTCTAAGTCATTTGTTGCAGAGCAGAGCAACATATATCATGGCTGAAATCCACGCCAAGCAGCAATCCTAATGCACGCGGTGTCTGCTGGAATTGATTCGCGGGCAGGACAAATACCCGGCGGAGAGTGCAAGGGGCTCTGCACACTCTTTCAGCTAAACCAGTATAATGGTGTGTGAAATGGTATTGCTGGAGCCCATGGCTAAAATCCAGCTTGTGGGCTGTCTGACTGCAAAATCACATCACCTAAAATATGGCCATTACTGCATGTGTAGGTGGGGCATGCAGACTCCAGTTCTGAAGGAAATGCATTAAGAATTGGATAAAAAGTAATTTTTCATACCAATAATGTGTGTAGCAGGGCATATGCATTGAATTCCAGTTTTTGGTCAAAGCTGACATTTATTGGCCTTGTCCCTTTGTTCATTTCAGTCAGTAAATGCAGTGAGTGCCCTGGGTGGGAGGCACTGCTGCCAGCCACCTAGGACCCAACTGTCCTGAGCCACCTCTTAGAGAGGAGTGAAGGGACTCATGGCACTTAAAACCACAGGGAATCGTGAGTTTCGTACATTGCTAAAGTCAATGGGTATGGCTTGATGTGGCACTGTGCTTCCTCTCCCACTGTGTCTGTGAAGGAATAGGGTAGCTCTGGGCACAACCAAGTCCCCACACTAGGCAACAGCCCTCAATTTTGTCATTTGTTGAGCATCTTGTATGCACAGGTGGGGACATCTGTGGTATTCCTCCCCATCACTCAGTGACTTGGGAATGTGGGACACAGAAGGTGGCTGGAAATGTATGAAACCTCACCAGACACTCCTGGGTAACCTCATAAAAATTATGGGCTGGCTGAGGGAGTAGGTGAGGGAGAAAGGCATTTATCTCCTAGCAAGCTGCTTTATTTCATCATCTGCACAGAACTGCTTTGCCACACATCCCCCACCATGGAATCAGGCAGTATTAGAGACTTGATCCTTGGGAGATGCTAGGGGAAATGTCTTGCAGTGCAAAACCGAAGGAGCTCAGCCTGTTTAGCTTATTAAAAAGAAGATGAAGAGGCAACTTAATTGTGCTGTGTGAGGTACCTTCACGGGGAGAGAAAGGCAGGTATTAAAGGGCTGTTTAATCTAGAGGACAAGGGCATCACACGTGCCCATGCCTGGAAGCTGAAGCCAGACAAATTCAAATTGGAAATCAAACAGACGTTTTAAAAAGTGAGTGTTAATAAAGATTAAACTGCCCAGGAGACCAGCACATTCCCTTACCTTTGATATATTTAGACCCTGACTGGATGCATTTCTGCACCATTCACTTTAGCCAAGCAGGAGTTACCAGGCTTGGTACAGAAGTAATTGGATGCCAGACTCAGCCCTGTGTCAGGAAGAGGTCAAGCAAGATGATCTAATGGTCTCTGTTGGCCATCAGTCCTCCTGTACCCGGTGGCTGTGATTTGTGTGCCTGGAGTCAGATGGATGATGAGAATGCAACTCTACCATGAAAAATTGGTGGGGAGACACAAGGAATATGACACTGAGTCAGCAGAGGCAAAAAAGTGACAGGTAAAGACCTGACAAGCATGTGAGGAAAGTCAAAAAGGTAGAAAGGAAAGACTTCAGGCCAGATTTTATTTATTTATTTATTTATTTAAATAAAAAACTTAAAAACCCCAACAGGTTAACTCTGTGGACACTAGCAGATGTACATTTTTGGCGGATAGCCACTGCTAATTTTTCCTCACAATTACTTAGAAATAAAAACATCTCTCAGGTTTTATATTGGCCAGAAAATGAAGGTTTCAACAAGAAAACCTTATTTGGAGAAAAAACAAAAAAAAACCCCAACATATCCCAATTTCATGTAAGAAGGGTATGGTGAAACAATACTTGGAAACTTCAGTGAGACCTACAAGCAGTTTGGGAACCACTGCTCACTTGGCAGTGCTGAAGTATGTTGAGAACTTAAATATATGTATTTTTATGAGGCACTCCTGAGGGCTGGCAGGTGAGTGTGGCTTCAGGGGAAAAAAAAAAAAGGAAAAAAAGAAGGGGGTGGGAGGGGAGTGGCTGGGCGTGGCAGGGTGTGTCCCAGGCAGGCTGCAGGCAGCCAATCAGATGAGGTTGGCCACATTGAGTGCAAGCTGCCTTGCATTGCCCCTTGTTGTTTGTAGTAACTCTGTGATTTGGCAGAGCACGTCTCCCACCTAGTGCCTGGAGTCACTGCCCTGCCCTTGGAGGATTTTGAGATGCAGAACAAAAGTGTGGGGAGATGCACCAAGTTTCAGAAGCCCTTGGGCTCGTTCAGTAAAGGATGGAACTTGTGGGGGACTCTTGCTGAGAAGTTGTTCAAGGTGCTTTTCATAATATTTAAAAACTGTGTTTGCTTCCTCTTGCAAATGTTCAAACATCTTTAAAGTGTCTGTGGTGCCAAGCTGCTTCTCACCCTGTTTTAAGAGAAAATAATCTTTCTTTAAGGAAAAGGAACCACAAAAAGCGCAGCAAGCCTAAAGTTAACAGTGAGCAGACCGAAAGTAAATTAACACCAGCAAGATTTCGGCTGCCCCTCCAAAATATTGTGTCTCACAGTAAAGGGTCCGAGAAAAGATGGGAGAACAGATTGGTTTAGTGCATCTTCGCAGTGTCTCTGCGGCACAGATGAAGCTCAGGCTGGGTCCTTTCTCCTCTTGCCAAGTTTGCAGTAGGGAGTCCCAGTCCTCAAAAGTGGACAGCCAGAGGCACAGGCTCAGCAGTGCCATAAGCACCTGTGGGTCCAGGGATGTGGCTTGGGATGCTGCAGCTGGCCACTTTGGAGAAGCATCACTTGCAGAAGTGGAGCATATGCCTGAAAGAGAAGCCTGGCAGTGAGAAGGCGGCAAGGGACAGAGAAGGGGAGCCTAGCCTTTCTCCACTGCCATAATGGCAAAGGCAAGAGAGCAGGAACGTTAGCCATTGGCTCTGGTGTCACAGTTCTGTGTGCATTATGTTGGCCAGCTTCAGTGATGGAAATAGGCAGCTAAGAGTGAATTTCTCTTTGTAACAGATAATAGTCAGAACAGCTTGAAAACTATTCATAAGGAGAACTCTGAAAACAACCAACGCTCCACACAGAGAGTGAATACTGTCATTAAGCGCTTTTTGGATGACAGTCCCAGCAGTTCATTATCCCCCATCGCTGCATGGGGCGGGGGAGAGGGAGGTGGTGCAGTGAGGGCGAAGGAGGAGAGAGAGGGGTGAGAGTTCTTTATAAACAATGCTTTTTATTTCTAAGTTAATCTCCACTGTAAAGCAAAGCAACAAAGAAGCTGTGTAAAGACAGCATCGTGTTTCTGCAGTGCCCTTTGAAGTTGGGGGATAGGGCATTTGTGAGAACCAGTGAGGAAATTTGCCACATACTGGCAGGAGAGGGATGGTCTTAAGGCAAGCCCAGCTGCAGACTGCCTCGGCTGACCTGAGGACCCTCTGCAGAGCGAGGTTATGTGGGATTACACCCAGCACAGAGATTTGCTTCTGTGGGTGTGAAATAAAGGTGGTGCTGCAGTGGTGGCAGACGGAAGGCTTTGAATTAGACATGCATTTGTGTCTGGCACAGCTAACATCAGCCTGTGCTGCAGTTGTTACACATGTTGTGTGGCTGCCATAGCATAGCATGGCACAGCAAGGATTTCACCTTGCACTGAGCCAGCTGTGCAGGACTGGAAGAACTTTCCAGTGAGGGTGGTGAAACACTGGCCAAGGTTGCCCAGGGAGGTTGTGGCTGCTCCCTCCCTGGAGATGTTTAAGGCCAGGGTGGATGAAGCCTTGAGTGACCTGTACTAGTGGGAGCTGTCCCTGCCTATGATGGGGGGTTGGAACTAGATGATCTTTGAGGTCCCTTCCAACCTAAACTATTCTATGATTCTATGACTGCCAGCAGCACATCAAAAACCCACACGGGGGAACCATGATGTTTCTAATGCTGCCTTGTCTCTGCCTGGGGCATGGACCCAGCTGGAAACACCTGTCTGACTCATATGCCACATGTACAGTCCATTGCAGGGTGCTCACAGAGCCTTGCTGGCTGTGATGGCACCTGGCAGTGCCTGGGCTTTTACAGCACTGTAGGTGGCCCTTAGCAACTTGACACAGGGCACCTGGCAAGGGACCAGGTCTCTTCTGGCTCATCGCTTTTCTTGCACAACTTTTATTTTGTTCAACCTACAGCTGGTGCTGCCACGACAAATCATACCCATCCCTGTGGCTGTGAAGGGAGAGACCATGCAGGGCTCAGGTCTTTGTTGGCGAAGACTTTGCTGCTCAGTGCCACAAAACACCATTCCAGCCCTTAATAAGCCTAAAAAAGTAAAATTTATTTGTTAAGGAATTGTATTTATATTTATGTGGGGGTTTTTTGTTTGTTTTTTTGTTTTTTTTTTTTTTTTTTAACAGGTACAGATTCTGGGTGCATCTTTTTTTCTTTTTCTCTTGAAGTTCAAACAAAAGCTTACTTTTAAGACTCTAGCTGACATTTCTGTGTTATATTAGGCAGGTGCTCCAGCAGACGTCAGTTCCAGCCCCACTACCTGTTCACAGTGCCAGGAACCTCCGTCTCCATGTGAGGATGCTCAGGAGCAGGTTGTGACTTTCTCACGTGGATGCAGGCAAGTGTCCCAGACTGGGCCTCTGAAACCTCTGCACACATACAGGAACCTCTCCACATGGGAACTGTGGGGCAGGGGGACAGTTGGGAGGGGTGAGTTTCCCACCTCTTTTCCTCCAATGGAACAAATCAATCCCATATCTCTGCTCAGAGATAGGGTGCAGGCATAGAAAGTTTCATGTAAACGTGAGGAGGAATTTTTTTTTTTCTGTGAGTATGACAGAACTGGAACAGATTGCCCGGGAGAGTTGTGAAGTCTCCCTCTCTGGAGATATTCAAAAGCTGCCTGGACACGTTCCTGTGTGATCTGGTACAGGTGATTCTGCTCTGGCAGGCGGGTTGGACTGGATGGCCTTTTGAGGTCCCTTCCAACCCCTGACATTCTGTGATTCTGAGCCTAGTGGAAGCACAGGCCTGGCAGCACCATTAGCATTTGCAGACTGAGCCAAAGCATATCCTGCCTAGGCTAGATGGGGGCATCAGGAGACTATATTATAATTAGCCTTCTCATTTGAAAAATAAGTGTATTTTGACGTCAGGGACAGCATTACAGTGCAGCCTGGGTTGCCTGACCAGAGGTTTTCAGACACCTCTATATTCTGAGGAGACACCTCTGCACTCTGCTTGCCAGGTTGGAGAAACCCAGCATGCTGCTGTTGCCATCCAAATTCATGAGGGTATCCCTCAGGCATCAAAAGGAATGTGGACAGGGCTTATTAAACCTTGTGCAAATATTTTCCCTGCCTACCAAGTCTCCTGGACAGCTGTGATGAGTCACTGTGGCCGTGCTATTACTCCATCCCTGCTCTTCATCAGCATTATCTCCTCTTCATCTCCATTATCTGGGGGAAACATCATCACTTATTCCTGAGTGAGGATAGTGAATCTCTTCAATTCCAGCAGCATTGCTGTGTTCACAACCTTGTCATTATCTGGAGGCTGATAACCTCGGGCAGAGGTGTTCATTTTTTAAGTCATTGAGAAATGTTCTGTTTGTGACACTGTGGAGATCCAGAAAGACAAGATACAGCAACCCTTTCCATCCTCCCAAATCATCTGCTGCACCTCTGCTGCTTGACGCAGCCCCACTGTCTGGCTTAACCCTCAAAATACATTCTGATTTGGAGCAACTCAGCTGCCTGTAATGTTACAGCCTCCTCCTCACATGTTGTGATTTGGCACTGCTGCATGGCAGTGCCTGCCAGGGCCTGCAGATCCCTATTTTAATGGTTTTATCATCATGACATCCAAAGCATCCAAAGCATTACACTGGCTCATTCTCAAGTGTGACACTGCTCTCTTTTAATGAGCTTTGGAGATTGCATCGGCAGTGTGGACCCAGATGCTTTGCCATGGTCAGAGGATAATTAATCTGGTCTGTGCACAGAGCCCCACACCTGTCTATGCCCCATTTGGGGCAATAATTGGCATGGTTGGGCTGCACTCTGGCAAACTGCCTTAGAAAGTCTGTGCTTACCCATCTCTCCCTGTCCAAATGGGATTTTGTGACTTGCTCTGTAATGATGCAGGGCCTAGATAAGGGTGCTCATGACTGGTACCTGCATCTCCATCTAGCCCTCATGAAGCTGATGGGGCTGAAGATGGGGATTCTCATCCCAGGGAGATGGGCTAATGTGCTTTCCAGATCCCTACCCCAAACCCTGGAGGGACACAAGCCCATGGGTGTCCTCACACAGAGTTAAGAGTGTTGCTGCTTTTGCTTTTGGCTATTTCAGCAAGTTGCCCTCCCCGTTTCCCTCAGCCCTTCAGCATGTGTTACAGCTGAAACTGGAAGAAGCCGCTTGGATGGCACTGAGGTGTTTGCATGTTTGAAGTTCATAACAGTAAGAGTTGCTGGGATGGGTTTTCTTTCCAGGAGGAAAGCCAAAACCAGAGCTGGGCTTTTCTTCTTCTTTCCTCTAACCCAAACCAAACCCAAGTTTTTAGCTACTTCAGCCTGTATGTCAGGAAGAGCCATGGAAACCCCACTTTGCTCCATGCTCTGTCACCCTCCTTAACACACCTGTCCTGAAATATGTTGGCAAGGAATTGCCACCTCCCCAGCACTGGATTTTTTTTTGCAGAAACACCAATGGGCAGTGGTGATTTGGGTAGCCTGTGACAGGGGGTGACATGACTCCTCTACCTGTCCCCATCATCATTCCTGTCTGAGCTATGGGGAGGGATGAGTTGTCCAGTGTGGTGCTATGCTCAGCCTTGGCACAGGGCAGGAGGTGTTTGGACAGGGGCCTCAGTAACCAAGAAGTCCCACTGCAGAGGGCTGGGCTCCCATCAACCTCCTGTGCAGTGTAGGAGGGGGATGTGGACAGGTGTGTGTAAACCTGCAGCTCCTGGTCGCCATGGCTGAAGTGGCCTCTGTGACCCATAGGAAGCACCAGGCCTGTTTTTCTGCATGCTTGCAGGTTATTTCCTCATCCAGCTAAACAAATAAGCTGATAAATAAGAATTGCTGGGCAAGGCATGGTGGCATGGTGCCAGTCCCAGCCCAGCCAATTCCTTTGCAGTTCTCATTAATTTGGGCTGGCCTTTGCTCACATTTCTACCACGAGCATCTTCAAAACAAGGCAGACATTTAACTTTGTTTTGGGCAATGTTACGCTAATGTGTTTTTTTTCCTGCATAGCTCTCTCTTTTATGGTAATCAAATGTACTGCCAACTTTTCTCTTGCTATGTACACCAGTGAAGGGAACCAGATGCTTTGTGCTTTCCTCCGAAATGTAGCTGAATGTTGGGTTTTGTTTAGTGTTTCAGAGGGAGGGCTGGCGTACAGACAGTGTTTACTAAATCCAGCCCTCCCTGCACCCTGCTTCCCAACTTGTGGTGGGTCCTGGCTGTGGCTCCCAGATGGATTTGCAGTCTCTTCTTCAGCACAGTGGGGCAGCAGCCCCTGAGCCAGTCTCAGTGGGGCATGGCTGCCATGAGAGGAGACCCCACAGGAGGGGTCCCCAGTGATATGGGGTGAAAAACGTAGAGCTGGGCACGTCTGTTCCACTGACTTCTAAAGCCACAGAGCATCTGCAGCTTACCCATGTTGTGCAATCAGCCACGACTCTCAGGGAACCTGTGGGGTTAGCCCAGAGTCATGTCTCAGGGCAGCTGACCAGGTTCAGGAGTAGTTTTACTGCTCATGGGAAGCAGCATGAGTGGGTCTGCCTGGTGAGTGCTGGTCTGCCTCTGGAAAGGGGAGGGCTTTTGCCCCAGCACACCCCAGGATGCTGGGGTTGTATGTGGCTCCCTGTGCCCACCCCTCCTCACTGGATGGTTTAAAGCAGATCCTCTACATGGTATGGGCTGCCCCTCTCTCTGTCTATGAAAGGTCTAAGTTGTTGAAGCCCATGCAAAGAATTCTTTCTGTGCAAGAAAAGCAAGCTGTTTTGGGCAAGACTGTCAAAAATACCTGTGCCACCAAGATATTTCTGGTCATTTTTAATAACTTTTCTCCTCTACTCCATCTTCTGCTACTATTTTTATAATAATTTCTGTGCTTTCAACTCCATATCTTCTTTAGCTTTTCCTCTCATTTTCAGTCTTTATGTCCTGAAATTTTTTCATCACCTTTTTTTTTTTTTTTTTTTTTTTGGGTTNTTTTCCTTCTCGTCTGCCAGATTTATGTGAGTTGTCAAGTCCAGCAGCCATTTGTCTCCGCCTGATGACAGACTTGCCTTTCCTCCACCGCAAATCAGATTCATGGCTGTTCTTTAAGGCCTTTTAATATTTTAATGCTCTGACTATAAATTTCATTTTCTTTAAGCTCCAATCCTTCAGTGGGCCTTCCCATGGCTGGCTTGGTGGCTGTCCCCCCGCTGATCCCCAGTGTGATTTGCAGCATGTCATAGGTGGCGCTTGGGGTGGCTTTGCTCTGTGCGTGGGAGTGGAGGGCAGGGGAAGGGAGTGTAGCAAGAATTTGCTTTTTCTTAAGCTCAGGCTATTCTTCAAAACTTGACAGGAATTGACATTTTTTTCTGCTTCCAAGCCATGATTTGTTGTGAGCTTGTTGTGCTTTTTATTAAAATGCTCTTCTGGAGTGCTTAAAAAGGTTGGCTTTACACAGCCTCAGCTTCCTTCTTTAATAAATGCAGCCTTGGCTTACAGCTTTTCTCTCTGATGTGTCAGCTGGGGGACTCACTCTCCATCTCAAATACACCCAGACTGCTTAAATCATCCTTATTTCTCTCAGAGGGAGAGAGATATTTTGCTCTTTGAAACTTTTTACACCCTAAGTTAATAAAACTTTCCTGCTGAAAGGGGTGGCTGTGACACTGTGCTAAGGATTTCATGGCCAAGCACTGGATTATTGCTGCAGTGTAAAGGGCTCCCCGGCTCTGGTAAGAACATTGAATGTCATCCGAAAATATGAGGCTGAGATTAATTTGGCAACACCTGTCCCTGATGGCTGCTGGAAGAGCTCAACCTCTTTGATGGTGTAGTGGAGCAGGACACCTTGAGGAATCTCATCCCAAGGGGCAGCACAGCCCAGGACTGCCTTTACATTGTCCAACACAGACCATTGTTGAAGGTGTGAGACATGGGAAAAGCTGCCCTGCAACTCTGCTGAAGGCCACTCTGATTGTGAGTGCACTTCAACGGCTGCAAAGAAAGCTGGGCTTGAAGCCAGGGCACGGTTACTCTCCATATAAACCCAAGAGACCAGAAGGGCAAAAGTAGCACTAGAAATGTTGACAAAATTTGTAAAGAAGTCAGTCAACTCTGTTATTAAGTATGAAACTGGATGCTGATCTGAAGGGTGACAAAGCAGCCCTGCACCATGCCAGGAGGGGCATGATAGGAAATTATCAGCAACATCTGGGAGAGCCATTTCCTCTAGATTTGTAAATATTTAACCAGGAAATGTTAGCAAACAGTCCTGAGCTGCCAGCCCACACTGGCTCATCCCACAGACCTCCACCCACCACAGCAGCAGAAGGAAGCAGGACTATATTTCTTCCCTTGATTTTTGGCCAAGGTGAGGGTAGAGCTGCTGAGTGTTTAATTCAGTGCTTTCCATTTCAGATATTAGTAGTTACAACACAGGAGCCTAGAGAGTAGTCATTCCCTCTCAACAAATTAAGGATTAGTTGTTTTCCTATTAAACATGGCAAGTTTGTTGCCTTAAGTGCATTGCTGCATATAACAGGCATTGATAGGAAAGCCTAATCCTACCTGATCAGTATGAGTGACAACAGGGGCCTACTGAATTCAAACAAGGTTTGCTATGTAAAAGTACAGACCTAAATTCAGTGTCACCCTTCACATTTATATCAACAGGGCTCTACTGAGTGCCCACTGGAATAGCCAAACTAAGGCTGAAGGGATAGAGGTTAGACACTGGCTGCAGCAGTGTCCTCAGTGCTCAGCTAACCAGGAGTTAGTACTTCTCATGTCCAGGCAGGTTTGCTCCATCTGGGATGTAAAATGGAAAAGTGTGAATTATCCAGTGCAGCTATGCTAAACAGAGCAATGAAACATCCTTGAGGAGGGGCAGTGGGGATCTGCCCAGCAGAGAGAAGGTGCTTTAATGGGTGATTTCACAGTCTGAGTGTAGAGCCTGGCAGATGCAAAGGCAACATGCTACAATGAACAGGTTCCTCGTGTTCCCTGCAGTGAGGACACAAGAGCATCAGCCTCTGTCCTGCCTGTCAAAGTCATGGTCCATGGCAAAGCCAGCACCAGTTTTTGCTCAGTCCCTTTGGATGGTTTGTGATAGTGCCAGGCTCTGGGAGACACATCATCAGAGTCAGACAGAGGAAAGAGAGGCCACGGGAGGCTCCGCTTGCACCTGCCTGCAATTAATTAATTACGAATCCACTCATTAGCTCAGCCCCATGGCTCCCCCTCACTGCCAAGCCCCCAGCTGTCCAGAGAGCAAGTCATTATTTGAAAAGATTTCCCATTAAACTCAGCAGCAAAGGAATATTTCAAAGAAAGGGTGAGAGAAACAGTGAGGGTGCATGCACAATTGCAATCAGCTCTCCAGGATGTGCTGGAGCTGCTGGATCCCCACTCTTGGAGCAGCCTGAAAATGCTGAAATCAATTTCATTAGCCTGCTCAGCCTCTGATTACTTTTGTGTGACATGAAACACCTCCATACCCCCAGCCTCTGCTGGTTTCAGGTACCTATGTGTGCATGGCAAATGCACACAGATACTGCTGGGTCCTACTGCAGCCTACTGTCTGTAAAGCAGCCCACTCAAATGCAGTCTGAGCTTACTGAAACCCCCCCCTAAATATTTCAACATCCCAAAGTGGGTACCTGGCTCCCCTTTGTGCCCATCTCACAGGCTTTTAATACAACCAGGACACACATCTGCTTCACCACCCATAGAATCATAGAATCATAGAATGGTAAGGTTGGAAGGGACCTCAAGGATCATCTAGTTCCAACCCCCTGCCATAGGCAGGGACACCTCCCACTAGTACAGGTTACTCAAGGCCTCATCCAATCTGGCCTTGAACACATCCAGGGAGGGAGCAAATGTTTCTCTTACTTGCTTTCTGCTTCTTGCTTTAGCAGAGGTGCATCTTTAACTGCTGTGATTTACAGGTGATGTTACAGCAGGACAGGTCTGACACTGATTGAGTTGCTTATCTGCAGTCACTGTCCTGTTCCTTGACAGCCTCTCCCCCAAGTATCAATCTCCGCATCAGTTCTCTATTCTTGGGCAAGGAAAGCTATGTCAAAGTTGCAGCTACGCTGTCATCTTCATCTAAGCTGCCAGCTGCCCTTCATTGCTTAAAGACCCTCTTTAACACATGTACGCTTCAGGGGGGAGGCTGCTGCGTTGGAGGTAAGGAGACATGAATGAAATTTCATTTGCTCTTGAGGTGCCTGGCACTTGATGGATTTGCTCTTGTTTATCAGGGTGCCCATAAATAAACAGACTTTTCACACTCTAGGTTCAGCCCCACTGCTTCTCCAGCTGGGCCCCAGCCATCAAATGTGGGGGGAGTGGCATGCTCCAAGTCACTCCCAGCCCTACATGCAGCCAGTGTCCTCCTCTTCATGCCCATGCCTGCCCCCCAAACCCACCTTCCCATGACTGGCTATTACCATGCTATGCAGTTGCACTGCAAAGCCTTGAGTGCACCTGCACCCTTCTGCTCAGCACCAAGTCATTGTAGTCCTAAATGATGTTTTTCTTAGCTTAAAACTGCACTCCTCTCTGAGATCAACGGCAGCATTGGGCAGCAGTGCAGTCCCCCTTTTGGATTTGCACTCAGGTGCTGCTCCTGGGCCAGAGCAGCTTCCAGCTGTCCCTGGCTCTAGGAGGAGAGGCCATGTCTGAGTGGGGCAGGGACACGTGTGCACAGGGTCTGTGTTAAAGCCCCCACATCACCTCAGGGTGATCCACCAGGACAGGCAGTATGCAGCAAAGGAGGCGCATCTCCAGCCAGGCCTTTGTTTCCCTGGGGTTTCTTGCTGCCCATAGAACTCCCAGTTCAGCTTCCTTGTTGCTGCTCTTTCATAAATAAAAAAGACACTGAAACAAAATCTCTACCATAATGTTTATTAAATAGTGATTTTAAAAGTTTTTTAATACAAATCATATAAACACCGTTTGAGTTTTTTAAATTTTTTTTTTGTTGGTGTTTTTTGTTTTTTGTTTTTTGTTTTTTACACCGAAGAATCACAGTAAAAGCTCTTTTAAGTCCATAATTCCTGGCTCAGCCAGTGAACAGTCAAATACCTTGAACTGCAAACCTTGGAGAAGTTCCATTTCTGCATATAATTTCCTAATGGTTTAATTCCCATGCTCATCCCCGGCACCTTCCCATAAAATGAACTCAGCCAGCAGTACAGCCCACCCGTTAGCAACATGTCCTCGCCATGGCAAAGGTGTGGAGGCAACAGCCCGTTTCAGCAAAGGCATTGACACCAATCTCTTTTTTCTTCTGAATTTCACAGAGGGAACTGCAATGAGAAAACCTAATCTATTTGCAGAGGAGGATGCAATGACTTGAATGCACTGACAACTTTTTTTTTTTTTTTTTTTTTTTTCCCTTTTTTCTCCCTGTTGAAGTTACAATCAAACACAGTTTTCTGTAGAACAGTAAAGCACCCAGCAGAGGTAAGTGAGGTATCAGCTTTGCAGCATTATTGGTCTGCTCCTGCCCGGCAAGTGCACGCGCCTGGGCCCTGCCCTATCTGGAAGGGGCAAGCAGGACACGCAGGGCAGACGCTTCACTGGGCCCGTGCCACGTTAGTGCCAAGATCAGCAGTACTCTCCTGCCCCAGATCAAGAGATATATTAACACAAGTCAGTCCCACGGAATAAGTCACATACACAATACATACAGAGAATTCACGAGCGTGTGCAAACACACTATTTCTGAATATATGTATATACGAACTCTGCTCTCTGTACGCCTACTAGACACCATAACATCACCTTTTTAATTATATATGTTCACCTATTATTGACCTAAGTCGACTTTTCTACTGTATGGTCCTTTTCCATTCATCCTTCCCCTCTCCTGTGATTTGAAGGGGATAAAAATCATGAAGCAGCAGCAATCCAGCTTTGAAATGGTCTGGCAGATATCCTCTTACTGCCTCTGTTTCTTTTGTACAGTAAAATAACACCCCTGTGGAATCTGTCGATGAAGAACGCCAAAAGAAATAAGGTGATTTGAAAAGAGAATCTGAGATACATTTACTGCTGTTTCTGTTGGCCGCACAGTGTGAATTAAAGAAACGAAGGCCTTTGTGTGCATGTCTCCATGTGTGTGTGTACAAACCGTGGATGTTTGATGGCATAGCTGCTGGTATCTGCTTCCCAGTAACACAAGCCTCTTTCTTACAGACATCTTTTTCTTTTTTCTTTCTCTCTCTTTTTTTTTTTTTTTTCCCCTGCTAAAAACTTACTGTCTGATGGAGCTCTTCCTGAAACATCAGACAAACATTCCTATTCCCACTGCACTGAGGAGCAGCTGTGGCACTGTCCATGCTCATCTTCTCTCCAGATGTTGCTTGTCTCCCCAAACACCTGGCCTCCTGCAGGATATGTTTGCAGGGATTGTGTAAACTGAGCTTTACAGCACATCACACCTTTGGCGCTCTGTGGTTAGTGAGAAAAAAAAAAAAAAAATCCATCCCCAACCCAAACAAAATGTAAAATCAGGACGTGTCAGGTATTTCCAAACTGCCCCGGAAAAGCAAACCCAAGGTGCTGGAAAGACTTCTCACTTGTGTATGTGCAAGCCGATAGAGGCAATACGTCTGTACCGAATTGGAAATGAAAGCATTGGTATGGGGCCCAGCATCTGAACTCTTTCACCATTAAACTGTTTTCATAACACTCCTCTCCCACAGCTCACAGTAAGTGGAGAGGTATCCGCTTCCAGCTGATGTAGCCAGACTACTTGAAAGCAGAAGAATCAGACTTTTTCAGCTGGGTACTATCCAGTAGAGAGCAGTGAAGAAGAGTGTTTTCTGGGGAATTGCTGGGGAAAGGATGAAGGCCTCACTTGTTTGATACAGCACTGATCATCAGATGGAGGAAAAATACTTCTTCTAAGGCACTTGTTCAAAGTAAAACAAAACATAGCTCATAAATAAAACTTCAGGTTTTTGCTACTGATCGGGAGCAGCACAGCTTTGCTCCCAAGGGGCTGTGGCAGCTGCTGTTTGGTCCCGTGGTGCTGACCCCACCAGAATGCACCCCCTAGCTCCGGGGCGAAGGGGAGCACAGTGAAGGCGAGGGGGGGTGTCAGGTGTTGTGGCCAGGCTCCCAGCATGGCTCCACTCTGTTTCCCTGCTCATCTTCCCTCCCTGGCACTTCACAGACACTAAGCCTCAAGTTAAACCCCAAGTGAAGCCCCCTTCCCAAAGCCATTGCCTGAGTGCAGGCAGCCTGACAGGCTCTATCTTTTGTTTGTTGCAATTTTCTCATTATAGCAAAAAAGAAAAGGGTAGGATCAAGAGGGGTGGGAGATTCAAAAGCCTTCCCGGTGAAGGCCTCAGCTGTTGCAATCCAAGATCTGGATTTAATAAATGGCTCTTATTCACAAATCACTTTAAGGCTCTTCAGCTTCTCTCAAAGAGGTGCTTCAACACACAGGGTTTCCTTTCTATTTATTTGTTAATGACTTCAGAAAGCACTGTTACCATTGACACTAAAGCCAGTATCCCACCTTTCCACCCTACCAGGAGATGGAAAGGTGAAGGTAACAACACGCTTCCACTTTTGGAACTGGAAACTGCAGCTTGCTGGATTTAGCACAACGTGCGCAAATCCCTACAGCCAAAATGGTATCTGGATGGGGTATAGAGTGGTCAGGGTCTGTGTGTGTGTATTTATGTTATTCCTAAAGATAGGGAGGCTGAAGAAATCCCTCAGCCTTCTCAGTGACTCACCAGAGAGAGGAGGTGGGAAATAACAATCCACATTTAGTTTCTCACATCCAAAAGGTAAACCAGTCTCCCTCACCACATCCTGGCCATTCACATCAGCAAAAAATGAAGATGAACCAATAAACAAGGCTCTTGGTACCCCCTCACCCAGCACAATCCGGTTTGTGGGGAAGCCCACTTGGTCCTGGTGAAGTGCAACCTGCCAGCAGGACCTGGTGGCAGGAGCAGCACCTCCCCTCACTCCTCCTGCACCCCTCCTTCCCCATAATGGCACTCAGTTCTCATAGAAAACAGCTAAAAAAGTACCCCCTTGCCAGCCCACCTCACTGGGCACACAACCAAGTGTGATCCTCAGGGTACCCATCAGGCCTCTGAACAGCACTTCTGGTGGTTCATCTTGACCTTGTGCTTGATGCCATCATACAGCTCGAAGTTGTAGTTCTCCAGCGTGGTGGAGCTCCGTGAGGACAGGCCAGCATATGAGCACGTGCAGTAGAGAAGCAGGCCAGCACAGATGGCTCCGAGAAGAACACCAAGGGAGCTCATTGCTATGATGGTCACCAGGATGGGATCCAGGGTGTACAGCCAACTTTTTTCTTTGTCCAGCCTTGGAGTTCCTGGAGAGTTAGTAGAGAACAGTGTGTCGTTCCTATCCGATCCAAAGTAATCTGCAGTGGAATGCGCATTTATTATCCAGGGATCACTTTTTTCTCTCCACTTTTATGCATTTCTCACTTGGAGTTGTGGAGGCCTTACAAGAGTACAAGACCTACTATGAGTATCTCTCAGCAGGATTTGCTAGCCCAGGTTTAGAAGTGACGCACTGAGCTACCAAGAAAGTTAGGCAGCCTAATTCACTTTTACATCTTGGGCTGTGTAAATATCATGCTAGCATTTTATGCCCACTGAAACTCTGGCCCTTCAAGTATCACTGCGTTCAAAACTGTGGAAACAATCTGTCACAGCTCCCAGACTTAATTTTCTCCTTTCACAAGTGAAAATGCCACACAAGCAGCAATTAATGCCTGAAAGATCAGTCCTCTTTGTCCTAACACAAATACAATATATTGACTTTGCAAGGTTACTGGCTGTTGAAAAAGAAAAACAAGGAAAATAGCTAATGCTTTCGTCGAGACACTAAGCCACCACTTCAGTGTGTATTCTCAAGCATGTTCTAGCTCCTAATCTCCAGTAAAGCTGAAGTTTGTAATTCATAGAATCATAGAATTGCTTTGGTTGGAAAAGACCTCTAAGATCATTGAGTCCAACCATCAACCTAACACCACCATGGCCACTAAATCACACCCCAAAGTGCCATATTAATGTATTTCTTGAATATCTTCAGGGATGGTGACTCTACCACCTCCCTGGGCAAGCTATTCCAATGCCTCACCACACTTTCCATAAAGAAGTATTTTGTAATATCCAACCTAAACCTCCCTGGCACAATTTCAGGCCCACTTCCTCTCGTTCTATCACCTGATACTAGAGAGAAGAGACTGATCCCTGCCAGATAAATTGCCCGCATGGCACTTGCGCACCAACCTGTATCATTGTTGTCTTCAAGGTCCTGTTCAGAGATAGGAAAGTCATCTTCCATTCTTGGGAAGTTCACTAGAACAACAAAATGGGAATCATCATTTGTTACGGAACCCTTTTGGGGCCATTATTGCCACTGCTCATTGAATTGCAAGACAGGCCAGAAGGTGACAGCAGTTAAACTACTGCAAGGCTTTTCTTCATGGAAGGAGGAAGAACGTTTCCTCCTCTTCCTTTGATCAAAGTCAATGAAGAATCTTGAACAAGATCTTCCCACTACATCAGGTTTCATGACCATCAAATGACCAGCTTTTAAGACAGGAGTGAGCAAAAGAGCAAGGAAACCAGATAACTTGGATAGCTCTTAAATGTTGTGCTTGCATAATGGCCATAATTCACTATTAACATGCTCATGGGTATTATCCTTACAACTTTGAATAGGATCTTAGTGGCTATCATTACTTCCCACTAATGTTGGATCCATTTAGTACACTCTGCTTTTCAAGTTTTCTCATACATTTTACTGGATGCAGAGCTTCCATGGCCCAGTTTCTCTTTGAGTTTCAGACACATTCGTAGTAATTTGAGGAAGTCGTGCATCAGCATTATACATTTTAATGCAAAAGCTGGTTGAAATGGGGAGAGTGGCAAATGGGTGTCCACATCTAGGCATTTATGTTAACATTTCTCTGATCCAAATTCCTTTTAGTGGTGACATTTCTTTTTATTGTTCGGCGCAGGTCAAGCACTAGTAACCAGATGTACATGCTGTAATCTGAGCAGAAGTTATTTTCCTGTGCAGTCTTCCTAGCATTATCGCTATGGGTAGTTACCAAGGCTCTTTTTCAGTATTCCAAAAGAAAAATGCCCTTTCATTTCAATCTGCTTAGATTTTTCAAAACTGACTGCAACTTGGAGTGCTCAGCCGAGAAGGCATCTCGAAATGATCAGAAATGCAGAAAATCAGGGACTGCTTTGAAAGCGGTGGGAGTCACGCTTTTGAAATAGCTGTGGTTGAAAATCGAGGCTACTTTGCATCTTGTGCCTTAAAATGGCAAAAAAGAGTTTAAAGAGGCTACTTACAAACAACCAGAACCAAAGAATGTAACTTGTGCCCAAAAAGCCACGTGAAAAGAAATTACTGAGAAATCTTATGAAAGAATATTTGTGCACATTTACAGAGAGATTCAGGACTTGAAAAGACCTCTTGAATCGTTAAATTGCTTTCTTTTTTTTTTTTTTTTTTTTTTTTCTTTTCCCGGCAGTGCCCACCAGTGACATTTCAAGGTTCACTGTCAGAGCAAAGACCTCTGCTGAACGCCACACTCCCCCAGTGACATCTTACACCTGACTGCAACGATCCTCTGCACAGGTACTTATGATACCTTCCCTTGGCTAGAATTGTCTTTTTACCCTCTGCACCCGAAGGATTAAGGGATTTCTTTGAATTTTTCAAGTGAATTGGGCAACAGGAAAACACAAAACCCATCACTTGCCCCTCCTGACAATGCCCCTCTGCCTCTAGTGAGCCAGGTAATTAATCTGCCTTGAGGTTGCTGGTAGCTTGTTGAAGAAATATAGGCGCACACCACCTTCTGTAAGCCCTCACTTTAGCAGTGAGTTCACATGATTTCTCAACACTTCTAGAACTGACAGGCCCAGATGGCAACATCTTAGGGTTGGGAGAACTGCCTGAGGGCCTCTTGCAAACATTTAAAGCCGAACATGTGGAAAAATAACTTGCAAAGCAGTCCACACGCGGAGACGTCTGCTTTGTTAGTCCTCTGTCAGAAGTGGCGAAATTTGCCATCCATGTCACCCACACCACCCTACAGAAACTGTAGGTTGAAACACAAGCAA
This sequence comes from Eubucco bourcierii, assembly GCA_013396675.1. Taxonomy (NCBI): domain Eukaryota; kingdom Metazoa; phylum Chordata; class Aves; order Piciformes; family Ramphastidae; genus Eubucco; species Eubucco bourcierii. The sequence continues at coordinate 304,783 of VWZE01021536.1, forward strand.
AGGTCTAAACTGGACCACTGTCTGCTGAAGATGCCCATGTGTGGGGAAAGGTTGTTTGAAGTCTTTTGCTTTTCCATATTGTAGTTGCTCTAAATTTTGTATGAGAATAAGCTAGCAATTCATTGCTCTCTCTCTCTTTTTTTTTTTTTTTTTTTTTATTTCCCAGGGTAGCCTTGAGGGAAAAGCCAGAAAAAAACAAAGTATCAGTTAATCAACACTTTCAAAAGAACACCAGTTCTTCCAGCCTGAAAAGAAGGAGCACTGGGAAAACTTGAAAAGAGAGAACATTTATACAAAAAGCCAGTCTAAAATTGATTTACTCTTCTAGCAATTTTCTCAATTCCCGCTGCTAATATGACTCCAAGTCCTGCTTAAATGCTATCTTCCTTCTCACCATTCTCCTTCTTCCTCAGGCCCATGCCAGGCCCTCATTTTTCTGTTCCCCACATACCATTTCATTGCTATCCAATTGTATTTGTCATGCAAGGCTCTAGGTTGGCTTTGGAAAAATACAACTCGCTGTTGCTTTTTCCATACTGGGATTTCTTCAGTTATTAACAAAATTAGCTCTGGCTGTGTGGTTGTCTGTGGGAATTGAAGCTGGTGGTCTCATTTCAGTTCCTAGTGGAGATGATATCCTGCCACAGAAACTAGTCTGCTATTTGTCATCAGTTAGGATCCTTTGTGACAAGTCTCAGCAATATTGTCACAAGCAAAGCAGGCCATGGAAAGTGACCTCCTTGGAAAGTAGTCCTCAGAAAAGCCCTGCAAGCTGCTGGACAGAATGTGAGGAACACGCATTGCTCTGTGCTGCGGACAGCTGCTTCCATACAGGACAGCTTTCAGGCACAATTTACTTTTCATTTTAAAAGGAATTAAAAGAAAAAATACTAGAGAAGAGTAGGCAAGAAAGTTAGGGAAAGCCGTATTTAAACAGAGGATGCTGTCTCCTAAGTGAAAGGTCTTTTTAAAAAGTGTTTGTGCTGAATGATGGCTGTGAGCACCCAGCCGGTCATAGCCAGAAGATAATGTTAGTGATGCTGCTGGAAACGGCTGGATGCCAAGAAAAGGCTGTTATCTGCTGGATCTGAGAGCACTGTCAGCTAAAAGGCTAATTTATGGAACCTGGAAAAAAAAGATGAGATTCTAATCAAAGATAAGGGCTGACTTAAGTACAACATTCGTATGAAATCACAGAGAGGAAGAGTAGGAGCGAATTAGTATTTCCAGAGATTAAGGAGCTTTAACGTACATCTGTTTTAAAACAATAGCAGGGGTGGGAAGGATAGGTCCAGGGAGAGGGTTACGGGAAGCAGGGTGATGTGTGCTTGATATGCCCTGCCAGGGCAGACAGGGAAGGCACAAAAGCAGCTGAGATTCTCTGGTGTCTCAACACAGACACACAGGTACCTCTTGGAGGGAAGCTCTTCACAGTCTACAACCCATGAAATGGCATGTACTGCCAGCCTGCTTACCAGCAGTGCCCACCACCTCAGATAGAGACCTTTGTACCAAGCCAAGAGCTATGCTCTGGAAAGAACACCCACTCCTGACTGCTGGAACCTGGACATTTTTCTCCAAGGAAAATTACCACCATTGAGAAAAAAAAATGCTATTGCTTTCTAGATTGACTTTGCCTGGCTTAAGTCTGGGGACTGAGTGCTGCCCCCTGCCAGGTCCCTCTATCTCAGGGCAGAGTTTTGTCTGTTGCCATATCTGCAGACGTTGGCAACTCTTGGACTCTTTCTGATTGACCAAAACAAGCCTTACAACAGGAGGTGCCTTTCCCAAATAATATACCAACTTGCAACAACTTCCAGAACTGTTTTCGACTTGCCTGAAAGCCTTTCTGGCACAAGAAATCCTGCTCCACAGAGAGCCCAAATAGACTTCTGCCCGCCCTGTGCTCCTGCTCTCTGCAGGAGTCCGAGGGCTCTGGGGCCAAAGGGGAATGGTGGTTCGTGAGCTCTGCTACGTACCATCTTTCACTCCCCACTAACATCTCCAGCTGTGCCTCCTGGTACAAAAGAGTGGAGAAGCAACAATATGCCACTCACTTCCCTATGAAGGGCAAGTGCCTTCCTATATGCTCATCCCTCTCTTCTGCAGCTACACCATCCATCTGGGACGGTGTTCTTCTGCCCAGTTCTCGCCCCAGCAAGGGGAGCATTGGAGCTGTACAGCTGTCCTGTTGCCAAACAGCACCAATGAGGGCCTAAAACGTCAAAAGTGACTAAGCCCAGAAAAAAGGGATCAGAAATCACTGCTCCCCAGAGCATCAGAGGCAGAGCTCCAGCTCCACTCTTATCCTTGCATTTCTCTCTTTGCTCATTCTCAGCCCTTTTCTCTCTGCATCAACAGTGTGACTCCAACACACATCATTTTGTTTTGACATAGAAGAGCAGCCGCCGTGGCCTCGCCTTGACACCGCTGCGTTTGGCGGCGGCACAGCGCTGCTCCTTCAGCTGGGAGCCCTGGGGCTGGGGGAGCGACACCTCCCACCCTTCGTCAACAGGGAAGTGCTTCTCACAGCAGCAGCACAGACACCAGGCAGAAACAACTTCCAAATTTCCCACCACTCTATTTCTAGCAGAAACTCCACCTCAATTCTCTCTTCCCAACTCCTCCAGAAACAGAGAACAAATTCAGTTTACAAAAAGGCTAAAGCCCTGCCAAATTTCAAATTAAAACAGTGCTTTGGCTACAGCTGAGCATTTAAAAAAGCAAACAAGCAGTCTCTCCCCTGGCCCAGCTGCCCTCTGCAGCAGTGGGAACCCCATGACTTTATCCTCAGATTGCCTTGGGCTGCCCTTGTGCCAGTGCTTGGTGCATACCACAGAATCATCTTTAAACTGGGAGCACTGAGAACTGTGCTCTTTAGGCTTCTCATTTGCGCAGAAGACGGGGAAAGCATGTCTGGGTGGTTGAAGACCCCAACTGAAAGCACTCAGAGGTGTGAAGTCAGACTGAGTGCTTGCTGTGCAGGCGAATGCTCACAGGCAGCTATTCCCAGCCCTGCCGCTGCCCTCCAACACGTGGCACCCTGCCCTAACTGCACGCATGGCCAGTGGCCAAGGGGGCTGCCCTAAAAGAGAACCCTGCCAAAGCCTCCCTGCAGCAGCTCGACCTTTCCCTGCTTTTGCACCTTTCCTCAGCACCGGCATGAGGCCAGGGAAGCAGTGGTGGCATGCATACAGCATTACAGTAGCACTGCACAGCATGGTTTTCTCCCCTCTCCCATAATGCCAGACTGCACAGGTAAGGCACTGTGGTTGGGGCTCAGGGCTCTGTGCTGGAGCTCAGCAGTCCCAAACCAAGCAGCTCCCTCAGCACAAGGGTAGCACTGCCAGCCCACCTCTGCCACGCAAGGACTCAGAGCTGGGGGAGAAGTTGGCAGCAGTGCAGCATCCTGATATGTTTATCGCTCGCTCTGTTGTGGCTGTTTGTTTTTACAGCAGCAATGGCTAACGATGCTATTCCTCAAACTGGCAGTCACGCCTGCCATTGCCGCTAAGAGTTGCCAAAGCCACGCCACTGATGGAGGAGCCATGGCAGAAGGCCAAGAGGCTGTCCAAGCTTGCCTCAGGGCCCTTGCCTAGTGTCTGCATGCCTCACTCTGCTGCCCTGACACAGGGCAAGCTGAGGCCAGCTTCAGAGGATTTTACAGGGTTTCAAGAGGCAAAAATTCCAAGACAGCCCTGTGCATATTCTGTTTTTTACTTTATCTCTTTGCATTCACCAGCCCTTCAATTCAGCCCAGGAAAAAGCCCGCCTCACCCTTACAGTTTGGAGCAAAGCAATACTGGGCTGGTTCTCTGTGCCAAGTGTCATCTTGCAGACACTTGCCCTGACAGGAGGCTGCCCCAGCTGCATGCCCAGTCTCCAGGCTGGGTGAATGAACACTGTGCTTTGCAGCCTGCTCCTGAGTGATCATCCATCTCGGACACACTGACATTGCTTGGACAAGGCACAGTGCAGCCCTTCCCATGGTAGCTTTTGCTTTACCAGGCCACTGCTCCCTTTTTCATGCCCCCATTTGCCACCAGCTTTGCTCTATCATCTACAGAGAGTGCCTGTGGGCTCTCTCCTGCCAGCCACACAGAGATGCTTTCTCTACAACATGGCAGCAACTACAGAGAAAAATAGACAGCATCACCCCACTCACATACAACCTGAGAAAAGCCATGTCCAGACCCTCACTGTGGTTTCCACCTCTAATGCCACTCTGTGAAATATGGAGCTCCTACTGTTACCCCAATTTGTTTACTCCTATTTTAAGTGCAGCTCCTCTGCAGAGGAGGTAGCATCAAAATCATCCTTAGTTGTATTTATAAGCTTAAACAAAGCACACTAATTTTAGCTGCTTTCCTCCCTGTGTTGTGTTGCAGCCTGAGCAGCACTCAACTCCTTGGTCAACCTGGCTGCAGCACGCATACAAAATAATGAAACCCAGAATGATTCCTCCCTTTTTGTCTATTTACTTAGAATTTCCTTTCTTCCTTGTTGGGAAGCCACCAGCCAGTTTCACTCTCCCTGTTTTTCACATGTGCATACTTGTTTTGAATTTTGCTTGGACAGTCACTGAAGTGTACAAAATGCAAATTACAAGTGTATGGGCTTTGGTGTACAATTAGAGGGAAAAAACCAAAACCCCAAACAGCATGGGTCCTCAGTTTTGCTTGTGTTTGAACAGCCAATGTGAGGGATCACATTTGAATTATTTCTCTGTTGATAGCCCAAATTCCTAGTAAAGCCACGAAGTTTCACTGCAAAGCTGAGCTGTATGCCAGAGTAAAGAGTATGACAGAAGGAAAATAAATAGAAGAGGGAAAGAAAAACCACAAAATGTATTTCACATGAAATGTGATGCTGCTAACTCCTCTGAAGGGGCAAAAGTTGCACCTAGAAAAGCCGAGAAGGAGGAATGCTGCAGCAGAGGTCCTTATAACAAGCTGGGAGGACTTGGGTGGAGGTAGGGAACGCATACCTCTCCAAACCCTCAGTGCTGCAGCACCGGGGCTGCTCCTGCGCAGTTCTCCTTTGCAGTCCAACATGCAGAGACCTGGCACAGTTTTCCCAGAAGAGGAATGCCTTGCCATTCTCATTATTAATTTTGGTAATGACTTGCCCAGTTTTTGTTGTGCTCAGGGATGAAGTGTGTAGCTTGACTGAGCTGGCAGCCAAGCTGGCCTCCAGGGCCCCAGGAAGTTAGATGTCCTGTCTCCAGGGACCCCAGCCAGGAGAAATTCTGCATAATCACACTGAGCAATTTGGCACTTAAGAAACGTTAGTGAAATCCCCAAACAATTCCAAGTGTCAGTCCAGCCGCCCAAAACTCCCATGAAGGACTGGTACAAATGTAATGGATCTAAGAGCAGCTATTAATGGCCTGATTCTGAGTGCAGTGAGGCAGGGTGTGTACACCAGCTGCATTGCCAGGAGCTGGGTCTGCATGCAGCAGGAACAGAAGCCTCACTTTTCCTACAGGAAATAGCTCTGATGCTCCAAAAGAAAATGTGGAGTTTCAAAACATCACCTCAAACAGCAGCATTCTTATTAGCAAAGAAAGAAGAAGGAAGAAAACCCCCAGATATTTGTATAAAAATATCATCATTTTATTACATTCCACACAATACATCTTCAAAGAGTTTCAAATTTCCACAATGTATTTTTCACACACAGGCAACTGGGCAACACTGGGGATGTCAGGGCTCAAGGAGCAGGGAAGAACTGGGAATAAAAATCTCAAAGTGACCTTCTGTTTTGTCTTTGGTGATTTTGGTTTGAAAGACAGGGCGTCACATTATTCTCTCTGATGCACCAATGTACACTTGCTAAGTCCATGGAGGTGAACCTGGTCAAAGTGAGGGCATCATCTGAGCTATGGAGACTGAACTGACTTTGGAAATGTTGTGGTATCATCTACTGACACAGTTTAGGCTGACCTGAAAATGCAGCAAGGGCGTGCCAACACTTCACACCTGTTCTAATTTGCAGCTGGCTGAGGAGGTGGGGGATTTCATATCACAAACTGTACAACACAACACCAGTTCTGTGTACCAAGGATGCTCAGAGAAAGTACCCCAGCTTTGGAAACCTCTCTCCAGGGACCTCTGGGCAGCAGTGCATGCAAGTGACAGGAGCTACTGTGGGTCCCTACTACCCTTGAAAAGCTCATGGGAGCTAGGCCTTGGTGGCATGCTGCCCCAGGCCACCACCCATCATGTGATCACCATGTCAAATCACCCTGGGTTTTTCTGTGCTCCCTATTTGTTTTAAACACTTGCTGGTGCAGCCGAGGGAGTCTCAGTGAAATCTGCTGAGTAAAGAGGACAAGGAGCTGAAACAGGCGGCATAAGGAAGGGAAGGGAGAATGTGACTGCCACTGAGAGAGAGATGCTGGGGAGAGGTCTCTGCTACAATAGGGGCCAATACCACATATGTACAGCACTGTTTGTGTTTCCACTTTCTCTCCAGACTAAAAGTAAGCTCAAGACTGCAGGGAATTTAACAGAGCTGCTCATCTCAATTCATTTTATGCAATATTCATGGGCAGAGGAAGGGTGGGGGGCACTAGCAAGTTTAGGAGGGATATGGGAATCTGATCACTCATCACAAATGAACGTAAACAAGATGGAAAACCTTGCTCACTAGAGGTACTTTCTTTGCCTGCAAACAGATTAAATGATTCAAACCACTTTTGCATGTCATCATTCAGTTATTTATATAAGGCATTTCCACTACAATATGCTGGGCCATTCAATAGTCGGAGGCATGTTGGGAGGCTCCATCTCACCTCCCCACTAATGCAGCAGCGATAGCTGGGCCCCACTGGTGCGCCTGCTAGGCTTTGCTTGCTAGATGCTACTGATGCTTTGAGGAGCAGAACATTAGCAAATGCAAAATTAATTGACATTCTAGAAAGTCAACTGGCAATTTTTAAGATTCAGCAGCTATGAACTGGGCAGAGGAAAAAACCAAACCCAAAACCCAGAAAGGGAAATTATACCTGTCCCTTGAACATTTCCAGCAGGAAGACGAGGAGAAGCCCTCTCCCCCTTCCCCATGTAAAAGCAAAACCATTAGCACCCAGAGTGAGGACACTTATAAAATAAATAAACCTTCATTTCTCAAGGAACTACAGTATTTAGCATCCACCTTAGACCTGCTGAAGTCTATGTTATCCTAAGGCTGGCTTTAACAAATACAAACAAAACATTCATTATGAGCTTCTCTGATATAAGGCAACTTTAAATAGATTCACTTATGGGCGGTGGAAGAGGAGGGTTCAACCACCTTCCAAACAATGGCTGTGTTATCATGCTGGCTGCAGAAAAAAATAAGATGGAGAGATCTTACTTTTTGGATGTCTATGAATCAATCTGGATTCTTTTAGCCATCTGAGATGGACATTCTTACTGTCCAGCCTGGCCTCCTCTTCTCATTTTGCACCCGAGACAGTAATGCTATCAAACAAGAAACCCAGCCAAAGCTAGATAAGGCAACAAAAAAAGCATTGCTATCCTTCCCGAGTAAACAAATCAGGGTATTTACCATAAACCTGTCCCAGACCTTCCAGAGGAGAGGTGGGAAGGGAAAAAAAAAAAAAAAAAAAAAAAAAAAAAGCATTCCTTGTGCAAGTAGAAGCAACAACAATTAAAAAGGGTCTGTTTCTAAGCATACATTCAGTCAGACGTGCGCACGCCCATGCACACTCCCATACACTGATTTTGCACACACGCGTTCGAGCCACACACACAAACTTCCAGGCTCACCATCAAGTTTCTTTGCAGGTTGCCTACGGGGAGAACAAAAAATCCAAACCAAACAAGTCTAACAGCAACAACAACAACAACAACAAAACCCCCTCCACAAACAAACAAACACAACTAAACAAAAAAACCCCACCCGACACCCCAAGAGTCCTCGAAAAGTAATCGAAAGGGAGTGTTCACTTCTGAAGTGAAGGGGCGGTGTGTCTCTTCTGGCAATCCAAGATGCAGCATTAGTTTAGAGTTTGTAAAAGATTCAGGGAAGGTTAAGGGGATGGAGAAGGGGTGGAGATGTCTAAGAGTTCACATGTATGCTAGGTAAGGAAAAAAGTGCAAAACTGAGGCAAAGTAATTGAAGTCTTAGTTTCTGTCTGTCTGGTTTGTGTTTTGTTTGCTCTCTTGTTCCTGTTTGGCTCTCAGCAGCGTGAGCTGGGGTCTTGTTCTAGTTTTATGGTTAGGGTTGGCTCCACGGCCACAGGGGCCCCGTTGGCATAGTGGGAGGTTTTGTAGGTGATGGAGTGATCGCTCTTCTTGGCCGCATAGCGGAACCGGTGGTAGTGGAGCACAAGGGCCAGCGCGACGGAGACCAGCACCACAACAGCACCTCCGGCGGCAATAACGTAATACCAGTAGGCTGGGATGGGCTGCACTGACACCGTGTCCACTGTGGGCTCGGTCCCTGGCAGGAGGGTTGCCCCTGGGGAGGAGACACAGAACAGGGTTGCTAGGCGGGAGGCATGCAGACGCACAAAAAGAAACACACATGCTTTTAAAAGTACAGCACTGAGTAACATGAGGACCCAGGGCCATCTCCAGATACAGGGCGGGCTCCTGGCGGGAAGCACGGCCTGGCATTTGCTGAGCCCACATAATCAAAAGGCCTTTTTTCTTCCCTTTTAATTAATCAGGCTGCCTGGACTGCAATACAAATTCCATGTGCATGCTATTATTACTGTTACTACTATTATTTCTGGCATCAACCAATGTTTTCATTCCCTATTTTTTGACCATCTCCAGATCAGCCACCTGGTTTTGTCTCCGTGTGACAGATGTCGTCAAGCAGTAACAAAACACATCACATCCTAATTGGAGGAAGAGCATAATCTCAGATGGCCAAAGAAGTTACCACAGGGGACTGGGAAAGAAATTACAGGGAGAAGCATTTGTTGTTCATAAGGAAAAGACAGAGAAGATCTCTGTCTGAAGGTGTTCTGTATGGAGGTCAGATCTCATTAGGTGCCCCATTCACAAACTTACAGATTTCATTACTAGTTTTTAAAGTGAGGAAGGATGCTTATGATTATTTACACAACACAGGCTGGAAAATCCAACCCCACAACTCACATAAGAAACTCATGCTCTCTGCAGCTTAAGGAAGCTAGGACTATGAATTCATGCTTGATAAAACAAACACACCTAGAGAGGGCTGGAAAAGCACCTGCCTCCCTTGAATCTGAGGTCAGGCAAACCCCAGGCTCAGCCATCTGATGGTTAACCCTTCCTACTCTTGCAGCTGCAGTATGCTGCAGGGCACAGCTGCATTGCATTGCTCCCTTCCCAGGTCATCCCCGGACAGCCTGGTGCACATCTGCTGATCGGATGGGTGTAGGACCTCACTGCCAGTCCACAGAAGCATGCACACACAGGCATCTCCAGCAGGCACCAGTATCAGTGTTCACACCCATGCCCAAAACCAGCTCTGTGCTATTCCTCCTGCTCACGCTGCTTCCACCTCCACAGCTTCAGTCACAGGGGGAGCTGTAAATAACTTGTGAGGGATGCACTTTTGCACCACATTTAATTTACTGGCTACTTCAAGAGGGATGAAGACCATGGGGAAACTCTTTGAACAGTTTGCTCTGACTCTGGACACACTGACACCCCCACTCTGCTTGCCCTCTCCCCACCCTGGCTAGGTCCCAGCAAGCAGAATTTTGGGGCTGCTGCAGTTTTGTTAGCATATTACTGAGCTCTGTGCTAACCAAATTCCAGCTTGGTTTCCTGGGCAGGTTGAGAGGATGCCAAGTGGAAAAGATGAAACAGTGCAGGAAGCACTCGACTGCTAGCAGCAAGGACATCTCACAGCTCAGACTCTGCCCTCCCCTCCAAACACTGCTCTACTAGGAGAGCCACTGGCTGACAAATTTGGGATGGTAACAGATTTTTCTGCAGCTGGTGGCATAGGACATAGAACAAAACGCCTGCTAGTCGCAAGGCATTCCTCCCCTTCCCATCCCACAAAACCCAGGTACAGGGAGTAAAAATAACACTGCACTCATATGAATTGCTACAACAAAATAACCCTCAAAACTAAGAAAAAAACAAACCAAACAACAACAACAAAAAAACCCACAGAAAAGACAAATCCTGCTTTTACAGAGCAGGTGGCTGGGAAACCACCCACATATTTGTCATTGTAGGCAACAAATTCAATGTCTCAGGAGAAACCTACCTAACAGATATGCCACATTCACCCTGTCACAATCTACCACCCCTTGTCACCAGGAATGGTAGTGGCTTTGTCCCTCCTGCTCCTGTGACGGTACCTGGAGAATGGGGGTACGAGCTAGGCTGTGTGTTAGGGATAGCAACGTCAGGGAGCAGCCAGTCCTCCAATCTCCTCCTCCACTTCCTCTGATCACCCCAGTAAAGAAAAATGAATGCAGCACACTCCTACTCCTCAAACAGCTGCTGTCCCTCACCTGGATTCACGGGAGGTGGCAGTGTGGGACACTTCACAGGGGCCGCCACCACCACCACCACCTGCCTGCCAGGTTTCAACACTGCCCTGAGATTCCCTGACAATCTGCCAGAGTTTCCCATTGCAGACCAGCCAGCCAAGCTGCCCAGACCCATATGCAGCCTACTGCTATCCCAGACAGATCAGCAACACTTTGCCTGCATCCAACAGCACCACCACCGGAGTGCAGGACTGACCCTCGGGAGGATCGTGGCACTGCTGGTTGTGCAGAGGCCATTAGTGTATCCACAGTGCCTTGCTCCAGTGAGAGATTTACAATTGGAAGGCCTCTCACACCACTGATAAGTGTCTTGACCCACTGGTGGAAATTGGGCTGGGGAGAGGGAGGTAGGTGTCAGAGATGCCAATGGCTCCCAAGGCCAAGCACTCCCCTCTGAAAACACAGAGAGGAGGAAGGTTTCCATGGCTTCCAGATGTCTGGGGATTGCTCAGTGCAAGGTCGTGAGTACAAAGGGTGGGTAAATGTGCTGTGATGCCCAGTCTGTACTCCCTGCCCTCTGCCTCCTTGTGATCCAGTTTGTGGGAAGGATCCCTGAGGGATCTGACCCACTCCAGGTGTCCTTGTGCAGTAACCAGGGCTGCAATTATGAGGGGTGGTGCAGAGTCCGTCCTCGGGCCCCGTTTCTACACCTTGCGGCGCTGCTGAGGAGATAGCAGAAGTCTGGAGAGTTCATTTAGCAACTGAAGTCATTATGGAATCACACTCACTTGTCTCTAAGCCCTAACGAAGCCAATTCCCAACATTAATGATTGTTCTTCCTTGCACTGTCAGCCACTAAATATAGCTGCCCATCCACTCAGCACACAGTGCTGATCTTATCTCTTCTCTTTTTACTGGATCTGCTGCTTTCTGGAAGTTTTATATCAGTGGAAATGTTCTCTGCTCAGGGAGATGAAAAAAAAAAATCTATCTTCTTAATTTAATAATTTTTCCACTCCCCTTTGCCTTCCCACCACTCACACACACTTGCACTTCCTCATTTATTCACTAGGGCTTCCAACTTAATAAAGAAATGCCTTCTGCTGTTGCTGTCACTTTTGTGGGTACTATCTTTATGCACAGCTTGGGACACTGCTTGGTGGCAACCTGATTTAATCCCTAACAGGATAGATGATTTCATATGGGTGTGCTGCTGCACTCACACCTTCAACCTGGCCAGGTACAGCCCCTTCCTCTTCCCAAAAGGGAAGACTCTACAGGGACCAGTGCAGCAGAAATCAAAAACCAAAAGAAAGAGTAAAAAAGTCATTTGGGGATAGAAAAGAGAAAATCCTTTCCAGAGAGCCTCCTAGAGGGTTGCCTGCCTTGCTTTGGCACTGTTGTGTCACAGCTTCTATTCCTTTCCAAATCACTGACATTAACCCCTGTGGACAAGCAACACAGCTGAACTTTTCATAGATAGCACAAATGAAAGCAAGTGTTATACTTGCCACAAAACCTGTCAGCCTCAAACCTTTAACTGCCATTTCTCCAGGAATATGTCCCTCTCTTGATCTCAGGATACTTGGTACAGGACAATCCACCAATCCCAAAGACAAATTCTCCCTACAGTTTATGTCCACACTCTTTGGAATATGTCTCTCATTTTTAACCTGGTATTTATCTAACTCCTTGCTTCCAGCCACTTGCTATACCCTTTCTGTAAGGGTGAGCTGCACAAACACTCAAATGCAGCACAGTTTAAGTACACTTCAGTGGTCTTGTAAGATCGCGATCTACTAGCCAAAAAATATTCCATCTACATAACTTTCTTCTTATTTTTTGCCTTGTGATCCTGCAGTGTGAAAGGGGCACATTTTCCTCTTTGCTTCCAAGACAGGAGAATAACAATTTACTATTATTTTTAACAACACCTGACTTTTACAGCTCATCATGTAATTGCAGGGGTTACAAAACATCTCAATACTTCCTGCACAGTCTTTCCTCTTCAACTCCTTCTTTTAACCTCCAGTCAAGGACTTCTTTCCTTTTACCCCACTCTGTTGAGTATCTCTGTCTTCCCCTCATTTCAGTTACTGCCTTGTGGTCTCCAATCTTCAACCACACCACTTCATCTTTTGCCTGTGGTTTTTGCTCTTTCTTTGGTCACTGACCTCTCTGTCCTATCTATTCCTATCTGTAAGCCAGGGACACCTTCTCAACCTTTTGTTTCCATTATTTCCCTGATATGACCATTTGCTAGGATGTCCTCAAGGAAGGTAGCATGGGCATGGTTCCACTGGCACAAGCTTGTGAGCTTTTGTGTGAAGGGGTGGTGTGCCTGCAATAGCATCTGCCTCAGGGCACAGCTCAGGGTTCAGCTCAGGGCACAGCAAGTGTTGTCCTTGTCCAGACAGTGTGCCCTGGGGAACATGATTGGGAAATGGAGGTATACAGGCAACAGGGCACATGGTGAAAAGGACTTTGGGATAGACTCGATGTGAAGACCGAGAGAGAGGTCCAAACTGAAGACAACATGCATGTCACAAGCTCCAAAATACAAGGATGGTGTCCACAACATAGGTATCAGACCAGGTCCAGGAGAAGATTGCAATTGTTTTTCCATTAACACCAGAAGCTTGAGTAGCAGATAAATAAGCAGCCTACAAACAAGTAAACCCAAATTCCTAGTTATTACTGTATGGGTATGACTGCAAAATATGGAGTTACATCCTGTGCATGTCCTTCCTATTGAGGGACATATCGCTCCACAGTCTGCATCACACCCCAGGGACAGAGTTCCGCATGTGACTGCCACAAGTCCCTACATACATACCCACCCGAGACAGCTTTGGTCTGAACAGAAATGTTGCTGCTTCCAGGGTAGAGCCTAGCCACATCCAGCAGCACACCATCCAGCAGAACACGGGATGGGAAGAGTATGGACATCATATCCAAGTGAAAGTAAAGGATGTGTAAACTGAACAGACAAAACAGCTTTCAAAGTTCTGATGAGCCCCAAGTTTGCTCTTCATCACAACACAACCCTCAGATGCATTCCTGAAGAGGCAGGTAGGAAAACAAAATCCAAAACCAAAACATGGGAAAAAAACCCAACCAAAACCTCAAGCAGCTGAAGATGATCTTCCTCTTAAAAGCAGGTATCTTTTCCCACCCCAGAGCAAGACAAACAGCATACCCACTGACTGCTCAAAGAGCAAGGCAATTTTTCTGAGCTTCTCACCTTGTTCTCCTACTCTGTAGGCTTGAACAGGGAAATGCTGGTTTCTATCTTCCAGGCTAGTATTAACCTATTAAATGCACAATTTCACCTTGTTTTCCTTTTATTTACTGTCACCTTCTGAGCTCCTCATGACAGTTTGATTTCCCACTACTACCTCCCAACTCCCTGCCCCTTCCAAGCAGACCAGCTCCACCTCTCTTTGCCAGCAGCTTGAACACCACCACTGTCAAGAGCATCTATAAACTAGAGAACAACCACTTCACTTTTAATTGGTTACTGGGTTTTCCTTTAAGTCATTTGATAACCAGCCTTTTGTCATCAGCTGTCCTATGTTGGGCTCAGCTGCTCTTCAGGAGGCCTTGTAATAGCAAGTTTCCTAATGCTATTTAGCTCCAAGACAGTGGGATTTGACTGTTTGCCTGCTCCCTGACACCTAGCAGAAGTCAGAGTGCCACCTCCTGCTGCTGTGGTAGGGGAGGTTTAGCACACTCAGAATGCAGTTTGTTCAAGCACACATATTGCTTTCCTTTGACGTAAAAGCCCATGCCAGCAGAAAAAACCCCAAAACAATTAAAAAAATAACAAACAAAAAACCAAACAAACAAAACCCCTACAACACCACAACACCCCCCCCAAAAAACCAAAAAAACCAAACAACCCCCCCCCAAAAAAAAACCCACAACAAAAAACCCCACCCCAAACCCAAACCAACCAACCAACCAACGAAAAAAAAAAAACCAAACAAAAAAACCCACCAAAAAACACTGAGGGAAGTGCAGTTTTACCTGGAAAGTAGAAGTTCTCACCTGGGAAAGCTGTGATGGGTTCTGCAAAGGAAAAAACCAAAATCTAGTATTACAGAGGGGAATAAAGCAGAGCAGGCATGTGGCTGTGGCCCACAGAAACCACTTGCTGGGAACAGCAAGGATGGGGAGATACTCAGATGAGGACCAGCCCAACACAATAAGCTTTGACTTGGACACAGACTTCAGAGTGCATACAAAAATATGTATCGTGATATATATCCATATATCTGAGGTTGAAGACCTTTTGAATTCAGCTGACTGGCCTGTGTGATCCAGAGACAAAGCCCCAGCTGGCCCAGTGATGAAACCCTGAATCCCTCCAAAATTTTCATTTGCAGTTTGGTTTCAGGCTCAACTCTGGCATCGTTATTCACATGGAAACAGTGTTACTTATGGCCATCGATGCCATCCTCTGCTCCATCTTGCAGTAACAAAAAACAAAGGCAAGTAATTTTTTTTTCTTCCTTCATGATACTTTGAAGAAGTCATCTACTCCAAATTACTGGATATGAAAAGCAATAATCGGTGCTTATTACTCATTACTTTCTCACAGAAGTAATAGACTTCTGATTATTTTTAGATTACTTCTGCATTATGCTTGTGAGTCACAGAAGCAGACACTGACTCTACTGAGTGCTATGAAGTCATCACTCAAGTTCAGAATGCAAACGACATATTTGTCAAAGGAAAAAAAAAATTGTGACTTATTAGTGTTCTTTCATGCTAAAAAGGGATCAGATTACTTTCGAGGATTACATTTGAAAAAATAGTAGCCTGGGCTGAAGTCAGCTATTCCTGTGGCAGCACTGTATTTCTACCATCTTGTTATTATTTTGGTGACAGAGGAAATGAGCCATGAGTTGTGTTTTAGTTTGCAGTGGTAGCCCTTTGTTAAGAGATCATCTGAAACAAACTGTCCTTATTTGCTTTGAGATTCCAATTCTACTTCCTAGAATGGGACAAACAGTTTTGTGGAACAGTCTGGTGCTATTTTAAAGTCTGGCAATACTTGAAACTTGATAATTTATTAACGTTCTTGTTTTGAAACACTGAACTTCAAGTCCATGAGGGCCAAGACACAGTAAAATCGGAGCTAGGTGAATTGCTGAGCCTGAGAGATGTTAGATACTAAATGCTATTAAGGTTAATCATCAGTTTTGCATCTCTTAATGCCATAGAAGACAAAGGATTATAACACCACTGCCAAGCCTTAACGACAGTGAATATGAAATACTGAGTATTATGTCCTTGGCAGATGGGAGACTAGTAGATTTTAAAGTATCAAAGAACCGGGACTGACATCTCTCAAGAGCATCTCTGGGGCAGTTGTGGTCCTGTTCTATTATTAGTGATGGTTCCTGAACCATCTTCATCATTGTCTGCCTGGGCAGGGAAGCAAGCAACGTAATCAACCCTTCTCAGGCACAGTTTGTCCCATGCCTCCTCCCCTGAAATACAGCCCTTGGAAGAGTGTCTCTTCCACTTGGGTTAGGAGGCACTGAGATCCTCCTCTCCCTTGGTAGGGGAGAGGAGAGCAGCTTCACTGAATGAGGTCTTTCAAAGCCCAAAGGTGAAAGAGTCCATACTTCACCTGACTTTTTCCACTGACTTGAGGATGGGTCAGAGACTTTGCAGGTGTTTAACCATGAAACATGCCTCCTCCAGGTAATGGAGAAAAACATGGTCTCACTGCAGTGGGTACAGATCTTACTAACTGGATATAGCTGGTCTCATGCTCAACTGAGATGTCTCTAAATCCACATCCAAGATTGATGGTGACCAGAGTCAGAGTGTATGCATGGCTACACCAGAGAGAGGTGCACAGAACAAAGACTCGGTAAACGTGGCAGGGCAACAGCTTCTCCAGCAAACTGCTAAAACATACTTTCTTCACTCTTGTTTTTTTTCCAAGAAGTTCTCTCTGCTTCTCACAGTGAATGAACCCACCTGGCTTTTGGCCTGCTTCAGGGGATAGCGAATTCTAGGACAAAAATGGCTTTTGTTATTCTGTTAACATTGCTGTAAAACCCCTCTGTTATTTTATTTCTTATTAGAGAAGACTCCTTTTGAACTCATCAGCTCCTCTAAGCATGTAATACTGACAGCTGGCTTCTTTTGTCCAGCACTTTCCTTTGAAATTTGGTGTATGTCCTTATCACACAGAAGAGTTGCTGGTAACCCTCGGCTGCTCTTTCAGCTTTGTGCAGCAGAGACATGTGCTTCCTGCCTCTTACACCATTGCAGCCAGAGAACCCATTTCCAGTGACTGAGTTTCCCCTCATTTCTTTTATGGTGAAGGCAAGTCCTAGGTGCGATCCACAAAACTCTCAAGCAGGGGAGATGTGGCCCACTGGTAGCCTGTGAGCAAATACTCTTCACCCCCAGGCACGCCCCTGCCATCCCTGACTCCCATGGCCAGACATGACACATACCCAAGCAGTTCTCCAGCGGGATGTCGGTGCCTAGCCGGATGTCATCGAGTGCGAGCTCTCCCGAGTGGCCGCTCCGTATAAATCCCTCAAACACAATCTGTGAAAAATTGGAACAGAAATGTCACTGCTAAGCTGGGAGACAGAGAGTGGCTGCTGCTCCTGAGGGAAAGGGCAGGAAATCCGCTCCTGGCTTTCCCTGCACATCTGTGGATGACCTGGGCCTCATCCTGCTTCCTTCACCTGCCTCTGCCATGCATTCCCACGAAAAGCTGCTTTGCAGAGGAGGGTTCAGCAGAGAGATCATTACCTGGCCTGGCAGCACTCAGCTCGCAATGTGTTCAGTTAAAGGTCTCTTGCACAGAACAAAGACTCAGCAAACCAATGTTCTGCATCGCAGACCACCTCTTAGCCTTTGCATAAATTATGCAGCTGACAGCAAACTGACTTACAGCGGTATCAGATTTGGCCTGTGATATTAACTGGGCTGTGATCAGAAAAAGGAAAGGAAGTTCACAAAATGCACAGCTACATTAACTGGAAAGTGCTGTTTCCATCAACATTACGTAAGAAGTACTGGGATGTTAGAGAAGGGCCAATTACATAAGAAGTATTTGGATGTTAGAGAAGGGCAAATTTATTTCTACTTAATTGCAGGCAAAAGATATTGCAAAAATAAACAAAGTCATTAGTTGTGAGAACTGCTCAGTAGAATGATACTGTTATTTAGCTAGTGCTGGTATATTCACTCTTAACATGTAAAGTAGAAAGCCAGTGCCCATGACTTCTCTGTAGGCATATTATGTTTACTGGTATCTTATTAAAAAGCCAAACACACACATGCAAACTAGTCATAGAATCATGGACTGATCTGAGCTGGAAGTGACCTTAAGGACCATCTAATGCTGACCATAGGCAAAGACACCTTCCACTAGACCAGACTGTTCAAAGTCCCATCCATCCTGGCCTTGAACACTTCTAGGGATGTGGCATTCACCACCTCTGTGGGCAACCTGTTAATAGAATCTTACCACCCTCACAGTGAGGAACTTCCTCCTTACATCTAATCTAAATTTCCCCTCTTTCAGCCAAAAGCCATGACACCTTGTTCTATCACTACAGGCCCTTGTAAAAAGTCTCTCTCCAGTTTTCTTGTAGGTGTCCTCTTAGCACTGAGAGAGTGCTAGAAGGTGTCCCCAGAGTCTTCTCTTCTCTAGGCTGAACAGTCCAGACTCTTCCAGTCTATCTTCACTGGGGAGGTTGCTCCACACCTCTAATCATCTTTGTGGATTTCCTCTGGACCTTCTCCATGTCCTTCTTACGCTAGGGACCTTAGATCTGAACACAGTACTCCACATCACACAAGAGCAGAGTACAGGGGGAGAATCACCCTCCTAAACTTGCTGGCCACATTTCTTTCAATGCAGTCCCAGATATCAGCTGCAAGTGCTCATTGCTGGCTCGTATTGAGGTGTTTGAGGCCAGGTTGGACGAAGCCTTGAGTGACCT
The DNA here is from genome assembly GCA_013396675.1 of Eubucco bourcierii. Lineage (NCBI taxonomy): Eukaryota > Metazoa > Chordata > Aves > Piciformes > Ramphastidae > Eubucco > Eubucco bourcierii. Next base: position 323,224 of record VWZE01021536.1, read on the forward strand.
GTACTAGTGGGAGGTGTCCCTGCCCATGGCAGGGAGTTGGAACTAGATGATCCTTGAGGTCCCTTCCAACCTTACCATTCTATGATTCTGTGATTCTCATCATTAGCACCTCCAAGTCATGCAGTTTCAGTGCAGAGTTTTTGCTTTCCTGCCTCCTCTCAAGGGTCCAAATAATTTTCTAGGGCTATATATTTCACAAACCTCCTCTCCCCATTTTAGGTGTTGCCTTTCATCTAGGGTGGTTGGGCAGTCAGAACACATGCACACTTGCAGGAACACCTCCCTGAAATTGAACCGGGGACTGAGTGCAGAGCTGTTGGTCTCAAGCTTAGGCCATCAACCCACATGGGAGGCAGCAGTCTGGAAGGGTCAGTGACCTGAGAGTAGCAGCTCCCTGTCAGAGTCTGGGTTGAGAGTGGGCTGGAGCAAGGCTCTCTGCCAGGGTGGGCATTGAAATGCTCACTCAAGCCGGCAAGTACACGTTTCCTCCTGCTTTGGAGGATGCTGGATGCTGTACGTTCATTAACAACAGTAGCCCTTTCTCCTTGGCAAATTGCACATTGCTTGCAAAGACTAACCATGCCAAAGGCACTCCTAGAGGCAGCAACCTCTCTGTGGGGTGCTGGCACGGCTGTGCAAGAGAGGCTCAGGCAGCTGCAGTGAGCAGCATGGCTCCCTCCAGCTCATCCCTTCTCTTTCACTGATCTCCTGACAGTGGGACAGGATCTAGATCCTTCAGCACTGAAACACAGCACTCTGATTTGGTCTAAAGTATCTGAGAAGCAGATTCACAAACCTGCACAGAAAGTACATTTACAAATCCTCTTTCTTCTCTCACACCTCTCAATTGCAGTTGGGGCTAGAGAAGGGCTGTTTGCTGCCTGCCCTTAAAAGCTGGCTGTGCCCCTTCCCAGTTTCCCACTTCTCCTGGCTGCAGGGTTTGGATTTACTCCCTGGAGCTGTATGGCTGCTTCTGGACAGGCATGATGGTCATTAGTTGTGAGGGCAAAATGTACAAAACAAAAAAACCCACCACCACCAACAACAAAAAGATTGAAAAATATTTGCAAAATGGCAGATTTAAGGAACATAAAAGGCAACAGGCTGAACAAAGGTCCAAGTCTGTGCAGAAGACAGGCACTCTCTGAATAACAAACAGTGTCATTTAGTTACTATGGTAACTCTAGAAACACAATGAAAACAGCCACATTCCCTAGTGATGAATGGGCCCTGTCTCTGAAACACTGAAATAAAGACACTGGATGATGCCTGCCTGGTCCAGCACACCCTCCATGAGCATCTTACCCGGTATTCCATGTCGTAGCTTGGCAAGATGATCCGGCCTTCCCTCCACTCTTCCCCTTGGTCCTCCGTGATGACCCACAGTGCCTTGCGCTCTTGGCTGGCTTCCCGCCAGACCCGTAGCATCACCCCATTGCTGCCCCACACCTGGTACTGGAAGACCATGCAGACAGCGCTCCGGGGCAGATAGATGGTGGGGCTAATGAGTCGGGCTCGCTGACCTTCCCTCCTTCCATTGCCCTGCAGCTGCAGGTAATTTTTGCTGTCTGTTCAAAGAGGAAAACACCATTAAATTATTTTCTGTGTCCCCTTCCAACACGTGTCTTACCTCCTCCCAGGCAGCTTTGGCAGTGCTGGGCAAGCTCTCACACCCTTGACTACAGGACTGGGGACTTGCACTGACACTCTCCATATGTGCAGCAAACTGTGCCACTGCTGCACCCTTCTCAGCCTGGGCATTGAGGAGCACGCTTCCCTCACTAACCACCACTGTCTGGTAGGAGACTGACAGCAAAAACAGAACATGGTTAAGCCAAAGATTGATGTAATTAGGAGAAGTTAAAGAGCAGTTATTGTCAGAAGCGGTAACACCACAATAGTGACATTGTCAGAGGTGTGTGTTTATTCTAACAGGTGCTTGCTCAGTGAACAAGCCTGACATAGGTTTTTCTAATCACTGGTGCTGAAAACTCATCTTGGGATGGGGATCTCAAGCTGTGTTCATTTTGCCTCTTTTCATCCCCAGTGGTAAACACTCCACAATCAGGATCTAACTGACAATTTTGTTTTGAGGATACACAGGACAAAATGAAAGCCTGGCTCTGCTTTCTGTAATGCAGAAAAACAGCCCCTAAAGCACAGCACAGAGGAGGGACCTGTTCCCTGTGAGGGAAGTACGCACAGGTGACAGCTACGTGGCTGCAAACATAGCTGGAATACATAGAGCAGAAGATTCACTTGCTTTAATATTAGATTTAAATTGTGATATGCCTTTTGTCAGTCCTCCGAGAGGAGATTTGGTTATGTTTGATATCCCAGGAGAGGCTGAAGGTTGAGACTGGAACTGGAGATACTTGATCTGAATACCAATAGCAGCAAAAGCCCATGGATACAAATCCCTGATTTGGTCTGGAATCAGTGGTTTGTAGCCCTCTCTGATAAGAACCCTCCTCAAGGAGTTTCCCATTTGCAGCTTGGATGCCTGAAGTCCCTTAGCACAGACCAAAAGCTCTGTGTGGAGCTGATGTGATCTTTACATGCCCCACCCCATCGTGGCCAATGGCAGGACAGAGTCCCTTGGGTTGCTCTAGCTGCAGAGCCTGCAATACAATGTGACACAGACAGGCCAATGACAGATATTGCTCTATTTTGCATTTCACTCTACAGAGGGATGAACACTTGCTCTTGCTACAGTACACAAGCACTACTGGTGCCTGGTGCTTCATGCCAGCATGTATAAGCTTTCCCAAAGCACAGGATGGGTTACCACAGCCCAAGGACCACAGCTAAGGGTCTGTTGTTTCTTTTCCTCACATCCTAGTCCACTGCACTTGATGGCAAAAGCTCTGAGTAGCAGCTTGCCTCCTGTTTTACCTCTCTCCAGTCTTGGTGACTAAAGCAACACCAGGGAAGCAGTGTCTGCACTAAGAATGTTTGCAAAATGCACCCAAGCCACCTCCAAAACTTAAACCAGAGACCTGAATTTAGAGCCCAGTTTTTGAGCACTGAAAGACAGCTCTCACCCAGAAAACAGCAGCTGACCTCGCTGCCACTCAGCAATCTGGAGGCAGTCCAATCCAAGGGAGACATATCAGTGGTTCACAGTCACTGGCCCTGCTGCAAGCTTGTCACTGCCAGAGCTGGGCTGAAACTGCAAGCTACACAGCTTTCTAAAGTAAATTTAGGATAAGACAGTAAAAAGATTTGACATCGCTCTACTCTTGGGATGTCTGATCAAAATACTTCAAAAGCACATCCATTCCATATGAACTTTCACTGATTTTGCTGTATGAAGGACAAATCTTTCCCCAGCCAGCCACAAGAAAGTAAGTACAACATTTCCCAGCAACATTTTCTAGCACCTATAAAAAGTATTTGGGCCACTTGGCACTTTATGCCGACAAAGAGTAGCAGAAAAGAAGATGAAAGCATGTTTGCCCACTCCCACTTGAGTGAATCACTTGAAAAGGTACCATGCCGTTCTCTAATGGAGAAGTGTTCTTGTGATTTACCTCTGAGTGGTAGTGGTAGAGGAAAAGATGTGGGAGATAAACAAGTAGAGGAAGAAAATAAAAAAGAACAAGCTGTACTCCATGCCTAAGGAGTGATAAGGCATAATAAGTCATCAAGGTCTTCTGAATTAAAATCCTCTTTTTGTAATTCACTACAAGCCTCTTCAAAGGAAAAAAAAAATCAACAACAAGAAGAAAAAAACAGCAACAACAAAGGTGGAAGAGCAAATCAGACTGCAATCATACAATTATCTCACAGCTGAAATGGTCTCACAGGAAAATCTTTAATAAAAGCATCAGCCTGGATAAAGAATAATCAAATCCAGATCCTCAAAGTTTGGGATTGGGCTTTGGTGCCAGTATCTAGGCAGTCTGATTAAGTGCAGGGATGCAAGTGATCCACACAAATTCCACAGCTGACCACAGAGGCCTGTGGCGATTGTGCATCTGGACACCCACCATGACCTGGACACCCTCCTTCTGCCACTTCAGCAAAAGAGATTGTGTGCCTCTGAGTCACATTCCTCCTGCCAGGGATGACACCAACCTCCTGTTTGCTCCCATTCCTACCAGGTTGTTAAATTAAAGAAATTCCTCAACTGCAGCCAAAACCAATGCCCTCTTCAACCACACAGGCTCTTTCAGAGCCACGTGAGCCTCCCAAGCCCTGCATCTCCTGTGCTCCCTACCCATAGAGCTACTGGCAGTCCCAAGGGTTGTGAGTAGGCTCTGTATTCAGGTGATGAACCCAGCCTCAAGCAGAAGCGGGTTTGGGTACCATGCACTCCTGCTCCTGGTACCAGTTTCTGGAGCAGAGAGCTGAGCACAAGCATATCTGACTTTCTTGTGTCATTTGAAGATTAAATGGCTGGATCATGGCTAGTTGGACTTTCTGAAAAGACCCATGAATTCTCTGAGACTGAAGGAAAGCACTGTGGAGCTAATTGTTGGAACAGCATGCAGGAGCCCAGTGCTTCCAGCAGTCACTCTGTTTGATAGAGTAAATGGAAGCCTTTGGCACAGAAAACACCTGAATGGATGATTTCCCCTGTTAAAACACTTGAAGGGAGCCTTGCAACCATGAGCTGATCGATTCTTCCAGGATCAGAAATGCATTTTAATCTCTTTCCCAGAATTTTGCTTTGCAGCCTCTATTCTAGCTAACACAGCAGCTACATCCCCCACTGAACTGGCACTGGCAGTTCAAAGCGTTGGCTCAGAAAAGGCAGGACAAAGCTGCTCAGGCATTTTAACCTACTGCTGTTTTTGTAACTGATGCTACGGCATAAATCTCATGGAAGATTTATGGGATCATCTGGATGTAGGGGAGCCAGAGGAGCGTGAACATGCAACCATCCCCAGCCAGACGATGGCAGAGTTGCTTGTATGTGCATAGCAGTGAGTCCCAGATAAATCACCAGCCGGGCTCTGCAAACAAACCATCTGGCCAACACGGTTTCCTCTTGGCACGACTGTCCCCTCCTGCTAGCAAGCCATCTGAGAGGACATTAGGGGCAGTGGGGGATGAAGCCTCGTGGTTTGGGTCAGGCTGCAAGCACAAGCCATGGCAGCTGCCCTCTCTGCAAGGTCAGCCTCCCTGGGCTCAGGTCCTGCACATTTCATCCCCAGTCCCAAGAAATCTGCCTTCCCTCATCAGTTTCAGCAGTACATCTGGAGGTTTTCCAGCAAAATACGTTGGGCAGGATGTACACAAGCAATTACTGAGAATCCTTCTGCATTTCCCCTTTGCTGGATATCAGTGAGTTAGAGCTGCTGTTTCTGTGGACGATCCACGCTGAATTGCCTTCCTTCCAAAGGTCATCGCACTCTTCTTCACGGCACAGTTTGTTTCACAGCACGTTTTAGTGGCAGTTCCATAGCCCTACAGCAGCCACCTCTTGTCTGCTAAATCCCACAGCTGACACCTCTGCTCTGGGAGCTGCATGCTGCCTGCACACCCTGAAATGCTACCCCAACCACACTGTATCAGAGCCAAGGGGATGTCCCAGCAGGGCCTGATCCTGCTGTTGTTCTGGGCCATGTGAGCAGGAGATTGCATCAGCCCTTGCCTTTCCCAGGGAGCAAATCAGCTCAGATCTCCTCATGACTGCAGGGTGCTCTGCTAACAAGGGGACGGCAGAAGCATGAATATGCAGATTGAAATTGGATCATTATTATATTTTTAATTTTTTTTTTTGGCAAATCACACAAATTCACCTCAAAAGGCTGCTGCTGTAATTTCAGTGACAGGCATCTCAGTGACAGACTTTCATTTACAAAGGGAAATCAATCCTCCGTAAAACTAATATTTATATTAACTAGATCACCCTGTCTGCTGGAAAATCCCCTCAATTTTGATTATGTGTTAATTAGCCTGCCAAGTCCTTGCCATTTCAGTCTCTAAATCAGTCTGCAAAAAAGCATAAACCTCCATATCTGTCCAGAACCAAGCCCTATGCCTGTTCTCCAGGGTCCTTCTAATGGATGGCCCATTACATCTTCTCTCTTAATTAAGCCTCACATCCTCAACAGCACGGCACAATTGTGTGTCCCACTGCCTCCCCCTCGGGAGCACAGGGAGGGCACAGTGTCCCTGACAAACCAAATGCCAATTAGAGCCTGACATTTACGCTAAGTGAGCTGCTTGCCATCGCGCTGTGTCCACTGCCAGCCTGGCAGGCACCCTGCATGTCCCTACATGAAAGGGTGTGCAGAGACTCACCCGCGCCCGGCGTTTGCGCACAATTAAAGGCATTAACCGAGGCGGCGCTTCCACCAGGCAGGCTGCACACTGAAGCTTGCTCACTCGCATGCACGAATCACACCCTGTGACTCACCAGCTTCTAAGTCGCTGCTGCGAGGTGATGGAGCGATGCCCGCATTCAGCTCTGAGAGACTGAGACTTCCTTTCCAGAGAGCACTCCAACACCGGTTTATAGGCAACGTGTGTCAAAAGTGCTTGGAGCCAAAAAGTGCTCAGACTAAGAGCTCAGGTAGGGGAGGAGCAAAGAAACAGGTAAGTCCTAGAGGCATGCTGTCTTCTCCTCTGCCTCCAGCTCAGACCAAGTGAGCAAGGAGCTTTGCTGACAGTGTAGGGACAGAACGTGGCCATGCATTTTTTCTCATGAAAGACAGTATGAGCACAAGGACAATCACAGCCTGGTCCCAGTCTGTGGCCAGGACACTCACACAGCTCAGTCAATGCTCAACGAACCTCCCATGATCTGGGTGCCAGGGTGTCCCAGTTTCATGACACCATGGACAATCAAGGCACAAATGACATTTAGGGTTTGCTGTCCTCACTGTGCAAACAAGGGTCAAGAGAGCACACAGAGCTTTTTGGGGCTTGGTGTGCAGTCTCCATCCCATAGCATGCAGCTGCTCACTCACTGTACAGCAGTGCTTGACTTTCACACCATTCCACAAATAAAACTGCTTTGTGCTTCAAAGGGGACAGGATTGACACTGGAGATCTGTGTCCCGTCAAGGCACATGCTCAGAGAGTAAGTCTCATGAGAGTAAGTGCAGACCCAGCTCAGTCCAGCCCTGCCCCCTTAACGCCATAAAAACCTTTCCTCTGGTTTGGATAGTGTAGGATCAAGGCCTTCAGGCAGAAGTTCTCATAGATTACTGGAAAAAATATGAAACTTGCCCTTTTAAAGATCCCTTGGGAAAAACACAGGAATGGTAAAGGGTCACCATCAGCTTAAAAACAGCTCAACATTTGTTTTCCTTAGAAAATAAGCTCTTAAAAAACTTCAGAGCACTACAAACATTCATCTGCTGGAAATGTTTTGAAACAAATAAACCTTTCCCTGCAGCATCTGCAACTTGAATGAGCAGCATTCCTGACTCTCAAAGCCAAGCCAGCAAGACCATGGCCCACAACAGAAGTTCTTGGTGGGTTTTTGCAGCTCAGGTCAAGAACTAAGGGATCTGGACAGATGCAAGGTTAAAATTGCCTCCTCTTCTGTGTACAGGTACAGATGCTGACAACAACACGGGGTTCAGAATGCTGCCAGGGTTCTGACCCTGACTCTATGTTCTCCTGAATGATAAGCAGCACGTGGTAGAGGTGCAGACCCTACAGTGCTCTTTTAGGACCACAAGGTATTAATGACTGCAAGAAAACAAGAGGGGAGAAAAAATGCCAGGTTTTCAGTGCTGGCTTACTAGCAAAGCATCACTGAGAGCAACGGAACAGCACTTATCAACTAAGGACATGAATCACCCTTTAGGATCAAGATTCCAGTGAAATTCAAAGATGGTGAAGAGCTGAGGTGCCCAACTTACCAACCAAGATTTATTTTCAGGTCTTAAGACATACTGCCATTATGTGCAGCAGGAGATGGGGGATGAAATCTCATTGAAACCTGAACTTGTTGTTTCTTGAAGCTTTCTGAGTGCAGCTAAGGGGAATCTTTCTACAGATGGGAAGCATCTGAAAATCCAGAGAGAAAAATCCTGGCAATCTCTTGGAGGGGGGGCGGGGATGGATGGAAAAGGAAGCAACAGTATTTTCTAGCCTTGCAAAGGACAGGGTAACAGCTGGAACCACGCCGGGTTTCTGCTGAGTTGAGCACTTCAGGTTCACTTTCACCAACAGGGTCCCCAGACGTGTAATGGGAGCCTGCAGGAGTGGACATGGAGCTAATCCATAGTGTGAAGAGCTCAAGGAACACAGGGCTAAAAAAAGAAATGAAGAGCTGCCTGAAAGAGTATCTTGGAAATAAAAATAGTGGAATGAGAGCAGTGAGTGTCTTGTCAGTCTCAAGAAGTTCTCTGCACCAAAGATGAGGAGGGATTGCATGGAGCACCTAAAATGAAATTGAGAGATATCTGAGGAATTCAGGTCTGTCTCTCAGCAGACTTTTCTAATCAAGTGCCTCACAGAGGATATTTCACCACGGTCATTTCCTTCCCCGTATATCTCATGCAGACTGAGTCAGGGCTCCTCCTTTATTATTTTTTTTCCTTTTAAATTTTTTTTTTCTATTTTCAGAACAAACAGAAACATGTATCACATGTCTCTTCAAGACAAAGCACATTTCCTTGCTGCTGTAAAGCAGCCATGGCCCATATCCTCTGCCAGTACCTTCAAATCAAGAGTAAATTTGGCTCCAGTGACTTTGAGCTCCTATTAGCTTTTGCCCTACCCCTAAACTATGCACAGCTGCTTTTCTTCGCCCAGTTGCTCACCCCAGGGTGGGGAATTCACAAGCAAAGACCACCTCAAACAAGAGCTTTTCATTCCTTGCTCCCTGGAGTCCAAGGATGAATTTTCTAAGTAGAAACAAAGTGCTGGCGGGAGTGTGAGGGAAAGGCAGGGGAAGAATGGGGGAGTGTGAACCAAACAATGCTTTATTTCTGTTCCTGCCGAGGGGTTGGCAGTGCCTCTTTTTCATGTTTCTTGAGTTGCTTTTAAAAGCTGTGTGGGGAGGAAAAAAAGCAAATAGCAGTTTCCTTTTGTGCCATGTCTTCTTAATTTCTAAGAGCAGGACCAAAGTGAGGCACAGCAGCAAAGCCTTTGCATGCTGGGCCCTCTGCAACCCTGTGCTGTGTGGACAAGGCAGTGCTCAGCTGCTAGGAGGGCACATCCCTGCCCAAACCAGACAGGAGACTGATCCTATGGCAGTGCCAACAACCATTCCTCGGCCTACATCTGGTCTCTGCTGCTGACCTCCCAACACTGCAGCTCCCTGGAACTGCTAACTCCTCTTCCTCTACCCATACAGCCTGTGATTTGCCAGGCAGGGCCTGAATGCCTGCCTGCACCTAGTCTTTGCTTCAGTAGCTGCTCAGCACAGAACTCTCCACACTGGCACAAAACCACATCACTGAACTCAGCAGGAAAATGTTCCCCTAGCTGCAGCGATCAGGGTTGCAATTCATAACTAAGAAAGAAGGGTAGAAGGGTAAAAGCCAGAGCTGGGTCCGGAGGCAGCACCAGCCTCATGGACTGTGTGCACACTCACATGCATGTGCACATACAAGAGAGTCTCCTAAGAAACTACGGCCAACTAATTGTAGGGAGACTCAGGGGAGAGGAAATGAAATGAAAAACTGAGTGTGAGTTATAAAAAATAAGTAATTTCTATCTTACTTGCAAGGGGCTGATGTTAATTAAACATTATTACAGAGAATGAGATGGGGAGGGTTATTAAATCTGGGGCTGGCTGTAAGTGTTCTCTCCTGTTGCCTGAGGCTCCACTGAGCTCCAGTTATTAATCTTCTAAAGCACTCAAATGCTGAAGAGATAAACACTTGAAATATGAAAATGTTTTTCTCCATAGCAGACACTATGACCCTATGTCATGCCAAAGAATTTGTCAGATGTCCATACAGGCTGCACTTACAGCATTACCTTGTCTCTTAGAAAAATCTCGTGCACCTCAGGAGCTGAAGAGAGAAATGATGTGTGCATTTGTGTGGGGGTGATTTGTGTGTGGAGATGTAGCAGATTCTCTTCATCCCATATGTTTCTGGAATACATATTTTCCTCTTTAGCACTGCCTACCAGGTGTTGGCTGCACGGCTTTCCAACTGGCTGGCGGCACTGCCAATCTGGCCAATGCCTCTGCCAGGTGGCTAACAGGTTCGCCTGAATGTTTTCATCTCAAGACTCAACCTTACTGGGGAGAGGGTGGGGAGGGGCCCACAGCATGCACAGCTCTCTCGGTGTATGGTATGCAGACACTGGAGTCACTAGGCATCAGGGTAGAACTGAAGACAGGTTAATATCAGCCAGCTCTTCCTGGGAGAGCCTTGAGTTTCATAAGCAATGACTGATGGCGAGGAGAAGTGGTGCTACAGTGACAGAATCTACTGTTATAAGGAACCTGGCAAATGTTCCTCATGCCACCTGTGTCACAAAGTCAGTGAGGGTAAGGAAAAGGCACTAGTCCCGGGGTGAGTTCCAAGATGTGAAGCTGAAGAACTTGATCTATCAACCACAGTGCCAGAGGCAGGCTCCTTTCCAATCCATACCAGCGCATCTCAGTGACATTCCCCATAAATTAGACTCTGCCACGCTCATGCAAACCTTCCGCTTCCAAAGTGCAGAAGAAAAAAAGAGCAAAAGCCAAGCAGCAAGAACTGGCATATTTCAGCATTCTTAGGGCTTAGCCCATCGTTCACTTGAAGAAGGCTGAAATCCAGCATATGCAAGCCCAAAGTGCAGAACAGCTGAAGACTATAAGCAATCCAAGCAACACATGGGAGGAAAAACTGCAACTCTAACAAAAGAAGAAAGGCATTTTGTGGAAAAACATTGGGTCCTACAGAGCACATTTGGATCAGGATGTGGAACAGGGCCTGAGTTAGCCTTCACAATCACAGGGGATTCAAAGCTCTGTGTCTGATTCAAAGCTATCTCAAGAAGACAGTACGATTCAGTGCCAGTGGCCAGAGTCCTATAAGGAAGTAATGAACTACACACTAAAGCATCTTCAAGCTTCCACAAAAGAAAACATTCAACTCTGCACAGCCTTCACAACTCTTGATAGCTGTGCAATAATCAGTCATACCATTCACACAGAGAAAGCCCCATCAGCTCCCTCTTCCCTCCATTCCTATGGTATTAACCATCTTACCGGGCACGGTCTCAGGGCTTGGTTCAGAGTTGCCAATCCATGTGTTTGTAGGCTGAAAAGACCACGTATAACCTGTTCCAAAGTCATGTGACCAACCACAGAGGTCTTCAGGGACATCGAAGTTGCAGTTGAAGTTTGCAGGGAGGTGGAAATCTTGTAAAAGGAAATTGAAGTGAAATAAGGTTGGATTAAAAAAAAAATGACCTACCCATGAAGGGTTGCTATTTAAAAGCAACTCAAAACTAAAATAGCTTGCAAACCATAAATACTGAGCAAAGTATGAAATCTCACTCACACCGATGCTTTTAACCTATCTCACATTTCGTCAGCTCCACAGATCAACCTTAAGTTCTGCATCATCAAAATGCTCACACCATGTCCTGCAGTTAATCCACCAAACTAAGCAAATATAAAAGCAAGTACCAAATGTTTCCAGAATCTAATCAGCACCTTCTTTTCATCCCCTAAAGCAGTCAAATATTAAATGCCTTCTTAAATGTCAGGGAGGAGTGCTTCCTGAGTGCCCTATGCTCATCAGTTCCTGCTCTGGCTCTAAAAGGAGACTCTCAAGCGCTCCAGAAACTTGGGTCCTGAGTGACATATCTAGGCACTTGCACCAGACGGGAGCTGTCTGTCAATGTGGTGAGCTGCCACTCACCTCTGTCTTATCTTCTCATGGAAATGCTACCAGGGGAAACATGGGGCCATCATGAGCTCAAGCTTTTGGATTCTGAGTGAGAGGAGCCAGTCTCTATTTCTAGCTCTGCTATGGACTCACCACATGGTCTTTGGGCAAGTCAGCTAACTTTTCATCTGTGAAACAGGAGCAGAGCTAATTCCCCTGTGTCAACAGCTTTAAAAACTCTGGAGAACCTTCCTGCAGAGACAGGTCTGTGGGCAAGAGGGCACAAGGCAGGGGCTGCATGTGGTAGCGAAGCAGCTTCTGTCTTCTTTGGTCAGGGAAGCAGCCATAAGGCATGGAGTATGCAGGAATTGTCTGAGATCATCCCAAGCACTCAGACACACTCGGAGCCCAATTACAGGCCCAGTTGTTCCTGAGCAAAGAGGAAGTTTTAAATCACAGTGCCCACAAAGTGAGCAATAGCCAGAAGGAGGCAAGTGACTCAAGCAACAGGCATTGGGGGAACTTCAGTGCAAGGAGGCAGAGGGCTTTCTTTACATGCTCCCACTCCAAAATAAAATAATCCAGATCATGGATTCTTTTATTCCAATTTGTTCTCACACCCTGGAGAGCAGCATTGTTTGTTTGGCTGCCATCAATCTGATTGTCCAGAGAAATACACTCATTGTTTATGGACTATAAGAATGAAAATTGGTGCTGAATCTGAGGGAAGATGAGAGGAAGTCTGGTTTCACACTCCACAGCACACCCTGTTTGCTCTCTTGCTCTGGACTGCACCCAGGAATCGCATTGTTACAGAGTCTACTACTGCCCTAAATCTCCTCTTAGCAGTTTCCCAAGTGCCTCAATGGCAGTAGGGCTGCACAGGCTTATCACTGAAGCAAAGCAATGAGAACCAGGCCCTTTAAGTTAGTTCTTTAGCTTGCATTTCCAGAACTGTGTTATGGCGGAATCCAAATGGGAGGTGTGAAAAAGCAAATTGATGTTTTGTGGTTTGTTTGTTTTTTGTTTTTTAAAATCCATTATTTTTTTCTCTGGGGCTGGAAGCTCAAGTGACAGAAGTCCCAGGAGTGATCCCAAAGGATAGTTTTTCCTCACAAGATTCCTTATTGAAGTCCTTTTATAAATGCCCCAGCCCAGTGTTAAGACCACTGCTGTCATGCCCAGGGACATGAATCTCCTGTACACTGCACTGTACAACTAACCCTGCACAGCTCTACCAAGCCCTCTCCCCTTAGTCTGGACAAGCCTTAGATGATCACATCCCAATTTCGAGGAGCAGAATACAACATCTCAGGCTAAGAAAATTAGTCCACTCCAGCAATGCCTCTTAACAAGCACAGCCTGTAGTCTAAAGTAACATTCAGTCTCTTCCATAGTCAGAAGAGGAAAGCAAGCACCACAGACACAAAACTATTCCTTGTACATCTGACAGCCATCTAAGACTGCAATGATGAACTGCATCAAGTTAATGTTCCCTTCTCTCTGCTGCCTGCACAAGGAGCCTGGACTGTTCTAAATTTTAAGCAACTGATAGTAAGGAAGATGATCCTTAACAGATAGGTCTTCAGGAAGGACAGCCGCCTTCTCTGCATGTCATGATTTATTCCCAGTTGTGACCTTTGCAAAAGGAGCCCTGCATACAAGGCAGTCTGCATTTCTCCCCTGAATCACCTTCTGAAGTTATGACAACCAGATAAAGGGATTTGGAATGGGATTGCTCTAAACAGGGCATCGAGTTTCTCCAGGTCACATAAAGAAGTTGGGAGAACAGCTCTTCAGTCTTGTACCCAAGGGACTGAATTAGCTGCTATCTCTTGCTCTTGCATCTTCTTTGATGTAACTTATCAGATTTTGGCAGGCATTTTTTTTTCCCCTATCACTAATAATATTACTTGAACCTTTCCAGGAGTCAGTCCCATGTATAGGAGAGATAATGGGAAGATAAGAGCATTTGCTTAGCTCTTGACCCATCATTTACTGACATAAAGATGTATTCCTCTGATACATACCCTCCTCTTCCCCACAACTATCACCACACTCAGTTGCTTCTTCATCAGTTGGGTATGGAGTAGTGGTCTCTTCACTCTTCAAAGTGGGCACCAGTGTCTCTGCAGTGGGCTTTACATCTGAAAAAAATGCAGAGGTGCTATTTGGAATAGAGAATTCAAAAAGGACAGGTATGCAGGAACAAGCAAAAAAGTCTTTAACTCATGTTCTTATAATGACAGAAAGAGACAGAACAAGAATATCATGAAATTTCCACATGCTACTACTGTCAGCATGGTTTGAACTTCAAGTGAACTGGCTGTTTCCATATGGGAGTTCCTTTGATTTAGAGTTCCCATATGGGAGTTCCTTTGATTTAGAGTTCCCATTGGACAAGGCTCTCCTCCAGACATACATGCTACTTTTCCCCTTAATTTTTTAATCTACACTAGTGTTGCCTGCCAATCTGTTTAGCTGTCATTACTGGATAAGAAAGATCACAGATAAGAAGGTCTTTTTCTTTCATAAAGGTATACAACCTGTTAAAAAAAAACATCCACAACATTCCTTCCGATTGTGCCAATTCATAAAACAAGCCACTTAAACCCACAAATGATGCAAATGCAAACGGACCCTAGCGTGCTCTGGCTCACTGCAGAAAGCATCTGGTTTCACACTCCAGGTTCCTGACTGTGCTTTCAAAGGCTCTCTGTCCAATTTCCCTCTCACCGAGGCCCATGTGAAACAACCTCCAAGCAGGTGTCAGGGAAAATTTAACCAAGAAAGGGAAGGATATTAAGATCAACAGTAGGTTGACATTAGGTTCCAGCAGTCTCTCTTTTTATGGGTGCATTAACTGGAGTACAGCAGGCTTGATTCTTTCTACTTTTTAAAAGAGCCTGCTTGCTCAGTCATGTGTGATTGTGTTTCTTTGTCAGCACCCTTCAGGATATCATTTAATAAAGCCAGAAGCAGGAGGAAATGGCTAAATACGTTGAATATTTTCCACCGGCTCTTTTCTACCCTTTTTATTTTCCTGTTATTAAACATGTGCACATAAATTCTCAGAGTTTTTTTAACTCCCTTCCCCCCCCCTGCTCCAGTGGTTATGTTTTGTTCAGGATAAAATACCAAATAACCTCAAAGTCTTTTAATTTGTAAGTTCAAGTTCATTACAACTCAATAAAACTCCAAATGCATCCAAGAAGCAAATTGCAAGCATCCAGGCACAGAAAAAATGTCATAAAGAAAGAAAAGAAAAGCAGCAGGTGAAGGCAACATATCAAAAGCTGCAAGCTATTAAGAGCTGGTACATTTTTTCAGGTTGTTGTTCTTGTATATTGAGATTTATAGCTGAAATGTGACGATGTGGAAGGACCTTGAAAGCCAAGTCCCATACGGGACACAGATGCCGAGCGGATGTAAATCAACAGTGCTGCACTGCCCTGGACAGGCCACAGGAATACAGCTCGAAAAATCAGTTACCATGGTAGAGCTGCCACATGATGGTTAGAGGAGAGAATGAAAACAGCAGGGAGGACAACATGATGTGTGAAACAGAAAGTGAAAGAGAGGTCTTGCTTGCTTTCTCTCTCCCTGGCCCCATCCCTGTCTATGCAACTAGTAGTAACTGCTGATCAAAATGCAAAGTCACTGAGCAATTAAAACCAGATGTTTGGAACTTCAAAGGAGAGAAAAACAGCTGCAAGAGAACATTCAATCAATCTCCACTCTTCAGAGGAAAAATTCTAGCAGGTCTTTGAAAGAAGCCAGTTGCTGACTGCCTGTTTCCCCATTTTTGAGTTACTAGCCAACTAGTTTGTGGATCTAGTTGCTGTTAAGTTACCTGTTTGACTCAGTAATTAAAAGGCTCGTTGCTGATAAGAAGTAGAAACATCTGGGCAGAGTACACACAGACTTAGGCCCTCACTTGAAAATACTTTCAGTCAGCTTGTTTTAATCCATTTCTTAATCTTGTTCCAAAGTAAGTGCAACTGCCTGAGTTTTTGCAGCCAGGTGTGTCAGGTGTCTAAGTCCTTCCAGTAAAGGAGAGCAGTATCTTGGTGCTGTCAAGGACTGCAGCATGTAGCCAAGCCTGGATTTAGCATGCAAATAATGCCATGGGCTATCTCTGCTCCCCAGGTTGCATCAGGAATATAAATGCTTTTTTACAACATGGTGAATCCACAAGATTGTAAAGCCAAATGCCTGTAGATCAATAAAGCTACAAATACTTATGACTTGGCAGTTGAGTTTTAAACACTACAATGTGCAAAAGATTAGACAGCCACACTGGGAAATGACCATAAAGCATCCTGCCTGGAAAAAAACCGTGGTCTGTTGCTGCTGATATTGAAATTGAGCATGGGCATAGCTCTAGAAGAAAAACTGGACTAAAAATAGTACAGGAAGTTGAGAGTGCCAAATTCCTCTTGTTCACTGTTTAGAGGAGAGCAATGGTAGGGCTGTCCTGTACATGGCTGGAGGTTTTGTATGACTGCCTTCCTTTAAAGCAGTGATGCAGGGATATGATGCACCAGCCTGCAGAGAACTGACAGCTGGAGACCCCCAGGAGCTGTGGGAAGCAGTGATATGGGAGCTGCCCAACCACTCCTGCACACAACCACAGCTCCCACCTCTTGCATGAAAGCCATGGCACCTGCTTCTCCTGCAGCATGCCAGAGATGTCGTAAGATTTAAATGAAGATTTAATCTTAATTTAAAGTTTAGAAAATTTACAATGGATTCCCAGTCCAAGAGGAGATTTGCCTTTGATTTCAAAGTTGACAACCAACCATTATTAAGTGCATGTACATGTGCTGAGTGATATGTTGTTAAGTGTTTGTAATGCATCTCACAGCACATTACAGGAAGAAAGGGTAGTAAAGACTCCACAAAGGGGTGGAAGAAAGTTCTGAGTCTCTTAAGCTTCCTAGAATGAAAGAATATGCCTTCTACAGATGCACTTCTAAAATGGAAATCGTATGTCTTCATCACTGACATCTGGATACCAGATTCAGATTTAAGCAGATTATTAAAAAATAAAATAGATTTTAAAAAGGGGCAACTAGCCCTTGGTACTGAAAAGCTAGCACCAGAACCAATGAGCTGTTGGGTGCATTTTTGGCTTTGGGTGATGAAACTATGGAGCAGTCAATCACTAGAGCCTCAGAGGGTCAGAGACAAAATTTCTACCGATCCTAGTGAGCATGTTAAAACAGTTTCCTCTTGCGTATTGCAAACAATGCTAGCTGCAAGGCACGCTGCTTGTGAAAAACAGGTTAGCATATGTGAACAAACTTCCCTGGTCTTAGGGATGTTGTAGAATTAATTGTAGAGCTACTGTAGAGGTAAATGCCCTAAATTGTCTGCAGAAAGATTTCCACACAGGGTTCAGTAAGAGAGGGCAGTTGTTTATACAGCAAAGCCTTATTGTTGTAGCGTAAGATACTTATACTGGTCACTGCATCTCTCTTCTGCACCTCTGCATCTCTTCCTACTTTTTGTCTTATCTATTTGGATTAAAAAGCTCAAATGTTATCTAACACAGACTGGGGAAGCCTGCACAACACCCAGATAAAAGATCTGAAAGAAGACAGCTGGGGACAAATCTTGATTGCAGCATTGTGTAAAAGCCTGGATTGGGTCTAAACATTGTTACTACATCATACATCAAGGCAAGTTCTTTTTAAGATGGAAGTTAAAGGATGGGGTCAGGCCACTTCATGGTTGCAGTTTCCCTGTCACAGCACAGCCCTGAGGTGGGACAGAGCAGGAAGAGAAATGACCTTACGCTTGCACTTTGATGATGGAGTGCCTGCTGTGGTCCCAATGGAACCCAGTGGGCAGAATCACAGGGGCTCTTACCTGTCCAGTCGCAGCCTAGCACCTCCAGGCGCATTCCTATTCCTGCTGGGGACCACCTCTCTGGGTGTACTCGGATGTACTGGGCAGGAACAGGGTCAAACCTCCGGACTTCAGGGATATCGTAGTGGATGTTGCCTTCAAAAAGCTAGAGAGAAAGAGAGAGAGAGAGAGAGAGAGAGATAAAACAGGCAAGTGATGTGTGTATCACATATGCTCTCCACCAGACCTGGTAATATGGATCTGGCAGGATACAGCCACAGTTTAGCTGTCCAACTCTGGGCCACTGAGTACAGCTAAGCAGAAACTGGGCTGCTCCTCTTCAGTTTCAAGAGGACCAGACAGGCTGTTTCTAAGAAACTTGCACAATCTCTCTTTGTCTCTGCTTTATATCCAGGGGTCAGATTCTGATCCAGATCCCACAGGGGAAGCTTGGGGAATATCCACTAACTTCATATAGAAATAAGATCAGATTTGTCCTTTGGCAAACAAATAAACTACAGCATCTTCTAGGGTAGTGTAAATGCTCACATTTTCTCACAGACCAAGTAGTGCTGCTTTTCAGATTACATACATGAACTCAAGTCTGTGGAGAATAAACAGAGGGCTATAGATAGCATCAGACTTTCAAAGATTCATTTGTAGGATCAGAAAAAAATATAACCTATGCAAATTTTCAGAAGCAGACGAGTGTGTATAAAAACAGAAGAGGCAGTAGCAGAGAATCTATTTATTCCTCAAGCCCCCTGCCACTCTCGTACTGCTGAGCAGGAAGATTATGGGAAGTTGCAACAATTTGGGGAAAGCACAGGGAATTTCAGAGTCACACTGTTGTGGCACAAGAGACTTCAGATACAGCAAATTTCTCAAAGAGAAGCTGCGATTCATCTTCTTCTTCTAGAGGGTGTAAGTCACAAGCTTGTGTCAAATGTCATCAAATCCATCACCTTGTGGGCTCTGACCTACAGAAGCTGGGAGGACCACAAGGTGATGTTCACATCCCCAGGCCTAGTCCACAATAAGGTAAGAAGGGAGATTGCCATCCTTGGGGCAAGGTGGAACCTACAGCCCCCAGTACAGTTTAGGAGCAGGACCAGGGGCCACAACTTAGGATTTCACAGTGACAACCCCAACTCCCAAGGTCTCCATGATAAGAGAAAGCAAATTTTCCAAGACCTCATCAGGAAGACTGAAGATAGCAAGAAACATATCTCTCTTTGTGGCTGCTCCAGGCAGTACCTACCTTGGCTTGCATTGTTTTGGGATCCTGGATGAACTCCCAGTCCTTTCCATTCATGCTGTAGGCCACCTTAAATTTCTTTACAAAGGAGCGGGACTCAGTGGTGGTCACACTGTCCCCTCCACGAGCTCCCTGAATAATGACACCTTTTATATTCTTTGGGATGCCGAGGTCCACCTGCAGCCACTCCTCCCCAGGCTGGGCTTGGGGGATGCGGGGAAACCAGCCCGAGCGGCTGCTCACCAGGCGGGCCATGCTGGGAGACCAGTCGTAGCCTCTGATAGAAGAGGCTGAGATCTGCGAGTCAGGGATGAGGCCAGAAAGCATTCCCAGCAAGTTGGAGCAGGGCGCATCTGTAGGGAAGGAAAGGGTGAGAACAGATTCGGTGGCTGAAGGGAGTCCTCATAGCTTTCCCTACGGGTTTAAGCAGTGGGCACTAAACTAGCATTAGCACTGGGTGCTTCTCTGTTGTCTCCAGGGACTGTCCCCCCAGGCACAATCCTTGGTATGGATGCCTCCACAGTGTCACCGTTCCCCGCCTGAAGCAGCCATGACAGTTGCAGGGGACAGTAGCCCAGGACAGCCTGTCAGAGGGACAGAGAGGAGGGCTGAGGCCAAAGGGAGGAAGGGAACCCTCACCGGTGATACGGCAACCGTAGAGCTCCAGCCTCAGGGCAATGCCGTTGTGCCAGCTCTGTGGACGAATTCGCACAAAGCGCGTGAGCACTGGGCTGTGGATCTTGTTGAGAACCACCTCTGTAGCATCCTCGTTGGCCTGAAATGTCTGCAAGGAAGAGGGGGACACAAATGCAGTCATGTTCTCTCCGGGCACAAAGAAATGACCAGATCAACAGTTGAAATTATCTGAGTAAACAGAGAAAAGGCTTTCTAAACAGGGCCAGTCTTTGGCCAGGCCAAGCACCCAAGAGCAGTCAGAGAGAGCTGAGCCACTAGCAGACAGCATGGTAGATGGACTCACTCATCAGGCAGGAAACCCAGGACCTCTGCCTGAGACTGCCTATGGGACACCATAGCAGCTTGGACTATCAGGTCACAGCTGCTTTTGAACTCACCCCCAAATCTAGAGCCACTCCAATGCAAAAGGCCATATGCCCCTGAATGCTGTGCAAGATCTCACCTCCCCTCTGCAAATAAACAGGCTAATGTCCTGACATGTCCTCTCACCAAGATCTGCTGAGGAACATCATGTGCAAGCAGTGGTGGGAGCAGAGAGGATGTCACCTCTGCCTGGGGCAACAAGCTGCTGCCCCAGCCAGCTCCTCACTCTGCCTCTCCTGCGTACATGCAGCCTGCCGCACAGAGACAGCTTTTTGGAAGAGTTTATGATCCAGCATGATATGAAAGGACTGCTGCCTTACCAGATGGCCATAATCAATGACTACCAGATGGATGTTAGATCCAGCTCTCCCGCCCATTATTTTAACAGGCTGGACAAGGGCTGGATACTTGTGTTTCTGTTTGAGGCTACAGAGATATAGTAGGGAACAAAGAGTGGGGGGAAAGGAAATACCAAATCTGAGGGTTATTTTCAGCCATTTCTCTGCTCACAGCATAAAACACCAAAGCTCACAGATGGAGGCTGTGTCTTGCATTGCCCACTTTTCCCTCTCAGGACAGCCTGTCCACAGGTTGTCAGGACAAGGCTAGGACATTCTCTGATCTCAGCCAGGAGCAGCATCTGCACTGAGCTGTTAGCTTGGCTATTCTGCAGGCTCCTACCCTGCATATGCTGTGCTAAGCACAGCAGCTTCCACTAAGTTTATCTCAGAGTGAAGCAGGGGAGTGTAATCTCTGGCACCAATCTCCTTCTGTAGGAGGCTAGTGTGAAACAATTCAACTGCAGATCCCTGCAATCCAGGGCAGAATAAGGGATGAGCCTTTATCCTGGTCTTTTGCCTTGAAAAGCAGTTAAAAAGTGTTTTATAAACCTTCCATCACTCTAGACCTGCAGACAGCACATGTTACTGCTCTTCTCCCAGGATCCAGCAAGCCAGGCCATGCAGAGGGTGATTGCAGAGGGCCAGTGGCTGTTTGCAGCAGCGCAACCAGCTCTGGGCTGCCCCTGCACATTTCTGTCTGGCCCATGATGCTGGCAGGGAGCAGCCACTACACAGAGGGCCTTGGTTGCAAATCTGGTTGGTAATTGGGATTTAGAGTTGATGTGAACTTGAGCAGAAATGCTAATCTGGAGAATATATATCATGCTGCTACCGTTTAGCAACACAGCATGGTTTATGTGTTTTTAATATCCTATTTTATCCTGTTTGACCCCACTTCCCATTGTTTTCCTTGCTCAGCAGCCACCAAATACCCTTCTTTCCAGCAGGAGGGCTATAAGCAGAGTGGTCACCGTGAAACACTCTCCAGGCACACGTGTGTGTATGTATGTATCTCGTAAACCTTGGAGAACACACACATAGAGGCTGAAAGATACATTTCCACACCACAGCAAAGCCTCCAGCTTTGTGTCAGCACAGAAGCTGACACACAACACCTTACCTCTGAACCTAACACCGGAGAACAGGAAATGTTTCTCTCAGCTGGTGCAACTATTTTAGTATGAGGGGCAGCGTTTCAGGTCAGCTCAAAGGTCCCTCTGTCCCAGAGGGCTGCTCCTGATGTTGGCTCTGGGCATCTGCTGGGGCCACTAAGCCCAGTGAAGCCTTTCTCCTGGCAACCTCTCTGCTCCTCAGAATTGGCAGTTTGAAGACTCCATGAGCCAAAGGTTGCATATGGACCAGCATGTTTAACAGTCACTGACAAGGTTTGCTGCTCTTTTTGGTTTAACATATTCCCAGTTTCGTTCTTTTTTAGTTCACTTCACACATAAGAATATCAGGGGCCAGAATCCAAATTTACACCAGCGTAATTTGTTGCTGATTCCTGCAAAGTCAAGCTTGACAGAAAGCAGAAGCAGGACTGAGCCCAAAAACTTTATCCATGCATTGCTGAAAGCATCTTTTACACTACCTTAGTCCCAACCACTGCTTCTGAGGACGGCAGCCTCAATTCTGGCTTGGATTTGGGGATTAATTTCCCCAGACTAGATCACATTCAACAAGCTAGAGGACTCTGAACAAAACTTTGACACTCCAGACTGCCAGTTTATGAGGTCAGAAACAGCACCTGACTTCCAGTTCTTGTATCAGCTGTGCTGGCAGGATCTGCCCCAGTAAATCCTGTTTCTGAATAGTCCTACATAATCATAGCCAGTCATTGCTTCACACCCTCTTCAGCATAATAGAAAGAGGCTATTTTCAGAGGAGAGGTGCTTAGTGCTACTAGAGAAGTGGGGTCCTTCCGTGCGCCTGGATTTCATCCTTCTTTCCAAAGCATCGTGAGCCTGCAGGCTTCTTGATGCTCCTGACCAAGGCCTCTCTCCGAGTGTACGGTTTCTCAGCACTGAACATGCTGACCCCAGAGCCCGAGCGCAGTGTGGAAAGAGTCCCATTGACTTGAACAGGCTCTACATCCTGCCTCAAATTAGCACTCAAGGAATAGGAAGAACTAGCAGGAAAATGTGTGAAATTGGGAGCGCCAAGAAAGCAAAGATTTCTTCCCCCTTACCAAAATAGAACATTGCTATTCCTCCCATCCTATCTGTTTCCCATCCCACTCACCACATATTTTGAGCCAAGACTTTGAATGGTGTAAATCAACATATCACCATCGAGAAGAAGAATTCACAGTAATTTACACCACCAGAAAAAAAAAAAAATCTGGCTGTAATCTATGGAGTTAGATCCTCAGCAGAGAGCACACGTGTACACGCGCACACACACGCGCTGAAGGGTGATGGAGCCACAAGACGAATGGGAAAACCATTAACTAATTAAAAGCACCTTCCAAGAAGCAATCAAGGGAACTAATTTTCACTGCTGCATCGGAAAGCTGCCCATCCCCTCCCTATATATTTTATGTTTACTTCCGTTTTAGCCCAGTCGGCAGGTCTACATGTAAAATTAAATTGGTAATCAATGAAAGCTGACCTGCTTAATTAATTTGCTGCAGAAAGCAAGCGGTGGGAGATAGGTTTAGGCTACAGGAGGACTGGGCAAGCTTTCCATGGGCGCATACATGCAAGCTCCACAGCAACACTTAAAAATGGCATTTCTGACACACTGGAACTGCCGTGGGGGGCTGGGGGTATTTCTGAAGGTGTGTTAGTTCCAGTGGGTATGGGAACTGCGCCAACAGCAGTTTGGAGTGAAGGACAAGGAGACAAAAAGCGTTAAGTCAGAAAGGTGGCGAGTCAGGGAGGGGACAGGAGGTAACCTCTCTCCTGTTTTATTTATTGTGCATTTTGGACACTGTGCAATTTCTCGTGGAGCTAAAGAAAGTGGCTGGAAGAGGCAAAGGAGAAGGCCAAGGATGGCAGCAGTTCTGCTTTTGTCTGTATGTATGTGTCTCTCCGGACCCAGTAGATTTACTGCAGGATTATGTTACTCCCGTGGAGACAGAGCCCTGGAACAGAGCATGCTAACAGGATTAGGACTTCAGGATTTAGACAGAGAAGCATGAAGGAGAAAAGTAGGGGAGATTATTTTCTTTGTCAGATAGAAGAGGCATAAAATAGGGCATGTTTGATGGTGGGAGGATTCTGGCTCAAGCAGAGGGTGTATAGTTCTGGATTTATTAAATCCAGAAACAAGGAAGTAAAATAAAAATGATACTTGGCACAGTCATCAGGGCAAGAACAGTGTGCTGGGCTGGGTTTGCCAGCACTGTGTCTCTGAGAGGTTCCACTCAGATCCAGGAGTCACCGGGGACAGGAGGAGTGGCACTCTACTAGCCTGCAAAGGAGATATCAGGCCCAGAAGCACAAAGCTGCAGCCTTGCTAGGAAAGCCAGGGCTGTAATTCTCCCCTGGTACTGCACCAAGGATGAATGTGCAGGGCTGCCTTTCCCAAAGGCTGATGTCTTTGTCTTGTCTGCAAATGCAGCAGAAGTAAGCTGGGACCCGGGGATGTTTCTGGACAAATACTCTGCACCATGATGTCTCTGTGCAAAGGCACTTACGGCCTTCTGGCAAGCTCTTCCTGAGTTTTTCAGACAAAGAAGCCACAGGACTGAAAGCTTTTCTCTCCCTCCCTAGGTGAGTGAATGCAGAAGATCTCATTAAGAACTGAAAGGACAGAGGAATGCTCCTAGGGAAATGCACAAGGGTCTCCAAAAAGCCAAAACCAAATATCTCTGAGATACCCAGCTCCATGCACAGCTGAGATATTTAGCTCTTTGCAGCAATTCAACCTGCTTTCTTGCGCCTGCCCAAAATGTCACCCACGAAGGCTAGCTGATAGCAAACACAAAGCTGCCAAAGTAAGAAAGAAAGGGAAAATGCGCATTAGCTGGATCTTGCTGACCTTTCTTATCCATTGACTTCTACTGGTTCTCAAAGTATATGTTTCAGTTGCATCCTCCTATTTTACACACAGCACAATGAAGGCAGTAAGGACATTCATCACAGTCCCAACTCACCCCAAATGCAGAAATCCATCCCAACCCCCAGCCAGATGATCCTGATGAGCTGATCTCAGTGGTTACTAAGACAGAGTGGCTCAGACCACATGGGATCTGGAACCTGAGACCTTACAAAAAAGGAAGTAGATCAGAATGGATGAGTACTTTGTTTTCTGATAAAATCCTTGTATTTGAATCTGTCTGAAGAAAATGGCCAATAACAAAGGGTCAGATCCTGCCAGGTGCTCTTTTTCTTCCTCAGACATTTGCAAAATGCTAGATTAGATCTTAGTGTACACACCAGTGTCTGGAAGATAACCTCTGGGGCCATCGACCTGGGATGACACAAAGGAGGATGCAACAGGGAAGACAAGAGCCAGAACAGCCTTTATGGGGCACGGGCTGTTTGGCCCTGTCCCATCTGAACATGCTGGATAGTAAGGGGTGAGTGTGGCACAACATGAAGTGGTATCTGCTCTCCTCTCTGTCTCTTTGGGGGACACAAAGGAACATAGGTCTGCACCTTTGGCCACGTCACTGGTTTAGCCTCTGACTCTGGTCCCACGTCAGGATGGAGCATCATCTTCTGGACACAGAGATGTCCAAGGTGTCCTAGGCTGAGTTTTGTGGGAAGACGACTGCCAGGCAGGGAGAAAGCCCAGCAGGAATGGGGTAGGAATGGGACACTGTGAGTGTGGGGTTCCTTTCCTCCTAGCTGTAGACCTGCTGCTGCTTTCCTGCCTCAGAAATGCAGCAATGCTCAGCACGGAAACAGTCCAGCCAGCCTTGTCTGCTATGAGCATATATTAATCTTGTTTTCCTCTGCTTCATCCTGCCTTTCCTGTTTCCCTTGCTATGAGTGCCAGGGCTCTGAGTCTCAAAGGTGAGCCATCACATTTTGCAGGGAAACATCCTAACCCCACTCTCCTCTGAAACACTGGACAGAAGGGAAGTGGGGGGCAAAAGAGAGGAAGTCAGAGTTCCTCAGATACTGTAGAGAGCATCATGCCCTCCCCTCCCCTCCTGCTCTCATTGGTTTTCTCTTACTTTGGCAGCCTGAGGAAGATGTGTTAGTTAACCCACCTATAACGTGGCAGGACTTTGCTTTTGGCCCACACGACCAACAGAAATTCAGAGCAGTGTTTGTTACACCCCATATGCCTAAGTGTACATGTGCATATATATGTGTGTATATATATATATATATATATATGTAATATGTACGTGTGTGTATATATATATGTGTGTGTGTGTGTGTGTGTATCTGTATAGATAGAGGAATAGAAAGTCCCTGTCTGTACACCTCCTCCCCTCCCTCCCCACTCCTCATGGCACCAAATCAAGCTGCGGCAGACTTGACAAATCTATTTGGCATGGTTCACTCCACCATTGCAGCCTGAACCGTGTGGAGCACCGCACTGACGCGGGGAGGAATCTGCACCTTGAATACAGACATCTGGGAGCTTGCCTAACATAGGAGCAGCAGGGATTAATGTGAATGGGGAATGGAGGGCCACAGCCCCCCAGCACCAAGCCTGTGAGCAAGGGGCTTTGCCCTGGCCCTGCTGTGGCTCGGCAGCTGGTGGCCAGTCATTTGGCAGGGAGCAAAAGCAGTCAACCGGATGCAAGGGGTAGGCAAAACACCAAAAAACAATTACTTATCCTCCAGCCCTGGGAAGTGTCTGCTAAATTGAAACCAGAACACGAGAATGAAGTGAGACTGGAATAAAGGAGTAAAAAATGATAAGTTTTATTTTAACTCTTTTCAATGAAGAGCAGAGAAAAGCTGGTAGGATTTAAGGACCAAATCCTGAAATGTTGGAAATTCACGTGGCTATGAGACTACTTCAGGTTGACACTAGCTGGGCTTTAGGGTCTTGCTGGAGTGATACAAACTGGCCCATCAGCACTGAAACCAGCTATACTGTCCTGCTCCATCCTCGTTGGAGGATTCAGGGTTTGCATGTTCCAAGAATGAAACACTTGCTCTCCTCTCTGACTAAAACCATTCTCCGTGCCAGATTTCTACCCCGGTTAGGTTCCAAAAGGTAAATTTATCAGCAGTGGTTATTTGAAGCACTGAATCGTGTATTTAGTCCATCTCTTTGCCCAGTGCATTGCAAATCTCCCACCTGCCCCAGCTTCTAGAAACAATTCCATCAAGACCTTAAACTCACCTGTTTCCACAGGGTGCCCTGGGCGAGGAGGTATAGCTCCGGTTCACAGAAAAACCTGCCATGATCAGTGGGTATTGGGACAGCACAGACCCCTGACGCCAACACAGGGCCACCACATTAGGTTTACAATGCGAGCTCTGCATGAGCTGCAGCCCCAGAGCCAGCCCACTTGAGGTCTGAAGGAGCCTGCCTGCTCCTATGGGGTGCTGGGTTGCCCTGTGCCTCCATTTCCCTATCTCTAAAATAGGACTAACACCATCTCGATGGCATGCAAGGAACTTAAATACTGCAAATATTGGAGATATTGAGAGCCTGCTAGGGGCCTCTGCACAAAGAGGACTCATTCTGGGAAGGAGAGTAAATTTGAACTGTGGGGAAGCTGAAATCACACGGTCCGGAAAGGAAGGAAGTGTCTGGATGAATCCTGGACAAGGCAGGCTACTGCATCTCATGCCAGCAGTGCCTGTGACAGCACATGGAGGGGACAGTTAATTTAATAGAAGCGCTGAGCAAGCTGAAATTGCTAGGACGTGCATATGGGGGGAGGTGTGCGGGATCCCAGACACCGAGTTCACATAGACAAATAATGGCACATCAATGAGGAAGACCTGAGCTGCAGCAGCAGTGGTGCTGGGAACCACAGAATAGAGGGAAGGTGTTTCTGAGATGCCCTTAACCAGAGGAAAATAACGTGAGAAAGGCAGGTGATAGGACAGGACCAGTCTGACTCCATGGCTGCCTTAACCTCCCTCCCATTTGGACCATCCTGAGCTTGCCTTTCCTGGTTGTGCAAGTAGCACCCACAAGATTTGGAAGGGTTGAACATCCATATTTACACTCGCTCCTCCTCGCTCCCATCTGTAAGCCTCCCAGAAACACTGTGAGAGCATGCAAGAGTTCCCAGGGCTCAATGTACACTTGCTGACGGTGTCTGCTAGTGCAGATCCCATGGCTCCGGCAGCCCGAATTTCTCCTCATTATTTATTGTTCATTTTGTTCTCTGGGATGGTGTGATCCCCTCTTAGGATTTCTGCCCTTTCATTTCCAGGCTCCAGTAACTTCTGAACTACAGTTTCATGTGGTTTTGTGATTGTTAACCCAGCATGCAGACAGGGCAATGGCCATAAAAGCTCATTGAATCTCATATGGTAAAACACAGGCTGTGAAAGCATTTTCTCCTTCATTTACAGTCACAGAACACAGTCTCGCTACCACGAAAGACGCAACAGCAGCCAGGTTTTCTAGGGAATAGTGCTCCCTCATTGCTGTGCAGAGGAGAAAGGACTAGTTCTGCTCAGAGCATCATCAGTCTTTTAGAAAAGGGTCCCTCACAGACTAAACCCTCAAGGTCAGTAAAATCTCTCTGTTCCTTCCTTCCCATCAGCTGCAGGACTCACCAAGCTGCATGCAAAAGAGACGAAAAGGTCTTTACCTTGTGGTTTTTCCCATGTCGGTACATCATCCAGTCCTCCCCATTGGTGCTGACCTCCAGCTTGTAGGTACGGACATAGTAGCCATTCTGGGTTTCTCTGGAGATAGCACCCTGGGTGGCAATGGCTGTGAGTACAGTCAGGAAGTGGAGGTCCACCTTTCCAGGTGAAAAAGGGACAGGAGAGAGAAGGGTGATCACCTGAGAGTTCAGGTTGGATAGTTAGTTTTTCCTCTGTCTCTGAAAAATGAAAAGGTGAGAATCCACTCTGTCTCATCCCACCTGTGGGCACACATTCAAACAGGCACAAGCTCCCCAGGTTGACTTCAGCAGATAGGACCACGGGACTAAAGTAATGAAAGATTCTGATTCCTATTAGTGGAATGGCCATTACAAAGACCACTTTCTCCCTCAGACCAAGTAACAAGGTTTGCACAGAAGCTCATGTCCATTAAAGCAGGACATTGACTTTTTCTGTGTAAAATAAAAGCATGATGTCCAATTAGCAAGTGTTGCTGTTTTCCCAGGCTATGGGTTTTTTTTTTTTTTTTTTACAACATGGGTTGAGAAAGGTCAACAGAGCTGGCTTGGTAACACTGCCATGAATGAAGAATGAGATGTCTGCTAGAGGCAATGACATTCACCATCTCCTGTTCCTGCTGCCCTTTAGCAAGCAGTTTCTCATAGCAATGTGAGACAGCTGGAAGCCCTGTGTGGACAGAGGCTGTGGCTCTAACCAGCTCCCAGGAAAGCCTTTGCTCCTGTGTGACATTAGCCCTCTTATGCTCCCTACATCACTGATAAGTGTTATTCTAGTTGTTTTTCCACATGGCCCTTGAGGACTTTGGTGCTCAGGTCAGTGGCAGTCAGTGGCCCTTTTAAGTAGCAGAGGTCCTTCAGTCTCTGTCAGTATGTTGGAAAGCCCATTAAGAATTTTGGGCAGGAAGGAGGTAGTAGGAGAGGGACAGGGGGATAAGTCAGTCCTTGTGCAGGTAGAGTAATGGAAGAGCCAGCTTGTTGCATTTCACAGAGGCACTGCAGCTCCCTGCTGCTTGCTCTCCATGAGCCACAGAGGCAATACAAAAATTCAACAAGCCTTATGTCACGGGTCTGGGTCAGTTTAACAGCATGACACTCCATTTGGTGGGGGAAGTGGCAAGGGTGCATACCTGGAGATACTCTTTGTTGCTGTCTACATTGGGAGTCCAGCCATTGTCATCACTGTTGAGTCGGCTCTGTTGAGGAGTCCATCGCCCATCTGAGTAGGTGGAGGAGGCACTGATTTGCATGTTGGAGATCCTGCCAGACTCCATCCCTAGTGGCACATTGCACTGGAAGTCTTAAGTTGAAACATACACACAGAAATTAGCTTACAGTCTTCGTACTTTGTTCCCAAGAGGAACTATGTTTCCCAGATAACCCCAAACAAAGCTGCCTGTGCGGAAAGATGAACAGATCTGCATATCTTGCACGTTGTGTGTTTTCACAAATAGCACTGAAAAAATAAAGACGGGACACTTTTATGTTTGGTTGGCTCTCTGAACACTAGTACAGCACAGATCTTTCTCTCCTTCACCTAGGCACAGTTTTAACATAATTCTGTCCCTCCCCTTCCTCCACTTCCACCAAGATGTCCCAAAGTTCCTGATCTTCTGGAAGGCTGGAGGTGAAATCTAGTCACTGACAAGGCAAAGAGTATGGGCAGGCAGGATGGGAAGGTGCTTGCTGCTGTGCTGCTGGCCTGGAATGGGCAGATCCAAAGGTTTTGCACGCAGGTTTTGCATGCATGAGCTGTATGTGGTATCAGGCCTACAGGAATTAAAACCAGCCAAGAATATGAAAGATTCTTGTATGCCTTCATGTGGGCTTCCTCACTTTAAAAGCTTTAAAAGGCACAATTAGCTCAATCTCATTGCATACCTCATACACTTTCTGGCATTTGTCCTGTAAAAACAATACCAATTACAACATTGATAGGAAATGTTGCATGGGTCCAAGTGTGCTGCTGCTGTAAACCAAACTGCCTGTGTTTTTAATGTGCCCAAGTCAACCCCAGATGGGAATGACGGGTCAGGTTAAGATCTTAATGGTATTATTATAATTTCCATTTACACCAGCATAAATCAAAAACAAGCCTGGCCCTTTAACTGCTCTTGTGCTTGATTTCTCAAGCTTTATGCATCATTAACATTTTATTTCCCAATCCTTTTAAAGAACAGAATAGAAAGAGGATTAAAGAACAGATCAACTGGAAATAAGTAATGGTGAAGAGCTCATGCTTGTCTGTAACTCTCATAGCCTCAGCAGAACATCTCTAATTCAATCATGGAGCAAGAACCTGTAACCCAGTTGCCCTAGCACTGCACAGCCCTTACTCTACTCTGGTCTCCATCACTGGCTTTCAGTACTGGGTCAAGGACTTCCTCTCTTTCTCTGGGACTGAGGGGCATTCTGAAGGCTTCTCCTGTTGGATTACAGGTTCACTATGAACAGGGGTTGAAAACTGTAGCTCTGATGTAAAAATACCCTGCGACAACAAACTGAATCTTTTGCCTCCTGCAAGTATTATCAGAAAGAGTACTAAAAAAAAAAAAAAAAAAAAAAAAAAAACNACTTCCTCACTCCACATCAATCCAGTTCCCTTAATAAAGGATCCAAACCAAATTTGGGGTTGAAATACTTAAAGTTTTAAGCATTTTTTAGTCGGACACCAATGAAATTGCAATTTATAGTTCAATGATGTGAATTTTTGGAAAACCAGAGAGTATTTTCCCCATGTTTCAATGAATCTGGTTGTACCCACTGGGCTGAGTCTTCTCCTAAATCCTTTGGGTTGAGCACATACATGAATGATTCTGTCTCAACAGGTACTGAGATTTCATGAGTACTTGAAAAGTCTAAGAAAAGTCAGAAAGTGTGATTCTTCCTGAAATCTCACTTCTGTGAGAAACAGAACACACCTAGCGTAACTGCTCTCTGCATTGCTGGTGGGGAAACAGCCCCTGGACATGCTCCTGCCTTCATCACTCTTCCATATGTCAAGTTAAAGGCCTGGGAAAAACAGGTGACACAACTAAGTGGCATGCACATCTTTCCAACTTACTTTCTGGGACTTCCTGGTGGATCAAGTAGTACTGGGCCGAGAAACCATCTTTAGCTACTGCCAGGTCTGTGTGGAAGGTGAGTGAGAGGACGCCGGTGGTTGAGCGGATGTCTGATGGCATCTTGGTGCCACAGTACCTGCCTATCAAGGGGCCAACTGCAAGAGAAAGAGCGGTAAAGGTAACATCTGCTCTTCCAATGGCCTTATGGGTTACCAGCAGCTTGGATATGGTCAGCAGGGGAGTTTCAGCAGCACCAACTGGGATAAAGAAAAAGGTTTTGGGAATGGGTTATTTTTTACATCCACTGGCCTGCTGCCATGAGTACACTGTGCAGGAATATGCACTATGGCAGGTGTTGTTCTGCAATTGCTGGGGAATCCTTCAAACTGCTCTGTTTATCAGTGTTGGGACAGGATAGGGAGGTCCTCCTAGCACTGCATGAACACACTGCCCTTCCCTGGAGTAGGTTCTTGGAGTGTGACCCACGGGGCTTTTTAAATCAGCCCTTACAACACAGCAGTAGTTTGGGGTTAAATGCATACAGCCTCTTGCAACAGCATCATTCCCACAGTTGGCCACAGAGCCCTCTGATGGCAGACTGCATGCTGCAGCCATGTCTGAGGTTAGGCACTTTAAGTGTTCGGACACAGACCGCACAGTTTTGTAGCTTTGTGAGACATCAAGACAGGCTGAAGACAGCAGTGTAGCACCCCGTGGCTTACCTTGAGGGATGCCATCCCAGATGTCCAGCCAGTCGTACTTGCAGTCTCCTTCCCCTGCCTGCAGTGGGTCATGCTCAAGGTCAAAGAGCAGAAAGTGGAGGAGGATTTCTGTCTTTGGCTTGGCTATGATGGAGAAGACACAGTCCAGATTATGTGGATACTTGTCAGGGAAACCTGGGGACTCAATAGTGCCATTGGAGCCTGTGAAGTTTCTGGAGCAGTCCTCAGAGCCTGTAGGGACAGGAAAAAAACCCACATCCTTAGCAACAATGCAGTTTAATGCCAACAGCTTGACACTGTGGAAATTTCATTTTGAGCTTAGAGAGGTTGTGTATTCACTTCTGCAAATGTCCTGTAACCCAGTGGCTCTGTGAACTGGGTGATTTTCTAAGTTTTCCACAGGCGGAGAGGCAAGGTTTGTGTGCTCGCTGGAGTGGAGAGCATGGTTCTAAATTCCTCAGACGGGTCTGCAAGCATTACTAAAGGGCTGGGAAGGGATGGAGAGAAGGGATGTCATCTCTTTGGAAAAATTGTCCCCTGGAGCTAGTCTCCTAGAACCTCTACCTCTCCAGCAGGGACATCTGAGCTTCAGCTTCCTCTTGAGAAAAGCAGAAAGTACAAGTATTTACACAGTGAAAAGGCACGGGGGAGGGTGCCAACGCTTCTACTGTTAGCTGGAAGCCTGAGGTCCACAAAGATCCAAATGAGGGATGAGGGTCAGCTCAAGCATACATCCCCACAATCAGGCCACCACAAGAGTGAGAGTAATAGAGGCCGTGGCAGGGGTTCTCTGCTTCGAGGAGGAACAGAGCTCTCTTTCTAACACACTGAGCTGTCTGCACCAGAAATGCAAGTTATTTCTATCCTTAAGGAAGACCTTTGCATGGAGAGTTGGGCAGACAATGTTGCCTCTTATTTATTGCTGACCTCAGCGCTGGCCTCCAGCTGCAGCCCGCCACTTCAGTGGCCCCTCTCACAGTCAAGGTGCCTCGGGGTGGCTGGGGAAAGGGGAATTTGTGTCGTATTCATACCACAGTGACTTTGAAACTGCAGGGCCGCGGAGACAGGACAATAGGCAACAGAAATCTGCAGCCTGGAGCTATCAGAGGTGAAAGAGGTTGTTAAAGGAGGCTGCAGGACTCCTCAGCAACCCGGCATTAGCATTTGCAAAGGTTTCTACTTCAGTTTTACTGGGACACCCTCCTTCCATACTAACTCCTCTTCTCCAGCTCTTCCAGGCAGCAATGAGCCTTCCTGGGACCAATGGGAGACTTGTTATTCAATTCAGCATTAAACTACAGGAGTCAGGCCAGCGGTCTGCAGTAATAGCAGGATTCCAGCACTGCATTATGCAGCGCCTATCTGGAGAGCTACTCAGGAGAGGCTCTTAATTGACTGCCTAATGAAGCAGCTAGCTTTTCTGGTGTGAACCTATGGGGTAAAACACAGAAGCAAAAAATAAGGCCAAACACAAATCACAGCATAACACCACAAACAGGGATAAGGGTGTGCTTCGTTCCAAACAACTTGAAAGACAAATGAACAAATAGGGAAAGGAGCACAAGCACCAAGCTAGGGAGTAATATCAAAGACTAAACACAGAATCAGGGTCTATCATCTAGAGACAAGAGAGAGACATAAGTATGTCACTGCAGTAGACAACAAGTTTCCTCGTGTGGGCCTCTTATTGCTTTCGGCATCTTTGTCTACAGTTTGGCTGATAGCAGGAAACACAATGATCAGCTTTGTATAAGGAAGCTGCAGATAATCAACAGGAGTCATGCTGGCTTCAGCAGCACGGACCGGTCTGGGAGGAGACTTTTGATACCAAGAGCTGGAGAGCTCAGGCCAGCCTTGCCAAACTGACTCACAAAGTGAGCAGCAGGGAGGTCGGACCAGTCAGGGCAGGCAGGTCTTTTGTCAGCCCACAGACCACTGACTGATACCCATCAAGGGATTCAAAGACTGGTATGCAGTTGTTTGTATGCAGATTGCTCCTCTGTCACACCACGATAAGGAAAATTTAGCACAAGGTGTAGAAATAAATGCTTAGCTGAAAACAGTTCGTTTTTTTAGGTCAGCTTTAAGAAAGAAAGAAGCTGCAGCCACACTATCTTTACTGATGTGGACAATGACAATTCGATGACCTTTAAAGCTAGCGACATTCTTGCTGACTACCCTGACAGCTCAGATGGAAACTCTGCCTGTGCCTGCCAGCCTGTAAACAAAAGGCAGGGGCTGCATGTACTGTGGTAGCCTCAAAGCTGCCCACTACTGTCTGTCAGATCAGGTAGGCTGGGGGTGTTTCTGGATCACAGGCTCATCCCCACTTCTGTGCCAAAGCATGTCTTGCCAGGCTGGATTTGTGGGCTGTGGCTGGGAGAAAGCATTGCTATTCCTGGAAGGGATGTCTGCCTACGGTAGGGTGTGGAAGGGTGTATGGTGAAGAGATCTAACACCACTTCAGACCTGAGAGGTCTGAAGCAGGAACCTATATTGAGGGACACAAACTTAGCTACAGCCTTAATCCAACATCTGCTCTCTCTCAGATCATCTCTTGCTTCTTCTCCCTCACTCACGGCAGCAACAAATTTTTTTTCCCATGAATTTGGCCCTTTGTTGGCTCCCACCAGGCAGACAGGGTTCCTGCCTGCCATTCCTTCCCCCAGCCACACTTGGCCTGGTCATCTCAGTCAATAGTTTACTCCATGTGGTCCTATGCCCCAACTCATAGCACAGACCAGAAGTGCGGACAGGCACAGCCCTGCAGAGTCTGCTGGGCTTAGAGGGGGATGTGCACAGGGTGCAAGAGGTAAGGGAAGCTGAGACAGGTCAGCAAATTTTCCACCTGAACACAGGAATTCTTTGTAATCCTCTGTGCTGGCAAGTGGTCTCGATAAACCCCAATAGTCAGATGAACCACTAAACTCTAGTCAGGACAAATCTGCATCCTAACCATTAACAAACAGCAGTGGTGAGCTGGCTGCACCATAACAGATAAGTGGGCAGTCACACAGCCCAGGCAACCACCAGCATCAGCACTTTCCTCATCCACCTGAGCCTCCAGACACTTCTTGTCCTTACCGTTTCACAATGAATTTGGAGAGTCCCATTCCAATTCTTTTGTAGCAGAGTCACCACATTCACATTTACCTTTGAGAGGGTTGCGAGTTGCCTGTTCACCTCTGCCTGCCGCACTGCCAGGACAAGGTACTGGGGACTGGTGTATATGCTCCCTGTTTTCCCTTTGGAAAAGCTGGTACTTCCTACTTCATCAGATGCAAGCTTTTTTTTCATACTGGATGAGATGACATGAAAGCCACGTGTATGTTTTCTTCCAATGTAACAGTGAAAGAATGTGGCCACAGGGCAGGCACCCATGTCCCCATCCCAAACACACTGTTGTTCCCTTGGCACACAGACACACCTCTCTCATCTGCACACACAGAGGAGGTTTTATTTTCCCAAGTCTCCTTCTTCCCAGACACACAATTCTGGCAAATATTTAGACAGAAACACTATTAAAAGGCCTTTGAGTAGCTTTTCCTTCCCTCGATAATAGTTTGGTATTAAACAGAATTATGAATAGTTCCTCTTGTATCTGCCTGGAAAGGCACTGTCTCAGCCCTTGACAGCACTGCTGACAGTAGTCTCTTGGAAACTAGAGCTCCCGAGTTACAAACCCCACTTCCAGAGAGAAAATACCGTGTCAAAACAGTGTCATTGACCAGCCCTGAATTGCAGCTCCACAGGAGGGCGAGCTTCGTGCACTCTTAACAGAGGGACAATCCCCTCTTACCCTGACAAACTCCACACGTGTCAGGGAGAGAAGACATGTTTCTAATCCTTAAATACAAGAGAGCATTTAAGGAGGAGAATGTGGCTACAAACGTATTAAAAAGGCGACCAAAGACATCTCCTTGTGAAGATCGTTGTGACAAAAAGCCTGGGAGACAGGCCCTGAACTCAGACACTCACCCGTCTTGTAGATCTCGTAGCGCAGGGAGAAGCCAGCGCCTTGTCGTGCATAGTCCGAGGTGAACTTAATATAGAGAGAGGGGCCAGAAGAGATGATGGTAGGAGGTGCAATGTTCCCACAGTGCTTGCCCAGCAGGTCTGCTGCTTCACTGTCCCCATCTCGGATCTCGATGTAGTCGTACCTGTGAAAGCAGGTGAAATGGCAGTAAAACCATCTGTCAGGAGGGTCCTTCAGGATTCCATCAGCAAACACAAACACTACTTTATAACTGTGTATTTCACAGACCATCACAGAATATATCTGGTTGGAAGGGACATGAAAAATCATCCAGTCCAACCTTTGACCCAGCACTGACATGTCAACACTAAACCATGTTCCTAAGTGCCAGGTCCACATGCCACCTGAACATCCAGATAGGTATCACAGTATCACCAAGGTTGGGAGAGACCTCAAAGATCATCAAGTCCAACCCATTACCACAGACCTCAAGACTACACCATGGCACCAAGTGCCACGTCCAAACTTGCCTTGAACACCTCCAGGGACGGTGACTCCACCACCTCCCTGGGTAGCCCATTCTAGTAGCCAATGACTCTCTCAGTGAAGAACTTTCTCCTCACCTCAAGCCTAAACTTCCCCTGGCACAGCTTGAGACTGTGTCCTCTTGTTCTGATGCTGGTTGCCTGAGAGAAGAAAGCAACCTCCTCCTGGCTATGACCACCCTTCAGGTAGTTGTAGACAGCATTAAGGTCTCCCCTGAGCCTCCTCTTCTCCAGGCTAAACAATCCCAGCTCCCTCAGCCTCTCCTCATAGGGCTGTGCTCGAGGCCTCTCCCCAGCCTCGTTGCCCTTCTCTGGACACGCTCAAGCACCTCAATGTCCTTCTGAAGTTGAGGGGCCCAGAACTGGACACAGTACTCAAGGTGTGGCCTAAGCAGTGCAGAGTACAGGGGGAGAATGACCTTCCTGCTCCTGTTGGCCACACTATTCCTGATGCAGGTCAGGATGCCACTGGCCTTNGGTCCCGCTGCAGAGCCCTTCGGCCCTCCAACCCAGCAACATCAGCCCCCAGTTTTGGTGTCATCTGCAAATTTGCTGGTGACTGACTCGATGCCCTCGTCCAGATCATCAATGAAGATGTTAAGGTTGATGGGGCCCAGCACTGATCCCTAGGGGACACCGCTAGTACCCGGCCTCCAGCTGGATGTGGTACCATTCACCACCACTCTCTGGGCTCAGCCCTCCAGCCAGTTCCTAACCCAGCACAGAGTGTTGCCATCCAAGCCACAAGCTGACAGCTTAGCCTGCAGTTTGCTGTGGGGGACAGTGTCAAAGGCCCTGCTGAAATTCAGGTAGACCACCTGGAGACCTGAGACTCTCACTCATACCAGACCACACATTCCCCAGTATATTGTTTTAGTCTATCTGGCAACATTTAAGTCCCTTCTACCATTGCTCATTGCATTGCGAATTTATTGCACCCACATCTGCTTCATCTACAGAGCCAACATGTAAAAGTTAGGTCACAATTTAACTCTGTTTCCACAAGACTCCTTCTGCATGGGAGAAACTGCGACAAGACTCCTGGGGCTGTTGTTTTTCCCTTACCTCTCTCCTTAAGCGCTATTGTGCTACTTAGCACAGCTCAGTTCATTCCACTGTTCAGGGGAGATTTGGCTAATTACAGACCAAGTATTAAAGAAATAGTGTTCGATCCACGTGAGTGGGCAGTTATTTTGTGCATTACTGAACCACACCAGTCCTTCGTGCACCACATCAGTCCTTTAACAAGCATGGCTTGGAGAGTAATGCTGATCCTCTTCTAATAAAGATTTTTTGTGGGTAAGAAGTGCTGGGGAACCACATTCACTATCATGTGATGTACTATTGTACGCATGTACTATTTGTACACTCTGTAACCACAACCTGCCTTTGCTAAGCCCTACCTGGAGATGTCCTACCTGCCCACTGGTATGGCTCCTGGGCATTTGAATGGCCAGGAGGAGGAACCTATAGGGTTGGAAGAATTGCTTCCTGGTGCAAAGATAAAAGTTTGTTGTGAAGTCTGGCTAGAAGGTGAAACTCCCACAGATACCTTCATATTTTCTAGGCCATGACTAATAGCAAGGTAGTATTGAGCTCTGAGTGTTGTGAAGAAACAAACAGCTTTTAAGTGAACATCTTGTTCTTCATCTGCTTTCTAACACCCACGCTCTCCCGACCCTCTTCTCTCTGGCCAGCACACTGCTATTTGCAGAAACTGCCCGTGTCTCTTCCACTGTTTATTCACTTTGGATCAACCTGTTTGGACAACACACTATAGTTCTTCCAGTTCACAGGCGCCAGGGAGGGAAATGCATTCCCAGGCTGCCAGGAATCTGCTTTTCTTCTTCGTCGCAAAGTCTCCTGTTTGGAAATGGAGAGTTGAAAGGAGAAATAGTTTGCTGGATACAGAATGATCCTCATGCGATTCATTCCTGCTCTGCGAAGCACACATCAGCAGGCAACAACCTCAAAACAAACTTATAGGCACTCAGTCTGCTCTTCCACAAAGAAAGAAGGTCTGGACAGCTTTGGTTTCATTCCTTTCTGGGACTAAAACAGGCTGAGAGCCAGAAGCAAAATACCTGCAGATAAAATCCCTTCAAAGCCAGATCAAGCACTCAGCCAGCTGTAATCAGCCATCCTTTAACTTCATTACAGACTCATTTGGCTTGGCAAAGGTGAAATCCAAGCAGTCTTGAGAAGAGGTACTCACACTGGAAGAGCATTTGGCCTAGCTTGTGGGTGGACACTCAATGATGTAAGTGAAAATCTGTTCCCCCTGCTCTCTACTCAGCTTTGTGTAGCTTCCCATCACCTTGTGACCCCTTATTATCCTGACAGTGTCCAGCAGCACCCTGCATGACCCCACTAACGTCCATCGTGTGTGGCACGATCCCACTGTCTCCCCAGAGAGGAGAACATAAAGGGCAGTGTCAGTGTTTCTTTCAAGTAGATTTTTTTTCAATCCCTGTTTGTCTATTTGTTTAAAATAGTGCTGAGCAAACAGCAGGGACATTTTGTTCTCTAAATAACACTTGCTTTTAGTGTGTTTGCAGCCCTTCCACATCCTAAGTACACATCTGTGCCGCAGGACTACTGGCTACTGGAAAATCTCAAATATGTGGCAAAAAATTAATTTGGTGAAAACATGAATGTTGGCAAAACACAGTTATTGGAGCAGATTATAAAAGCTGCCATTTGCAGGGCACAGGCAGAAGTTAGCTGCATCCCAGGGAATCACATCTGTTTCTGTCCTCCTGGGGTTATAACTCGTCAATACAGTACACAGCTTCAACTACTTGACTGTAATAATCATAGCTTCTGCTGCAGCCAATACATTGAATATCCCAGCACTATCCACATGACCTTCTCAAACCACCCTGCGCTGTAGGAACCCTGGCAATTTCAGAAGCAAATTCTGGACCAAGAAATATTTGCTTATTGAATGGGTGAATAACTTCCAATAACACATACAATTTGGGAATATTGCAATCTGCTCATGGGCAATCCGCAAATGGAAAATTGAAAGAATGAATCTAGCAAGTAAATCATCAGGAAATATTTGCCTCTTTGAATGAAATCCTCTTTGGCTTCATCCAAGTATCTAGCTGCGCTTTCTCCTACTGGAGCTAATCCTTAATAAATCCAATATTACAAACAACTTTAGAAAGCCCCTAGGAGAAGGTCAGGGAATCATTTTTGCCAAATGTAAAATGAATATAAATGCATACGAGTTTTCTTCCCATGTTAAAAAATTTTGGCCCAAGTCCTCTGCTCCTCATGAGACAAAACTCTTTTTCTTCAGATTATATAAACAGAGTATGAATTAGAAGGGTATTATACTTGGGAGGTAACTCCTTTCCAGATAAGCACAAGCACCTACTTCAACACCACCATTAAGCTTTAGGCTTTCAAAATGAAATGCCAAAGATGTCCAGCGCAAACCACGAAACATTCAAACCTGAGCGAGAATACCAGCTAATTGCTGCCACAGGCTCTTTTGGCCTCACATGCTTCAGTCATGTCCATGTCCTGACCCACTGTCAAACAAGCGGATAAACTGGGTCACTGGCCATATGAAATTCTACTTTGGTCAGATCTTCGCTTCTGTTAAGCTTAAGTATGGTTTCCAGACTTCTTTCTTCCCCTATGAAAATCAAGAAGAAAAATTGGAAGAAAGAAAATCCCACCCTGGAGACACTTTCTACTCTAACCATTTCATTTCCAGATAATTACAGACTAAAGCACAATTAAATGGGACGTATTTATGCAGTGATGTCATCCAGATTTTCTTGGGCGGTGCCCAGCAATTCGCATTTCACTCATAACCAAACCCACTGTCTCAGTCAACATGCACCAACATCCTTGTGGACTGACCTCCACTGGGCAAGTCACCATCTCCAAGCAAATTTCATGGCCACTTCTCCCTCTCTAGGCATTGCTCCAATAAACCAACCATATATACGTATGAGGGCAGGGTGCAACATTTGTAACCTGCAGCTATGGTCGATGGGCTGACCAAACCGTCTTGCAGGGAAAGTGACCACAATTGGCTGTTCCTCCAGTGGCAGGATATTTTCAGCTGCTGCTTGTACGGGAAGGCCAGCCAGTTGGTTTGGAACAGCCTCAAACAGGTTTCCACCAGGGAGCTTTAGGGCAGAGAGGCAAAGCTGAAGTGCTTTTAACTGCCCAGACAATGCGGAGCAGGGGGGGACTAAGAAAAGAGGGAAATGCTTTCCTTAGATGCTCTTCTTGGAGCTGTTTAACAGAATTAAATGGAAAGCATACAATGCTTACAAATATTGCTGTGTTTTTATTACAGATTTTTAGTAAAAGTGCTTTGCTGATGTGAAGAGAGCTTTCATAAACTAATTATAAAGCACTTCTAATGTCGGCATTACTCATGCTTTCTTGCTTGCTTTTTTACTCCAGTCAACCCTCTCTGCTTCCCGGCCTATTTTCCTCAAGTCACTTTGCTACTTGCTCTCCAAACAAGACTGCAATGCGCAGTAAAGGCAAACAAGTCCCAGCTGCAGGGATTGTGAGTAGACTTCCATCTTTTCAGTCCTTTTTTCTGTTGTGAAATAGCCGTGTGCACCCTGGTCACAGAGGTGTGCTCCACCATTCCCTGAGGCCAGTACAGAGCTCCCAGGTGCCCACCCAGGTGATGGTGAGCTTCAGAAACCCTGAAGAGCAACACAAGAAAGCCTGCACCATTTCTCTGGGAGCTCCCCTCCCAAGACACACAACTCAGCACAAAGCAGAGTTTTGACACTCATACTGCTCCACACATAATAAACATACTGCCCCTCAGCCTCAGGTTTTAAGAGACGCTGAGCCCTTCCCCACTGACACATGCTTCAAGCAGAGTACAAGGACGTCAGCTTAGGGTGGGGATAAACACAAATTAATAATTTATTTGTACACAGTCATAATACTGCATAACTTATGCAGGCCTTGCTTCAAAGCCCAAGGAGGGCTGGTTCCCCAGACCAAGTTCTGGCTCAGCTGGTAGCTTTCTCAGTCTCTTTCCAGAGCTACAATTTGAACTAGCTGAGGGCTTACATACAGGTAAGCCAAGTTACCAGTGCTTGCCACAACCAGATAGAGCTTCTAACCTGAACTTCCCCAATGTTCAATTTGGAGCTGCTATTTAGAGGTGTTTCCATGGGTTTCATGACTGCACTGGGCAAAGAGCAGGTGGCATCCTCATGAGACCCTGGGATGCAGGAAGGCCTTCCCAGGAAGCAGTGCCTGGCCCAAGGACACACAGGAAGTTTGCAGTACAGCCAAGAACAGAGGTCAGCCTTGATTAGATAGACTATTATGTACCAGAGGAGTCACCCCTAGACAGAGACAAACAGGTACCAACTGCATGCCAACAGTCCCAAATTTGGCAATGCCCAACACTGACTCAAGCCTTCGAGACCCATGGTCTGCTTGAATCGTATGTCACAGTGCCTCAAATGCATCTGCTCAGCTCAGCAAGAGAAACTGTGATTCTAGTGAAATCCAACAGGTGTTACTATTCTGCAGGTTGAAGGCATGGGGAACCTGCTTAGCCACAAAAGCAGCTAGTGAATGCAATTATTCCCTTTGACCAGGTGGCAAGTATTTTGCTTCTCAGAAATTGTTATGAAAAGCATAAGACTTTTAGAATACCCTCTAAGAAAAGGCTGTTTCTTAGAAATTAAATAGCAGCTGCGGTATAGAGACGGTTAAGAAATGGTGAACCAGCAGCTCTGTGCTTGTTTAGCAATCAAGAGGTAGTTACAATTAATGTCCATTACATGCTGGCTTGGTCGATTTTTCTATGTCACTGCCCATCTTCATGCTTTTTCATACACCACCTTCAAACCAAATCCTTATTTCATGGGAGGTTATGTTGTGAAAGACAACAAAAAGGTACCTGTGATGTTTATACAATCTTGAGCTACCACAGGGCATACCTCTCAAAGGTTAAATTGCTGCAGAAGATACTGGGGAGTGTTAAACACCTTATTTTTTTTCCCCTTGATTTTTTTTTTATAAGCAAGTACCACTGCTGTCTGGTGAAACAAGAGCAATGAAGTTTGATCTTAGCTGCCAGCTCTTAATCAGAATAATTAATTATAAATACAGTAGATTAACTGGAATCTCCTTTGACTTGAACTGCTTCCACACATGTGTAACTCATCATTTCAAGGGTAATCACTTGTAATTTATCCTGGTGCAAGAAGAGAATCAGTCCTCACAAACCTTGATGTAGTTTTGTACATAGACCTAAAGAGCTTATTATCATATCTAGCTTTAGCCAGCTAAATACCCTCCACTCTTAGTGGGAGCAGAATTTTTATGCCCATCTTGGGACAGGATTAATTGTTCTCCTGCACTGATGACAGAGATAGTTTAAATCACTCTTGCTGACTGGACCTGGACTGTGAGTGTCTGAACATTGGAGAGATTAATCTGGCCTCAGTCTGCAGCTTGTGGGGCCACTTTTGCCCATACTAAGGCAAAAGGTGCTCACAGGAGAGGCAGAGCTTATCCTTGTTTTGCCCTGATAGAAATAACTGTTCCTGGCAACAGCAGATAGAAATTTGCTATCATTGTTCTGAATCTGAATAGATTTCACTGGATTTAAGTGATCAAAATTCCTAAAATTCCCAAAAGCAGCAGCAGGGAGAAAGCAAGGCCTGAGGGGTAGGGACATAATTGCTTAGAATTTCTTGGAAGTTTGTTTTGAATTTCTTGTATCCAGTTACATCT
This sequence comes from Eubucco bourcierii, assembly GCA_013396675.1. Lineage (NCBI taxonomy): Eukaryota > Metazoa > Chordata > Aves > Piciformes > Ramphastidae > Eubucco > Eubucco bourcierii. The sequence goes on from VWZE01021536.1 coordinate 366,269, forward strand.
TGTGTAATCACAGTATTGTGGGTTTTGTAGTCATTCAACAGCACTTTGGATTATTTTTTTATCTCAAAAATCTGACTGGAATTTCTGAGAAATGAGAAAAACACAGTCATCCAGTAAAAAAAAAAAAGGCAGAGAAGGAGAGAAAATAAACCTAACAGATTGCAAATTATTTTCAAAAACGTATTGAAGACAAAAACTGGGAACTATAAATAGCCTCTATTTAGACTCCTTGAGTTGCTTTCACCCTTGTAGAAACACCACGGGTGGGAGGAGTCTTTCGGCAGTTACTGATAATTTGGGGGGGGGAAGGGTAGCCAGAACACATGTTGCAAAGGGTAGAATAAAACATAGCTGCAAACTGCTCCCATGGCAAGTTCTGATTCAGGAGGGGATTTCAGCTCCTAGCATGCTACTGCCCCCCAAGACAAAGAGAGCAAAGGCTCCCCTGTGCTTTGCCGTTCATCCTCAGGCTCTCTTCTTCCAGCCAGTGTTGCCAGATCACTGTGGAAAGGTGCACTGGAGCAGCAAAGTGCTCTCATCTGAGGCATGTCTGGAAAACTGTTCATTACGTAAGAAAACAAGATGTGCTAATGTGCACTTTAGGGGCTTTCTGCAGGGTGTTGCTCAGCAGCTACAAATGGCTGTTTACTTTTATTTTTATCTCCAAAACCATTTCTAAAAAATTCCTCACCCTTCTATCTTTAGCTACAGGGGTCTTTTGTTGCAAAATTTCTTTGGTTTTCTTTGGGGGGGGAAAAAATCGTGATGAAATAATGAATATAGAAAGTATATTAAGATTAAACTCCCTTTCCGTGGCATTCTGCCTTCTGTTGCTGCTCTAAGGAAACTGAAGCAATTCACAATCCTTTCATACCCCAAAATGCAGGACACTTGAGAAACTGCATTTTCACTTTCCCTCCTTCTGCTACAATCCATCTGTGGAAGAAATTAGACCTTGGTTTCTATGTCATTTTACTGTCACCACTCACAGGCACTTGATCACTAACAGTAAGGAAAGAAGTATACAGTAAGAGCTAACAACCACAAGAAGAAAATTTAATTCTAAAAAGCAGCAAAGCAGGCAGAAGGCGGGGGGGGGGGAAATGTTCATTTGCTTGCTTTGCAGTGGAGGGTAAAGGGGAACAGGCTCTCATGTACTATCCCTAGTGCCTGACAGCCCAGACTATAGATGGACATCAGTCTGGGCCAGGCTGGTCCTGCTGGCTGAAAGTGTGAGGACTAGGTGTCAAATACTGGTGAGGATTAAGGAAGAGTCACACACTCTGCTGTGCCAGCTCTGTTACCAAAGGAAAACATCCTCCACAGAGCCAAAGCGAGTGATGTACCATCATACTTCTTTGGCATGGTATCAGTCATGGCCTTAAATGCAACATGCCATGAAGAATTAGAGAGATGGTAATAACTGGGATCAGATGGGAGCTTTGCAGCTTGGTTTTCCACATATCACTCATTTGCACTTGCTTTTTTCAGCACAAAACTGAAACAAACACCTCATTAAGCACTAATTGTATAATGTAGGTTGCAAGAACAAAGCCCTGAACAGCCCACCCTCGCACTCCTCTCTGTCTGCATCCCTCATTAATGCAGGATGGTCACCCTGGGACCAGCCCACCATGGGACAGATTTCTGACCCCCCAGTTTCTCAGCCAGTGCACAAGTAAGTAAAGCTTTGCCATCACAGCTGGCCTGCAGCCTCCACTGTTTGGGCACTTCGCAGCAACTCGGCCATTACAGCTTGTAGCAAGGGCAGTTTCTGGGGCAGACAGCATACCAAGCCTGCTTGATCCCTCCCTGCATGCTGTGTAGGCAGCACAGCATCTTCTACCTCCTTGTTTCAAAATATGGGGGTTTGCAGCTCACCAGACATCTGAACCAAGCCCTGATGAGGGTCTAAACACAATCAATGCCCAGACAAGGGTGAGCAACATGCCATGCACAGATCACGTCTTGCTGATGCTTGCGGCAGCAGCGGTGTCCCAGCTGAGTTTGGCAGGCAGCAGTATCGATCTGGAGGTATGGGAGGAATTAGCACTTGCAGGAGCTTGTTGGTACCCCTGGGGCGTGGCCAGCCCTGACTGAGACAGCAGGTTGGACAGGTAGCCACGCCAAGACAGAAGAGGGAGACAGAGACGAGGGAGTGGGTTGCTACATGAAGCTGCTTGGTACCTTTTCTCCTTAATGCACTCTGAGAACAGGGGGATGGGAGCATCTCTGCTTCTCTTACAAACAAGAGCCCTGCCACTGCTTTGTTCAGGAAGATTTTCTTTGAAGCAACTCTTTGTGTCACCCTCTTGCTCAGCCTCAGCAGTGCATCTCCTTTGTCCTGCCAGCTCAGCCATGGAGTGTTTACAAGCCTCCCTCACCCTTCCAGGCTGTGGTTCAGCTCCATTGACACTGAAGGCAACAGATTCCTCTCTTGGTGTGTGATGAATCAATTACTTCCTCTGACACTCTATTACTACAGCCCTTACATCTCCAGATTGCAGATGAAAAGACAGGCTGAGAAGGGGGACAGGGAAGGGGAGAGGTCTCCTGAGGTCTCCTTCAATTGAGTTGTTGAACATCTGAGGAAATCCCCATCTGCCATATTTAAAGACACAGAGAAATGTTTTGCTCCTGAACAATAGAAAAATCAGAAGGTTTTCACAAAAGAAAACCTAAGAAATCAAATGGGTCAAAAAACTTCAACAAGATGCAGTGAACATAGATCAATGGTGAGTCAGTCCCCTCTGCTGATGGAGATCCCAGACCTTGTTCCTGCCTGTGATTATCAGCCAAGCATCAGCATTACCAGAAGCACAACGTGGGAGAGCCAAGTGTTTCACCTTCCCTTTTTCCTGCAAAATAACAATGCAAATGAAACCTCACACCAGTGATCGATCGAAAGAGGAAGGAAGCTGAGCACATGCCTCAAACTCTCACACTGCTGGCAGGGGGGGTCCTACTCCTTGCTGGACATCCATCAACAACTCCAGTTCTGAGGGTTCCCTGGAGGTTTGTAATATGTTGAACACTTCCCATGCAAACACCATGCACGTGGCACAGCCTTAGCAGGCACAGGCCGAGCACAGGAGCTCTCCCACCACCAGTGGGTGGATGCTGCCCACCTCAGCAAAGGGAGGCCACATCTCATAAAACAGGGGCATGCTCTGCCACACACCAACCACAGTACCTTCTCTGCCTCTGCAAATAGTGGCATTTGGGGCAGCATACATGCAGAACAGTCACCCTGCCAGTTTCTGTGCCATTTGTAATAGTCTTGGGCATAGGATTTCTGCTGCCAGACGCCACTGTTTCAGGCTCTACTTGTAGTAATATGCTAAACCCTACCATCCTGATGCTTGACCCACTGTTGCTATAAAACCACCACCACACTACTGGACTGTGATTGCTCAAGCAATGCTGTATGTAGATCCTAAGAATTTCTTGGAATTCAGAAGGGGAGAAAAACAAACACCAAAAGACCCCCAGGTTATTCACTCTTTCTAATGATAGACTGATCAAAGTCTTTCTATGGTGCGTTTGAGCTGATATACGAAAGACAGTTGCTTAAAACATTCTAGCTATGATTAGTGGACCATAACTGCTATTAACTTATAAGGAATGCCAAGACCACCAGACTCTAGTTAGAAACATATTATTAGATTGCCATTCAATGGTAGTGTGCAGCTGCTTGATTTAAAGAAAACAGAGAACTAGTCTCAGACTAAAATCGAACCTCTCTTAATTCTGTCAAATAAGCTCTGTGCTGAATTCCGGTCAAATCCACCCAGAAATGTCTTCTGGTTTCAGTATGCTCTTTGCAGTCTGTTCTTTTTATTTTGAATCCATATTTAACTGCAGAATTCACACCCAGCCAGAAAAGGCTAGGGATGACCCACTCGTCGTCTGCAGCCTCTGACCTGCTCTTGTGTGATGCTGCTACACTGCAGCCTTTGGAGGGGAGCGTGCAATGCACTGTTGATTTCTAGACTGGGTTTTGTGCTTGCAGATGCCCAGGTCTTCTTTTTTTAATAAAGCAGGGAATTTAAAGAGGTTTGCCAAAGCAAATCAATAGCAGAGAAGGGGAAACCCACAAATCTCACATTTCCCAGACCTGATCTTGCTGTTGAGCCCATCACTCCCCTATTACAGCCTGACAACAGGGTTGATATCCATTAAAAATGCTACATGTAGCTAAGGCAAAGGGTTGCTCATCAGAAGCCTAAGCCAGCTCTTATGGAAAACAAGGTAAAATCTCCTGCTGCCCTTACTGGTCTTTGCACCTGGTCCTTAATTAAAAAAAAAAAAAAAAGAAAAAAAAAAGAAAAAAAAAGATGTATTTTTAAAATATAATTCTAGCACTCTCCTTACATTCACTAAACCTTCTAAGCTCTGCACCCAGACAGTAAAATTGTTACATGGAAAGGCAATGCCAAACCCACTGTGTGATGCAAAACAAGTGACTGAAACTCATCCCCACAGATATTTAGGCTCCTGGTACCCACCTGTTTGGGATGAGCCTCTGTACTGGGGTCACTTGGTATTATCCACCGATCTGGGGCACTGTTGCAAAGACAACCAAGAGCCTTGGGCTCTTCGCTGAAAGCATAAGCATCTCAACACCGCGTTTGTCCTCAGGCTGTTTCCTATAGCTAGGATCTGTGCTAAGTGGTGGTCACCAAAGATGCACTTAAAGCTGGAGCATGCCCTGCATTGCATGCTCAAGAAGGCACACTTTTAGCTAGATCCTGAATCCAGTTAGTGAGGAGTTGCCACAGACAGCCCTGTGCTTGATCACTCCCTCCCCTGAAACTGCAGGGGACCTGTGGGTCCTGCTCCCTCCCTCACTGGCCAGAAAGGCTGAGTAAGAAACAAATACACCACCATCTCCTCCTGCTCAACAGCAGGAAGGAGAGGGAGAGGTCTCTATCTCTAATGCTATTGTTTCCACTGTCACCAGCTGGCCTTAAATTTGTCATCATGCCAAGAGGAAACAAGGTGCAAAACCAGATCTGACTCCTACGCACCGGATGTTGGTGAGCTGGCAGGACATAAACGACCCCATGAGAGTGCCTTTGAGGCCATCACCTTCTGCAGTGCCTGAACCTGGGTCTGTCTTTTCAGGAAGAGGCTCTGAGGCATGGGGGAGCACAGCCATGGAGCGAATGGAGCTCTCACAGCTCTGTGGATGGGCAGCAGAGAAAAGAGAAGTGAACAACCTTGAACTGTTAACTCACACTCCAAGGCCACCACAGCTAAGCCATTCATTGATGTTTAATTTCAGAAAATGACCTAGGCTTAATGGGAATTAGGAGCCATAAAGCAGACGAGTTAATAAAAACCAAAACCAAAACCCACAACAAACCAGTAGAAGCTTATTTGAAGGCAAGTTGATCTGTAGTGTCATGTTACCCAGACTGAATAATTTCCTGTACGTTAGAAATGTTGCTTCTGGCTACCCATGCCACAAATGCATGAGCAAACAAGTGCCTTCTTTAACATCTCATCTTTGATTTCCCCACTTTGTAAAGTTAGAGCTCAACTCTTAGTGTTGCAAGAGATGCAGTCACTTTCCCTTGCACCCCAGTAAAGAACCCTTCAAAGCCCTGGTGTTCTGCAGTATTCCAAATGTATTTCTCTCTATTAAGCATCTTCCGGATCTCATGATGAACTGTATTGTTTCTAAAATGTTTACTAAAGCTAATTATGCATACTTTTCAAAGCATTTACTAATTAGCTGTCCATAATTGATGCCTTGTCTACTCTAAACCTTTGCTGATGGAAGAACAACTTCTTGCAATATGATGCTCTTGTTTAAAGGAGATGGTTAAGGGTACCAGGCTGAACATTGTAGGCATCAGTTGCCTGCCCATCTGTGGGTACTGGGGTTGGCTGCAGCTGCCCCCACTGCCTTAGCAAGGGATTTGGGCCAGTGTCTCTGCTGCTCTCTAGGAATTAAGCATAGCTGTTTTGTTCCAGTGCCAGCTTCCTGGAAGCACAGGAGATGGTCATGCTATCATAACAGGTCTTGACTGGCTAGCAAAGACTGTCTTTCTGTCCCTTCATACTGTGGCCTGGGAACATAAACATGTTACTACCAGTGTCCCCTGGCAGGCAGTCTTATTAGAGACAGATGCTGGGAATGTGGTGTCTCCTCTTGCCAAAGCTTGGTCCCCTGTGCCCTTCGGCCTGGAAGCTGAGTCATCGCATCTCCTTGCCATGTCTGCCTAGTATCCAGCACACACCTGGACGCTGAATTTGGTTCATCTCTCACCACTGTGGCATTTGCAAGGTCAGTGACATTGCTTCATTTTGATGCCTCAGTTCCGGATTCTGAAAACCCCCGTGGCTCGGCATAGGGAGACAGAAATCATGGGGAAAAACCTAACTGCATCTCTGGGCTGTCTCAAATTTGCAGTCTCCTGCCCGTTTTCTTGAGCCTTGGGCCCCTGACTCCAGAAAACTCGGCCAACATTTGGCATGTGCCACCAGAGGGGGCTGCGAGCCACGGCAGCAGTTCCCTATATCCTCCCAGCCCAATCTAGTTGCAGCAGATGTTGCAAAGGGCTCCTGGCATGGCCTGACTATGAGGCCCAAAAACAAGCTCAACAGAAAACCAAACGAAAAAACGCCGTTCCTCCAGTGCGGATGCTATGACTCAGCTGGAAGCTTGCAGGGGGGAGAACACTGCGGTCTGAGAGGAGCATGCCTTTGCCATGTCTGTACAGCAGCACTCAACGGCGGCTCTGCCCAGCCTAATGTTCTTGTCAGTCAGCAGCCAGTCTTGGGAGGGCTTTTAGTGGTGCAAAGAGAAGCCCCGCAGTGTGAGGGAGGCATGAGTGGAAAAGGTGGTTGGTTATAAATGCAGTGATTCACTCAGAGCTGAGGTTTCTGACTTGTACTTTCCAAAAAGCAGCACAGACAGATCAGCAAAACGGCAATTAGAAATGAGCAAGCAGCTTGGCTACATGACTGCATGAGTTGGGAGGCAGTCACTCCTGTTGCACACCTCTTGCAAATGGTTCGAGTAACTCCTAGGATCGCAAATAAACTCTGGTATGCACAAGGCCGCCTGGCTACTGCCATGCCATTTGAGGAGTGGAAACATTTCACCACAGCAGCAGCGTGTTCTTTTCCACTGGATGCCACTTCCCTGTTCAGAGAGCAGATACTGATGGGGCTGGGCTGCAGTGCCTGAGCAACAGCTGCATTTGCAGCATAGAGAGGAAGAAATAGCAAGTAGACAGGCTATTACAATTATTTCCAAATTGTTTGGCAGGTCTTTTATCAAACTTCCCTTCTGGCCCTGCCATTACAGCTGTGGCCCCACAGCTGCAGGAGTGTGGACAACAGCCCAGGTCCCGTACTCCCCGTCACCGAATGCCCACCCTGCTGCAATAAGGATCCCTGCTGTGCTTGCACACAAGAGTTACAACGGCAGGAGGAGGCTAATTTTCTCAACCTGAAGTGTCTTTGCAAAGTAAGGCAATTCCTTGGAATAGAGATGAAGAACAGTGGGAAATCTGCTCTGGGGCTTCAGTTATACCACATTACTCCGTTCATGATGGTGATGGAGAGTGCAGTTACTTCTTAATGCAGCTGGACACAGACGAAAAATAAGAGCCTAGATGGGGCTCCAGAAAAACAACAGCAACAACCAGCACAGAGCAGCCACCCGTGGCTGCTACCTCTGAGCACCCATCCGTGGCTGGTACTGTTGCCCTCCAGGTAGGGAGGGCTGGTTGCCAAAGCTGCTCTCCACAACCAGTTCTCACTCTGTCATCCAAGCAGCACCAGATACACCGGCCCTTTCTGGCCAGCTGCCTGGTGAAGTGAAATCACTGGCCTTTCTGCAGAAGTCCTCAGGGTGCCAGACAGTACAAAACACAGGAGGAAACACCTCTCATCCCAAAGGGAAATCTAAAGCAGATACAAGAAAGACCAGAAAGGACACAGTAAACCTAAAAAGACTTCTGACGATATTTTTGTAGGCCACAGAACGGGTTTTAGGAATGTAAATGTTATGCTTTGAGGGAGAAACTTTAGCCTAATAAGGTAAAAATGAAATGTCTACGGAAGAAGCAACAGAGAAAAGGGTTACAGTGTTTACCTCTGGCAGCTAGAAGCACAGACTAGTCCTGATCCCACTCAGATAGCTGCCAGGTAGCAACACTAGAGTAGGGGGAACCTGGTCTGCCCAGAGACAGAGTGCCACAATGGGATTCATCAGCCTGTCACCTCTCTGTGAATGTGCTTTAAATTAATGATCAGATGTCAAAAGAAAGGCTCTTCCCTGAGACTGTTGCTTTGATACTGAACTCTTTGAAACCCACTCCTTTGCAGTGCTGGCTCTGGGGAGCAGGCACCCAAAGCCAGCTTGACTCCCAGTTCACAGCTCTGTCCATCAGGAGCCCCGGTGCACTATGGATAAAGCCTGTTTCACTTGTGCACAGGTGGCAGCCGAGAGGACAGACGTGCAGGCAAGCTTCACTTTCAGGAAGGGTTTGATGTTAATGCCTGGTTTCTACACAGGAATGTTGCCGCAGGAGCTGAACTTAATCAGAGACCCTGACAAACCCTCCACTAATCATGTCCCACATGGGGGACCAAAACCCTCCAACTCAGACTTTTGTGCTCCATTGTGCACGTACACGCAGAGAAGTAAAGGGCAAGACCACAAAGCAGCCACTCAGATCTGCAGTAGTGAAATAGAATGCAGCAAAGGGACAACTTCAGTGTTCAGGCAGCCAGCCCCTCCAGCACACACCAACTGCAGCTCAGGACCAGATCCTTCTCTCACAGGCTGAGAAACATGGCAAAAACTGCCCAAGGTGCTCAGAGCTAGAACTGACAGCTTCTGACACAAGGAAGAAAAGCCAGCTGCCCACAGGGGTTTCTGGCTATCTGACCAACTTGGCTTTGCATACCTGAGACCTTGGAGAAGCAGAACCCAGAATCCCTCCTGCCCAGCTCAATTCAGCACTGCAAATATAGGCCTAAAAAGCTCTTATTACAGTGAATTTGGGACAACTACATTAGCCATGAGAAAGCTCTACAGTTCAGCCTGTGCAAGGGATAATAAAATCTGATAGGAACCATCATGCTCATGTGCACTGCCGAGATCTTGTGTTCATCTATGCCTACACTAAGGTTTTCTCTATCTTCTCCCCTCTCTAAACACAGGCCTGATCCTGCAGAGTGCTAAAAGCCTTGCACACACAGTGACTTCAAGAAGAGTTCATGGTGCTCGAAGCCTTATTAGCCCAGGTTTTATCTGTAGGGGGTGATGAGATCCCCAATGACTTCAATCAGCACACCTTCATTAGAGTTAAAGGAGCAACACTGATTTACGTTAGCTGATAATCCATCTCTATACTTCATAACCCTCAGTACACATCATCAAACCCATGCAGAATTCTTTGTTCTCTACAGGACTGATTCTACAGCCCCATAAATGCTTCCCTTCTACCTCTGTCCTTTCTGCAAACAGAATTCCCCTCTTCACATATAATCCCCTTTTAATCAACAGGACTAGTAAGTCAAGCCAGTTTTTAGGAGACCCCAAGCTCTTTCACAGCTCAGGCACCACTGCAGCTGGCTGTGGATTCCAGATTAAACACATAGGTTTATGTGTCTGCTAAAACCATGTTATTAACTCAGCATTTTTACGGTGCTCTTTGATGCCATCAATTATTCTTTACTATCGGTAATTGTTTTTTTCCTCACATCTAGTTCACAAGTCCCTTCTTAGAAGAGGGAAACACCCCTCCCCCCCAAAATTAAAAAAAAAAAAAAAAAAGAAAAAAAAAAAGAAAAAGAAAAAGGCAGCAAGCAAACTCAAACTCCCATTTTAGTAAATGCAGCAGAATAAGCAGATCCAGTCAAAACAGTTCAGACCCCCAAGGCCCCTGCCTCACATGGTCCAAGCCTGGGTCTCCATCCCTAGGGCTCTCTATGCCATACTTCTGCCTAGTTGCACGCCAGGAAATTGCTCTTCTCTGCTAGTATGGTTTAAAAGGACAGTGAGGCCACTTTGACGCTGAGAAAAGCAAGTTGCCTTATAACTTAGGTTGGAAGCCAATTAGCTTTTGCTTTCAGGTAATATCAGGCTGAGTTAAGAATCACCAGTTCAATGCAGAGTAAGCTAATCCTATGTGTCCAAAGCAGTACCTTATAACCACTCAGACAGTAGAGGCATACTTGCCCCTGAAAGACAATGAAATGCAATTTTAAAGGATGTTTTCACATGCAAGGAAGTATGAGGTCCATAACTCTAGGCAAAAGCAGGAAGAGAAAGTGACTATGTATTAAAGAGGAAGACTCTTACTTGCAGTCGTGCTTTTCAATTTCAAAGTGAGGATTGAAGTTGAGGATAATCTTCTGGTTGGATTCAGGGGCATAGATAACCCACTCACAGTTCTGGTGGGAGGGGTAGTCATTGGGGTACCCTGGGGAGGTGATGTACCCAGCATCCTTGGAGTTCAGGCGGCCACCACACGGCTGAGCTGCAGAGACACAGAAGGAAACAAGGCATTGAAACAGGTTCTGGGCGTTGGCTGTGCACAGCCAATCCCCAATTCCTCAGAGACACTGCTAGGGATGGTCTGATAAAGGTCATCCTCCAGGTCACTGACATCCATTTGGTACTCTAATATTTCATATTAATCTCTGGGCAAGGACAAGTATTCTACACAACAAACCTACCACTTCTCACCTCCACCTCCTGCCACACTTTTATACCACATTTCACAAAGACCAGAAAAGAGAAATCAATGCTCTTGTTGAGGCAATTACAGAGCCATAAAGAGAGAGACAGACTGCTTATCAGATCATCTGAAGCCACCTTATTTTATTCTTTCTTTTGCCTCCTTTGCAAGCTGCTCTGTGTTAGTCTCCCACAGCTACCTTAAGGAGAGGCCAAAACGTGGACACTAGAAATTTGATATGGATGCAGGAGTGCAGAAAGCATAGTTGTTCATAAGGAAGGAAACTGAGGCATGGTAAGGCTGGTCACAAGCCCAGACGCACACATGTGGCCTGTGACATTGCCTGGGACAGCATCCAGCCCCATGACAGCTCTTCTCTACTTGCTGTGCTCTCCTTACCCAACCCTGTCTGCCCACATGACTCCCATCTTGGCAGACTGGCCTCCTGCCTCCTGAAACCGCCGGAGCCAACACATCCATTGGAATTGCAAATGCGAATAGTCCGCAGTGGTGGTTTTGTGGGGCTAGCCCACAAATAGCTGGCAACAGCTGCCTGCTGAGTGGAGGAAGCACTCTCAGCTTTGGGTTAGAACAGGCCCTAGAGGGTGATTTCATCTTCAAAAAAACCCATTTAATCTCATGAACACTGCAAATCAAATTTATTATTGCATTACTTGTTGGAAAGAAAATCTGCATCACAGGGTCAATTGATAATGCACTATAAATCCCCACAAAGTCCCTTTCTTCACAGGGTCCTTACTGCACGCCTCTCGCTGTCTCCTCTTCTCTGACCCTGGTTCTGTCCCAGCACCGCCAGCCCCACATGCTGCCATAGCTGTACCTGGAGACAGCACATCCAGCAAAACAGCCAAAACTTAGCAAAATCCTATACCCTCACAGGGCAGGCCGGCAAGCATACAGGGTGACCCCAGCCTCGCACTGCAGAAAGGCCCTCTTTCCCCTGACGATAAGCAACAGGGCATATCACAGGATGAAATCCTCAAGGATTGTCCCCGCTGCAGACCTGTCTCCACAGCTTCCCCACAGCCTGGGTGAGCTTGAGTCCTGCAGAAGGGTGTGGGTGGGTTTTCCTGGGGTCCACTTGTGCACACCGTGCAATGGAGAATAAGCCATATCCCATGCCCTCAAAGGAGTAGAAACATGGAAGGTGCACCACCCTCGATGTATGAGAGTAACCACATGTCCCATGCTCCATCGGCTATGTGGGATGGTGGTCTTCATGGTGCTCCCCACTGCCCTGGCACTGAGGACCGTTCCTGTCTCTGCCACAGCAGCAATTACTACAGAGCACCAGGACTGCCTGGGAGAAGCAAAGCAGCGCAGATTTGTGTGGTCTCAACCCTGTGCTGTGGGTCTGGTTTGGTCCCTTCACCATGGGGTCTGCCAGGGTCCAGAGGTGTGGTCTGCCAGGCTGTCAAAAATCTGTCCATTTTCAGTTGGGATATTCCAGTTCGCCTTCAAACTGTCCCCTTGCCAGAGCCAACACAAGCAGCAGGACTAAGGCAGGATTGGTGATGCTTCCTGCAAAAAGCACTTTGAATAAGCAACCTGCTGCCTGCAGAAAATACACATGCCCTGTGCAAACAAGGGGAGGGACCTTCATGGGCCAGCGAGTCTTCCCTCATCATAAAAAAAGCACTGTCTCAGTTTCCCTCATGTTTTTATGTCCCTCTAACACATTCGTTCTTTAAAATAACTTTCTTTTCACACACCTAAAGGCAGCTCTGCAGCCTTCTCTTTTTTCCTTACAATAATCCTGTAAATATCCTGAAATATGAGGGGACAAATCACAACACTGATAAAGATGAGCTGAGAATACTAAAAAACATCTGGTTTTGTTCCACAGGAGAGCTTGCGCAACACACAAACATTTACAAACCCACGTTCTTACAAGAAAAAAAATCTCCTCTCTCACCGAGGTGTATTTACCCACATACATGTCTATGGGGGCTTGTGGAGAGAGAAAAGAGACATTCACGTGGAAAGGAAGAAATTCAGGGACTTGTTGACATCAATGTACAAATAGATGTGTAATTCACACTTCGCTCATGTATGCACTTTCACACCTTCTCATAAAAATTCACACCTCGTTTGCACACATGTCCACCCGCTCCAGCAAAGAGAAATATTCAAGCTGTAGATTATTTTTCTTGGAAAGGGCAAAGTCTCAAAGCAATGAAAATACAGTAATCCACACCTCGTCATCCCCTCCTCATCTCTCCAGCTTTCACACACATGCTACCCGCTAGGCTGATACCACCAACATCACCCACAGCTCAGAAGTTGCTAGCCCCTTAGGCGCGCTGGATACTCCCAATACTCTGTGAGCTGTTGGAGGGGAACTGCAATGTGAACAAAGGTATCAGGCCCCAGCTCTTCTCTGACAAATGAACTCAAGAGCAGAAACCCAAGTTTACCCTCATCTTAAAGTTGTCCTATGAGGCCACTGCAGACTAGAGGGACTGAAATCTCTCAGCTTGATCCCGATTCCAGGTCAGCTTGGTGCTCAAGTTAAATTGCTGGTGCTGGAGAGAATAGCCCGGGTGAGAGAGGGGTTAGAGCCAAGCTCTCTGCAGCTGGGGCCTCCACAGCAAAACAGGACAAACCAGCGAGTTGACAGGAGCACTAGCCACATTCCTTGGGTGCTCAAATACTGCCAGGAAAATGTCACCATCTTCCTGCATCAGGGAAAGCCTTCTACCTGCATTACCTGTAGGGGGAAAGAAGAAAAAAAAAGGCACATCTAATGCCTGGGTTGCGTGTTTTGGAAGCAAGATGTTCTCCACAGCCAAAGGGCTCTGGCAGGTTTTTTTCCAGCCCTGAATTAATAAAATTAAAATGAAATTCTAAAGTATAAGTCAATCTGTCAGGTGTGTGGGACATCCCACTGCTCAGTAAGCAAAACAGGTGTTGAAATCAAACTGCTGGGGCCCTTGCCAACCCACATGGTGGATGGGCCAATAGAGCACTGTGCTGATGGCAAGGCCATGCAAGAATGGCTAGGCTCCTCAGAGAAGGCTATGGAGGTCAGCACTCCCTGGTACTGTAAGAGCAGGCTGTGCTCAGGACGGGAAATCCCCAGATTCTCTCTTTCATTAAGCCTATCACATGACTTACATTATCCTAACAACCCCTTTCTTGCAGGGCCACTCCAGTAGGGAAAGGACACCAGAAGACAGCCAAGTAAGTTGTATCTAATGAAAAGAAAGACCTGGAGAAACTTACGAAGGCAGATTCCCTGCAAACACCATTAGATACAGCAGGCAGCTCCAAAGTTTGCCATGGAGATGGGTATCAGCAGCCTTTGCAAAGGCCAGATGCCTCTTTTCCTTCTCTGACTTACTGGAGACATCCAGGTTGATGAAGTCTCCTCTTGCCTCCCCCATGCTGCAAGGAGTAATCGTCAGTCAGGGCACCCAAAAATAACAGCCAGGCCCAAGGAACCTCCACCCACCCTTGGGGTTTTTCATCACTGCAGCTCTTCAGCCCACGCTGAAACCTTAGGCCAGAAGCAGAGCGTTCCCCTACTTGAATTTCCTGCTGTTTAAATCCCTCTGGATTTCCCTCACCCCAGGAGAGCAGGGCTCACTGTTATTGTTGGACTTTCAACACAGAAACTAAAGCCAACTCTGCCTGTAACAAAAATAATCATCACAGAGAGGCCCATTTCACAACAAACACTTACTACAGCCTCTCCAAGCTTGCAGCATCCAGCAGAAAACTATCACGTGTTTTGATCTGCTGGGCTGTTTACTTTGAGGATGTAATTCAGGACTGTGCACAACATTTAATGCATTCTTGTTCCCTTATAGGGAAGGCCTTAGAGGGAAGAAGTGTTGGTGTCAGTGCTGCTGGGCAGCCTTCAACGGCAGCAAGGGAGGGAGATTCCAGGAGCACGACAGCAGAGGGATGCACTGCCTAGCCTTGTCACTTATTTCACTCCGTCACATAAGGCCTTCACAGCCCAGCTCCACACTGCCATCCAACCACCGCAGACGATTTCTACATCTCAGGATTCAGCACTGAGCCTCTAGGGAAGACTGCCCTGCCAGCCCTCCCAGTAGCACAGCAAAACACGGGTCCTGGCACAAATGACCTACTGCTTTCAGAGCGGCTGGACTTGGTGCAGGCCCTTGTCCAGCAAGCTCTGTTTTTCAGTACCAATACAGTCAAACAATCCTTCAAGAAGCACTTTTTCAAAGTCTGTATGTATCCAAACACTTTGCCAGAACATGGCTTGGAGGGAATGAACAGCTCTCTTTTGCCAAGGATTCATTACTCTTAAGGTTCATCCTGCCTCACTGCATGCTCCAGCCCTGGGGGAGAGACTGAGCCTGGCCGTTATGGTAGGGGCTCTCACCTCAGACCATACATTTTGTATCAGGCAGGAGCACAACACAAACTCTCAGATTTAAACAACACAGCTTAGCCATTGGCCAAGGAGAGACACAGTGCAGATGAAGCTAATAAGATTAGATATTTTATCCCCAGTAGCATAGATCATTTTAGCAGGAGCATGTTTGCTTTGGATTGCGAGATAAAGCTTCAAAGGTTTCCTGAACAAATTACTGGACAAACACACACAAACAACACAAAGCACTTACACACACAGCAGTACCTACATCCATATCCTGGGATTTCACAGAACCAGGGAAAGTCCTCTGAATATTTCATTGATGGCCTTTAGCAGTTTATTTAAAATTTCATGTAAAGACTGCTTTGGTGACCTGAACTAGGATTTTGTTTGATTCAAAGCATCTCAAAGCTGTCACGGGACAAGCTCATAAAAACACTGTCTGGGCTTAAGCAAGAAAGAAACACACCAATCCATCAGTTGAGGAATGCAGCCATTTGACTACTTCCTAAGGCAACTGGGGAGGGATGCAATATATTCACTTTATAGAGCAGGACAGCAGTGAGAAGGAAACACCAGAAAGCTCAGGAAATTGAACATATTAGCTGCAAGCCTTTGCAGAAAGGGATATTTTCAAAATATTTTTAAATAAGAAGGGAGCATTGGAGAGAGGAAGAGAGAGAGAGAAGATTTGGAGGTTTTTGATAACTGCACATATTAATCCACCGAAGAATTAAATGGAAGCCCAAAATAGAGATCTATTCAACCTTCACCATGGAAAATGAGAGGGCCAAATCCTTCATGCAAATCCAGGTAAATTTGCTTTGAAACCTCTGGAGTTCAGCTGATTTCTACCCCTGCAGTTCTGGATAGCTGCCTTCCAGGGGCTAGCGTTACTTTGTACCGCTTCGGTCAGCGGCAACTTTGACCTTTAAATGTTGTCACTTTGGGGTTTTGGTGGTTCCCCTCCCTCTCCAACTCTGTATCTTTTATGAGATTTTATATCCTGATTTTATGTGGTGCCACATATGCTAACTTCATTATTTGTTATCTTCTATCACAAGCAAATGGTATTCCAATAGGACAGCCAGCTTAATAGTGTTAGTCTTTACAGATATGTGCACACACAATTCTCCCAGCTTACCTACAAACACAAATGTTTGGCCTGGAATTACAACTCCTGGCTATTCCGGTAACCATGTGAGAGCATGCACGAATGTATGCACACACATGCGAGGGAGTGGGATAATTATATATTGAACTTGCAGGAATCATGACTGCTTCTCCTGCCTGCTCCCAAGGGTTTAAAGTCTCTTGGAAACACACTGCCACCTCCCAGGAGTAGCCAGAAGATTTGGGGATCTTCAAGTTGCAGATCCAGCAGTTTCTGAGGAAACCTTGGTGGTACTACAGGCAGGGAAATGGAGACACAGGGAAGTTTGAAGGCTCAGAGCAGAGGCAGGAAAAGCAGAGGCTTCCTACATAGCGGATTGCAATCCTACCTACAGGCTTCACCAGAAAATAATGTAAGGATGAAACAATTTGCTAAGCCACCCCTGTGAATGCTGTCAAGTAACAGGATGGTTTGAGGACCATGGAGGAAAAGAGACATTTTTAATTCTACATTTTGAGGAGAACCATGGCTTTATACAAGATTCCTCTCTAAAGAGCTTTGGGCTTGATGAAAGGTGTTCAATGCCTCTAAATTACTAATTAGCATTGTTATTATGACAACTCCGAGAAAGCGCATCTCTTGTCTCTCACCTTCCCCTGCACCCTTCCAGCATCCTCACACCTTCTGAGCTCATCTGTCAGAACCCATTCCAAAACTGAATTCAGGCTCTCCTCACTGGGCAACAGCAGTTTATTTTTGCCTCTTCCGAAGTTGCTGGCAGAGCCTCTCAGAATCCCACAACACCTTCAGCTCTCCCTTCCAGGGGCTTCAAAGCAAAACCTGGTGCCTCAGCAGTGGGCAGTCCCACGGATGGTACACGGGATGGACTGGAAAGCAGTGCCTCCGGAGCCACTCAGGAAGAGGTCCTCCTGCAGCTCCCCCCACGTATGCTGTCGAGCAGCAGCGGTTTCAGCCTTCATGATAGGTTGCTCAAATCCAGCTGCTGAGCCTCGCTACTAGCTTCGAAGTTTATTATACAGTCTGGTGAGTGCTTTAAACACGTTGTTTCCTGCTGAGCACATATTCAGCAAGCAGAGGAAAGCAGAAGCAAGCTTGGGTGTGCAGGGAGAAAGTTGTTGAGGGGCTCTGGTGTGAATGGGACAGCACATGAAAGGGCAGGATGCAGAAGCATGTGTATGGCAGGCAGCAAGGCAGTGGGAGGTGCAGGGGGACACGACAGACTGCAGGCCTCTCTGCGTAAGAGGAAAGAGAAGAGATTTGTGTGCTTGTGAAGAAAAAGTGGGAATAGAGAGACAGTAAGTGTGTGAGTGTATGTCTAAAAGCATAAAGGGTTGTGGTTTTCCTCCTTCCTCTCCCAACGGGCAGCCTCTAAACAACCTAGGTCCAAAGAAGCCTTCCCACAAAACATAAGCAGAGCGAAAGGACAGTGTCCTTTTGGCTTTACATCCCTCTGAGGAAGATAGTGGAGAAAGGCAAGCATTGAAGTCCCACACAGACAGCACTTCACAGCTAGGGGTGACCCACAAGAACAGTTGGGGCAGATGCCTTGCCTTTGTCTCAAATGCACAAGGTGAAAAATCAGGGTAGGTTTCAAAGACCCAGAGCCCAGCACGTCAACTCTGGAGCCCATGTTCTTTGACTCAACAAGTATGATGAGAGGGGGAAAACCACTCAGGCAGGAAGACTCTGCATCCACCCCATCCATTCCTACAAGTAATACTTTGGGTTATTCCACATGCCAACTGACTGCTTGTACCCCTTTCCCCAAGTTATTTGGGAAGAAGCTGCATTTGCAGACTCAGCCCAGAGTATCACCGTGGCTCTCCTCACCCACATGATACACAGATACTGTTTGCACATAGAAAGGGTTACAGATCTGAGTTGTGATTTCGAGCATTTGGCCTTGTGCCTGCCAACCTCGTGCTGACAAATCTCTTCTCCATGCCTGTGCTTGTGTCTTTTCACTGCACAGGCATCAAGCCTGGCTCAGGATCCAGCCTTCTGAGATTGCGATTTGGCTCAGACAGAGGAAGGCTGACCCTTTGATTCCGAGTATGATTAAAACCATGCTACTGTAGCGCTAAGCCGTGTGCAACACGGCTAGCAACAGCCCTGATTTATGTTGTTGCTAGTATTGCGGTTTCCACCAGGGTGTAGACAGGGATTTTGAAAATAGCCCAGCTACCTCTTTGTCTGTGTGTATAACAATTAGAAATGTGTCAAAGGGCTGCTACGAAGTGAGAGTGGAGCTGGAAATACTCGCGCCCAGCTTCTCCCTCCACCTCTGCGTCGACACCATCAGCTCCAGCTTGGGTGTGTGCAAGCACATCAGCTCTCCACACTTTCCAGAGCAGACAACTGTATGCCCGAGATCCCATGGGGACGCGCAGTGGCGGTGACTTCACCACACAATGGAGAGCAAGTTTAGTAGCTTCCAGCTTGCTCCCAAGCTGCTGCAATCTGCCCCTACCATCATGGTTAAATGCTGTCTTTTTCTATTTCGATTTCAGATAGGATCACAGGTCTCAGATACAGACGATTTATTTTCCTAGCACAGCTGGTCTGTCAGAGGTCATATAATTTGGCAGTATTCCCAGTGCTTAAAAATTAATTTTTCCTTATTAATACAACTAAGGGTCCCACAGGATAGGATCCCAGCCTTATCTGAACCTGACAGCTTCCTAAACCCCATGAAGGATGCTTTCTTCTCTCAAGCTATCTATAATACAAAGCCACTGTGTCCTGGAGTCCAGTGGCACTGGAGGTTTCTGCAAGGAAACCAACCGATTTGCCTGCCAGAGTGGTATGTTGCTGGGACAGGAAGCACTGCCTTCCTCAGCCCAGCAAAGAGGATTGCTTTCTCATTTTAACCTTCTAAGCCACATGCAAGACACAAAATAGAGTAAACACTAAGAAAGGAGTTGGGGGCAAAAAGTAACAAGGCAAGGAGATGAGTAGTGCTTCCACAAGAACCTCTGGCCACCACACACCATGATTTTTCTGCAGCAGGAGAGTTAGGTAAAGAAAATGCAGCATCCTAACATGGGTCAGAGTCCCCAAACTGAACTCGTATGGTCATTTTCAGTGATGCTCCTGTCCCATCTTTAGGTTGAAAAAAAGCTTTTTCTCCCAGTAAGAGCCAAGTAAACAGCATGACAGGCAAAAGGCGTTGCACTCACTGCTTGCATGGGGGTGCGTGTGGCTATGTGCCTGCTTGGCAGCAATTTGTTTTGGTCCCTTTCTCCTCCTTGCTGTCCCTTAAGTCACTGAAAAACAATACTAGTTTTTATGCAAACTATTTAAAGGGCTTTAAGAGTGAGCTTTGCTCAGATCTACATAAATATCACCTGAACGGCTCAGTACTTGGGTCACTCAAATCTGTTAGTTTCTTACTTGATTGCTTTCTACAGGAAGATGAAAAACACACAGCCATCCAGCCTTCAGATTTATCTTCCAGGGTCTCCCACCCACTCCACTCCCCTCCCTGGTTACCTCAGGGTTTGCTTGGCTACATATAAATTGGCAGCGGCACTGTTTATCTCTTACTGTAGAAATATTGCACGAGAGCTTTTTCCATGTGGATTATCATATTATTGTCTATTAAAATCATCTCCCCTCTCTACTAACCTCCCTTAGGGAACCTTAAGAGGGACTTTCATAATACAGAAAGGCTTTCAGATACACCAGGCTGAAACATAAATCCATCGTGTTTTTTCTTACTAGGCTGGATAATTTTCTGGACCTTCCACAGCCTGATCGAGGTTCACCTCCCATTACCCCATACCTTTGCTTGCTGGACGAGAAATAAAGTAATTTCATTTGGTTTGCAGTCAAACCACGACATCTCGGCAAACAGCTGCTGGTGTCAGCCGCAGGGAGACAACTTCCTTGCCGGGTCCAACACCATGTGATGCTCTTCTTTGCCGGGAAAATCCCGCGTTCAAATAAAACATTTCTTACAGCGACTGAACGGCCTCAGAGACACAGTCGACTTATAAACCCCTTTCCAGATAGAAGCCCTGATTCCGAGTCTACTCAGGGATAGAAGGTGCACACAGGCAAACACTCAGGCTCAGCAGCCAAAGGGAACGCAGCCAGGCTGGGTAGGGCACTCTCAGGAGTGAGCCTCAGGTTACAGCCTGATCTGCTCAGCACAATACCCACTCCAGGAGATCAGACACTGCCTCTGCTACAAGGACCATCTGAAAAGACGGTTGTACTCAGCAGGGGCCTCCCAGGACTTTGTCCTTTCTCTTTAGTCCATCGAGTATCTCTTCGTTTGTTCTCTTATTTTAACAAAAGATTGGATTTGGCTTTTTTCTTTCCCTTATAACCCTAAGGAAGGAAGAGATGCCAACCAGCAATCTAATGTACGCTGAGCATGTTTGCCGGGAACATCTGTGCTTTGCGGCTGCTGCAAAAAAGGGGACTTCATCGGGCGGCAGACTCTCCCACTTCCCTTTTCAAGGTGGCCATGCCGCTCCAGGGCAGGGGTAAAGCAGGGACGACGCACGCCCATCGCGCTTTGCCACTGAACGCAGTCCGAGGCGGACTGCGGTTCAGCACCCTGTGTTCCCCCGGGTTTCCACAGGCACGTCCGGAAGCCCCAAGTAACGGGAAGGGAAACCCACAAGTCAGCAGCTGCTGGCTTGGCACCACCGTCCTGCCAGGCAGCTCCTAAGATACTGACCACAGAAAGAGCACCAAGAAAGCTATGGACAGTTGGGCGAGGCATATGCTTTTCCTCCAGTGACCGTTCCAGGTGAGGACCCTGCTGCCCCCATTAGTCAGACCAAGGGCCAGTGGCCGGAGTGCACACGGCCCAGCCTCAGTCTGTCCTTGCCCCACTCCTATACCCAAGCCGAAGCAACACGAGCGGCGGGGCTTCATCGCAGCGCCTCTTGACAGCCTAGCCTAGCCCGTAAGCGAAGACCAGAGAAACACACTCGCGCCCCCAAAGCTGCCACGCACTCGCCAGCTCCCGGGACATCCCGGTGCGTGAAGAGTAACTGCGGGTCACGCTTGCACCGCAGGCAAGCAACCAGGGGGCTACCAGGGGGGTGCCTCAACGGTCGGGTATCACCACCGCCGTTAAACCTCACCGGCTTCCAGCGCCGTTCTGCGCTGCTCCCGACTGCCCGCTCCCTTATTTTAATTTCTCATCTAAAGTTTCCTGAGGTTGCAGCCGGGCACGGGGCCGCAGGCATCCGGATGTGGGTGCCCGGGTTGCGGTTGGTCCCTACCGCTTCCCCTCCCTTGCTCCTGCCCTCCGAAAGCCAGCACGCAACTTTCCAGTGCAGCTCCGTCCCCTCGCCCCTTCAGTCCAGACGGTGGG
The DNA here is from genome assembly GCA_013396675.1 of Eubucco bourcierii. NCBI lineage: Eukaryota > Metazoa > Chordata > Aves > Piciformes > Ramphastidae > Eubucco > Eubucco bourcierii. The sequence goes on from VWZE01021536.1 coordinate 387,823, forward strand.
AACTGCGCGGCTACACCCGCTATGCTCTTCGCCGGCGGGGACTACGCCACCCCTGCCTCGCCACAGGCACGAACCCCCCAAAACCCGTACCACAAGAACTGCACGGCGCTGCCGATCCCTCGTTTATTCCCTACGCGATGCCCGAGACCGGGCGTGCGTGCATCTGAGACCGCGCCCTGGCACCCGAAAGTTGAGCAAGCGGAGAGGGATCCTACACGCGGCCGGAGGCATCCCCCGGCTCGGGGGAAGCCTTACCTGTATCCGCCGTCCCTCCGCAGCCGGGCAAGCACAGCGCTAGAAATCCCCAGGCGAGAAAAAAGGTATCCATCCTTATCAAGAAATAATTGGAGGAAAAAAAAAAAACACAAACCCAAAAAACCAACAGAAAAAAAAAATCGCCGGAGGCTGCGGGGCCGGGCTTCGCCCCGCGTGGGCGCCCCACTCGCAGTCGGCTTCGGCGGAGCTCAGCGGGGGGGCGGCGGTGGCCTCCCCAGGGCGCGGGTAACGGGGCGGGCGGTGCCGGAGGAGCGCCTCTCCCTAGGGCGACCCACGGGGCTGGCGCCTCGGCATTCCCCGGGGCGCGGCGGCAGTAGTGCGAGCTGGGGCGCCGTCTGTGCCTCCTCTCTCTCCCCGCCGGCGCCTCGCAGCCTTTTCAGGCAGGGCGGCATGTGGCTGTCAGCGCCGAGCGCTGGCCCCGCCCCCCGCGCACCCCTCCCGCCGCGCCCCGNCTGGGGCGGGGGCGCGGAGCGGCACTGCGGTACTGGGCGCTTCCCGGCCGCGCCGCCGCGCCTGGCTGCTGGTCGGTCCCTTCCCGAGCGCTCACGGCCCCGCAGAGCAGGCAGGAGTCAAAACCCTCGACTGACATAATTGCAAAAGAGCAGGGCTGCGCGAAGGGAGACACCCAGAAATTGTCAGATGGGGGAGCATCAGGACAAGGATTGTCCCTAGCTCGTGGGCTCCGCCGCTGCTGGCCGAGACCCAGAAGAGCCGTGCTTCGGCCGGAGCCGCCGTGGCTGGGCGCGAAGCGAGAGCCTCTCTCCCTCGCACACGCACCCTCGCTTTCGACACCACTGCTGCGGCGTAAAGGGACAAACGCAGAATCTCCCCTGGACTGCACCACAACTGACTTCCACACTCTCGACCGACAAAGTTGCTTTTTAAAAACACAAGCCGAGAGCAACGTTCACCTAGTCACCTTAGAAATTCTTAGAAAGTTTGTTCACCTTTGTCTCTGAGAAGGTGAGGAGTCCCTGCCTGGGAACTGCCAAGACCTTGCATTTACCTGCCACTTGAATTCACAGACAGCAACAGGTTTAAAAGCTGATACTCGGCAAAGCAGAGTCTGCTTACACCTCCATCCTGTTTCAAAGCGCACAAGTGAAATGAACCCTAAACTCCCACAACCACCCAAAAATTACTTTAAAAGAATCCTTTGTGCTGTTGATACATAGTACACAAAGGAATTAAATCTATGTTACCTCATTTTTTTTTTTAAGTTGGTAATTAGTGAAGAGATACTGGCATGTGGCAGAAGTGAGATACATCATTGTGTGGGTGAGAGGGAAAGTACGAACATTTCACTGGTATTCATTTAGGGTGATGAGACTAATTATTTTGTACTCTGCTGTCTATCAGTTATGGGTAGCATCACCCGCTCACGTCAATGAAATCACGATGCCAGCCTGTTTGAGTGTGTTCACCCAACACGGATGCACCAAGTTCCTCTGAGGCCAGTGGAAGTTCATTGACAGCAACAGATTCGGCCTGACAGATAGAACTGATACTTCAGCCATAAGGTCTGTTACATCCCTCTTCCTTCTGTGCGTTTTGGTACCTTACATCTTTTGTGGTTCAAATGTACTCAACATCTCTTGAAGTCAATGCAAAGCCAGTAGCAACTAAGTCAACTTGCTTTATATATTGTATTTTGATGTGGAATTATGCAAGTGTTATTTACTACTTGCTTTTAGTTAGACTACTATCAAGCTAGCGAAGTGTGATTTTCTTTTTGTTTATAAATAGCCCTCACAAACTATAACACAGATATTGGAGTGTAATATAAACCCCACTGTATGAATCATTCCTCTTTTAATATGTGCATAGAAAAGAAAAATGTTACCAAGCACTAAATGGAGGTGGCCCCATCTCACCCACTGTACGGCATAGTGAAAGTACTATTTCCATTACATTCAGGCCAAGTTTCCCCTGGCTAAGGTCAATAGAAGAGTGCAAACACAACCTTGAACTGATACCAGCTCTGATCTGCCACTGAGTGAAAAGAAGATAACCCTAGGAACAAAAATGGTGATGGGAAATGGAGTTACCTGCTACTCCACAGAGATTCCTCTCAGCTGTTTTTCAATAGCTCTGCACAAATCCAGCTCTGTGTTTAGCATCAGATCTCCTGTCTTCTCCATGACATGATGCTATCAGGAAAGGAAGGGAACAACTAAAAAAACAGGTAGTTTCTACCACTGCAGATGTTCAGGACAGGATGACACCAAGCTGGTGACACCTGCTAGTCCAGTTCTGGCACAAAAGAGTCCAAAAGTCTCATTTTGGGAGCATTTAAGACTAAGATCCTCTTTCAGGTTTGAAGGAACTGAGCACAAGGTGATGCTATGCACCTTGAACTTGTCTCTGCCTGTTTCCATGGGCAGCTGCTGTTGCTGCTGTGGATGTCACTGCATGTGTCAAGCAAAGCTAGACCTCACCAGTTCTCCAAGCTGGGAAAGTCCCACTGCTGCCAAAGGGCTGAGGGCTTTGCTCTCTGTTCAGTTGTCCAGTGGGTATTTAAAACCATGAGTAAGCATTTGCCAAACCCATTTGGAACTGAAGCATTTTCCTATATCTGTATGTCAGAAACATCTACCACAAACCCCCACTGGAAATGAGACTATGTAATTTAATGGTACTGTAATATTTAACATACCATCTGCATTAAATTTAGTTGAAGGAATTTTGGAGCCCAAGTGTTAGTCAGAATTATGATGCAGTTAAATGTCTCCCAGCCTTAGCCTCCTCAAACACTGCCTAATTCCCTGCTTCTGACTCAAGTGCCCACATACCTAGGATCTTCCCTGGCACTCTTGTCTTCTCCCTTCCCTTCCCTTCCCTTCCCTTCCCTTCCCTTCC
>VWZE01021536.1:392083-487547 GCA_013396675.1 Eubucco bourcierii
TCTCTTCTCTTCTCTTCTCTTCTCTTCTCTTCTCTTCTCTTCTCTTCTCTTCTCTTCTCTTCTCTTCTCTTCTCTTCTCTTCTCTTCTCTTCTCTTTTCTCCTCTCTTCTCCTCTCTTCTCCTCTCTTCTCTTCCTCTTCTCTCTTCTCATTGTAGCTCCTTTTCTGCATTGATTGTACAGCCTCATTTATTTTCAATCACAGCTTCCTCTTTCCAAGTAAGTCCTCCTCACTCCATGAACTGACCATCAGGAGGTGTCTGCAAAGCAGGACCCCCCCCAACTTTTCCTTAGAGGCTTTTCTCAATCCTGATTTAAAGGAAAATAAAAACCAAGGTGTCATGTATTCCTGCAACCTTCTCTGGGCTCCAGAGTAAGCTGGACAAACAGGGTCTCTCCCCCAGTTATCAATAGTATATCAAAACATACTATTTCCCATGCAGATCTTGACAGCTTTCCAGAGAAAACAACACAGCAAGACTGAAACAGGGTTAAGAATGAGAGTGGGGAAAAACGATACCTGGTCCAGATAAAATCATAAGTATTGTCAGTCAGCAGGAAAGCAGAGATTCAGACATTTTTGGCAGGATACCCGAGGAGCTGGAGCACAGGGCATGGGGGCAGACAGTGTGGACTGTTTCCCTGACTCCTTGCAGGAGCATAGACTTCTGGCTGCAGTTTCCTTCTCCTCATTGTGCTTTGAGATCCTCAGCTAAAAAGCTGTAAGTGCATGATATAAAGTGTTTTTATTAGTCTATCAGGTGCATGATTACAAGATCTCATTTTATAGCCTCAAATAGCCAATAATTACCTTAGCATCCAATTAGCCCTCGTCTTCAGCCAGACTATTTGCTTGGGAATTTGTCCATGCTCAAGAAGCGGGCCAATACCCCAAACTGGAGAAAGCAGTTTGGCATGTTGCATTCAAGTCCATAAACTTTCAGTGTAGAGGTGGCTTAATTAGCAAGCTGCCCAGTTAATTTTTCATGGGGTGTACCACAGCTGCTAATTTGTGGTTGAAAGCAGCAGCTGCAGGGAGAGCCCAGAGGGTGTCCCTAAGGTTCTATGGGCACTGTAGCAGGTGAGCACTTGCCTAATAGTACTGCCCACCCACCCAGCTCCTTCCCACACTGTTACTGCTCACCTCCTCCTCACGTGTCCCTCCAACATTTTTCCACATACCAGTCCACCACCAGGGTAGCAGGGGGCTGCTTTCTCACCACTCTCTCCCACTCAGAGGTAGCTTGTTGTGATGGTTTGAGAGTTCCCTGCCCCTCCCCGCCCCCCCCTTTGTAAAATCACCCAGACTAAGCCAGCTGGAAGTTAAGGAATGAAGCTATATTTACACCTTAGCACAATATACAAGCAGAAACATACATAATATACAGGAATATTTACAGAAATAGACAAGTTAAAGGTAATACAGAAACACAACACCCCTCCCAGAAATCAGAGACCGCAGGAGGGGCTCCCAACCACCCTTCCACCTTTTCCCCACCCCTGTACCTTACCCCGAGGTTTGCCTTACTCGCAAGGTGAGTTTGGAGAATCGTCACGGAGGGTTAGAAGGAAAGTGGTTAGTGAGGTTACTCGGCAGAGAGCAGAAGGCAAGAAGCTAGACAGCCTGAGATCGTCTGTGCCCCAGTGTCTTATCTTTGTTTTGTATTCTTTTCTTAAACATCTCAGCAAGCCTGTGAGTGAAGTAGACATCACCATTGTTTTCTTTTCTCAGCCTGTGATATAATTTTCTCCATTAAAATATTCCAGTTGGCCTCAAACAAGCACACTTGTACAGAAGTGTTGCTGGCCTGCATAGGCTACGCTATAGAGTTTGCAATGCCCAGCTACAGTGTGGCCTGAAGCCCTGGGCCAGTCCTGCGCTGCCATGGTGCCACGAGTTGGCTGCAAGGAGATTTGGGGGACAACAGCACTGCAGGGGAAAACGAGGGCAGTGCTGAGGCAACCTGGAAAGGAGAAATGAAAAAAACAGAGGGGAAAAAAAAACAAGAGGAAAAAGGGGAGAACAGTGGAGAATGGAGGCAGCAAAGGAAACAAAGAGACAGAACGAGGGAGTGGGAGAAAATGCATAAACAGCAGAAAACAGGGAATAGAGTAAGCAAACTAATGGAGTTAAAATCCATCATCAGATTAGCAGAGAGAAGGAGAGCGATTCCTTACAGCTCAGGAGGGGTGCAGGCAAGTTGCTGGGGCCTACTGTGTGCAGCAGCATGTGCAGGGGTGTCAGCAGTGCCAGCTGTGGGGAGGAAAACCCCTGCATCTTCAGAGGTAATAAAAAAAAAGCTTTCAGACTTCAGCAGGCTGACTAAATTAGGCTTAATATAAAGGTGCTGTATTATTTCTCTATATGGCAGCAGTATGAAAGGAGGCAATGGGTTTCTTTTGAAGCAGCTGCTGTGTAATCCAGGGCTTTCAGGTATACTTTGACCAAACGCTCTCCTGGTTTCAGCAGGTTAACTTCATTAAAGGCTCCATCTATTGCTTTAATGTTCACTGAAATCCCACTGGGTGGGTACATTAGTCAGAAATAACCCCCACAAGATGATTGTGTGCTGCTGTTCAGCACATTCAACGGACCTGGAAGGGGAAATGGAAGTGTAGGTCACAGGGACTCAGGCTGGAGAAGGCAGAATTGCTGTAACACACCAATGGGCCTGGCTATTGCTAATGGCAGCAGAAACTGCTGCAGCAAAATCCTGCATCTATGGTGAGCTGTTCCTCTTGTTCCCACTTCCCTTTGGTGTCCTCCACACAGACACTGGTGCTGACCCTCACCTTGCAAGGAACTTGTCACTCTCTTGCAAAGAGAGGCAAGTCCTCCTCACCTGCAAAGAGGAGACCATGGAGCTGTAAAGGCTGTTTGTCACTCCGACAGACTCCGGCAACTCTGCTGACTGATATAAAGGGCTTTGAATTGGGCTAGAGTTTCTTACCCCACTGTAAACCCGAGGCACATTTAAGACTCTTGGATCAAATAACTTCTTGCTAGTGTGAGATGTCTCAAGTTCTTCTTGTTTGTCTGCTAAACGCACCCAAAATAACCTGCTGACCACGGTCTCTGCAGGTGCCTATGCACAGAGCAGGATCCAGTCAGTTTCACTCTGGAAAACCTCCAGTTGGCCCACACTCCCTGTGCAGTCACCAGCAATTTTTCAACTGATTGAATTAGAGGGGCGTGTTTGTGGACCCCTACCCAGTTACAGTCACAAACCAAGGGCCTCATTTAAAGTCTGCTGAAGGTGGTGGGAGTTCATTCAGTCAACTTCACTGATGTCTGGATGTGACACAAGTGGCTGAGCCCTGCAAAGTCAGGATGATATCTTTAAGTGCTGCTATTGACTTCTGCTGAATTGGCTTCATGGTATAAGCGTCATGGTCTGTAGCAAGTACTTACAGGGCTGTGTGCTTGTTTTTATATAGGACCATGGCAGCGATCTTCTTAAAACACCTCCCTATAAATACTCAAATTTTTAAACCAACAAGTCATTTAGACATCCCATCCCCTTTGCTGGAAACTTGGCAAGCAAATTCTTAGGCCAGAAGCGATTTCTTTTTCCTTGTAAACAAAATGCCATTACCATACTCTGGCTCCTGACTTGATAGATCCTGGCAAGAAATGTGTGTGTATATTTTAAAGGGATTTCTCCTTTGCTTATCATGCTTTAGCTTTTGACCTCTCCCCTCTTCCCACCATGTTTAGGCACATTCCAGTGTTGGTTCCTGTGGTGGTACTTTGCACAGCACTCCCAGCACTGGGGTTAGACATTCCCTCCAGCAGATAGCACATTCTTCTGAAGCATTGTCATCAGGGGAAGCCTTTGGCTATGAAAGGTTTTCTTTCCCGTTTAATCTTTTATTTTCTTTGATGTTAATACTAAAATTAATTGTTTTGCCTTATTTGTATTACAGTACCTGGTTTTGCAAGGATTAGCACCCCTCCGCTGTCCAAACACAGAGTCAAAGACAGTTCTTACCTCAAACAGTTTACAATCTGAAGAGACAAATCGGACAAAAAGCAAGAGCCAGAGACAATGTAGATGACAAGCCTGTGGATTACCTTTGCACTTAGTTAAGTTGTAAACTGTTGAGGGAGAGATTGCCGTTTGACTATGCCTGTGCAATATCAGAGGCAGGAACCGTCTTCTGACACTGCTGGATACCTAGTTGTTTTGAGATGGGTTTCCAACGTGAGGCACTTAAATGAAGATGTCCCAGAAAGCCTGTGATTCCTAAGGGAGATACTGCTTTTCACCTGATGTCACCAAACATGTGTCAGTGACCCCAAAAACTAATCTCAGAATAGAAAAAGCTGTACAGACTCTGCTAATAAGAGACAGGTGAGGATAGGGAAGGGAACATATCTAGAGGAGCCCAGCTGATAGCTGGAAACAAGGCTGAGCTGTGTTTTCATCATAGCCAAACACTCCTGTGTTTTGAGAACATTTCAAGGCATGTTTGGCACAGAACTTAGGTACGTGCTTACCTTTCTAAAATTTTCATAGTGCTGCTATGATCTTGCTGGAGACAGCTCTGCTGGATGTTGTATCTGGCTGAAAATCATCTTCATAAGTTTCCTTTTAACATAGTGCACATCTCAACTCAGACCTCGCATTTATACCATTTATGCCACTTCCAATCTCAGAGAAGCTCTACCTTGCTTTCTTTCCCTTTCTGTGAATGTTTTGAGTCACAGACGTCTCTCTTTTCCTTTGGGGACAGGGCTGGTTCTTTATTATTGCAGAGTATCTCCTTTTCCCAAGAGGTGTCTTCCTTCTGTCTCCAGGATTCTGCACACAGACTCCATTGATTTCTCAATGTAACATCTTGTGGAAATCGATGGTGCTAAGGTAGCTTCACAGTCAATGGGGTGGCACTGAGTTCCATGCTTTAAAAAACTACACTGGAAAGCCCTCCAGGCAACAGGGACTTGACTGAAGGTATAGCCAGGAAGTTGCCCATTTTCTGGGCAACTTGTAGGACAGGGCAATATTTTTACCCTTGTTTTCAGCTGTCTTCACAGGACAGTGTGAGCCTGTGCCCCCCAAGATTCGGGCTGTGTTTCTCAGAAGTTCAGACTTGTGGTTTAGGACAGAGAATTTGCTGAAGTAAAGAGATGCACTAGAGTAATGACTATCAGATATTCTGAAATAATGTGTAGCTTTGTGGCCATGCAGCCAGAGATTAAAATTAGTAGGGTCTTTTGATCATCCTGAGCCAGACAAATGGCCCAGGACCCAATCAGCATAAGCCTGTGAGAGGTACATTATTGAGATCAGACTGAAAGTACCTTTTCTCTCTTGCTCTTGCTGCCTTCTCTGTTTGATTTTGAACTCCTGAATGGTCTCTACCCATGTGTTGGGTAGAGTGGCTACTGTAATACAAACCTCAGTTGCAGGTTTTTCTTTTATCCTCCTCAATGTGCTACATTTATCAGCATCAACCATAAATACAGGACAGTCAGGCTTTGCCTTGCTCTCAGAGCATTTGGGTTGGTGAATCCTGCTATTAAAAATACACCTAGCAAAGTTGGTACAGAGTGCAAAGTTTTCCATATGTGCACTGAAGTTTGATTGTAACTGTGGGTATCATTATCATCAAAGAGACTGAGGAATGGCAGCTTTTAGTTAAACAAATGGAAAGCTGTATTTAGTCTCTTTTGCCACATTGTGATAGCAAAGAATAAAGGCTTTTAAATATATTTTACAGCTGCTGTTTCTTAGGTTTTTCTGTCTCACAATAGTCTCCATGGTTCTGACTGGGAAGTTGTTGCAGAGTTGTTTTTAAACCTCCTGTTGAAATAATACATATTAATTGCCTCATTCCCGAGTTGTTTGTTGTGGTAGAAATTTCAGATGGAGATGGTGGAGGGACAAGCTGTAAAGCAGCAGCTGAGAGGGGGTGCCCTGTGTGAGTAAAGAGAAAGGGGTCTTAAGTGACACACTTCTAGCAGAGTGTGAAGGAGCAGAAATGTCTCCCTGGAAAGCGAGAAGACAATTGGCAGAGGAGCTTGGGGCTGTCTTTGGGGGAAGCATGGCAGAGGTAGAGCTGGGAAGGGGGGGAGCTGAAAGTGCTCAGCAAGAAAGGCAGGTGGGAGCAGAGACAATGCTAGAAAGGAGTAGCATGAGGGCTTACTCTGAGGAGAAAAACAGAGCTGGATTCATCATTCTGTAGCCACCAAAGTGAGTATGAGTGAAGCGATTAGCACTGTAAGCAATGGGACAAACAAACACTGCTTTCCTAGGGGTGCTTAGCATGGGGTTAGATCTGTGGGTGCATAATAAAGCCTGGACTTAGGTTTTTCCTCTTGTGATGGCATTAACATGGTCTCTCTGTCCTATCTCTCCAGTTGTTTTTATAAACACTGAAAGAGATTTGTATCTCTGTTGAAATTGCCCAGCTGTTCCAAAGTTACTATGCAAGCAGCAGAAAATATATGGTCATATACCATATATAATGTTTTACTCAAAAACTTAAGCTTAAAAGCATATATCCTGATATTTGCAACAGAGTGCTATCCCAAACAGCTACAGGTAGTTTAAGAAAGCCACAGTGATGGCAGTTTCCTGTATTTCACATGACACAACACAGTTACTACGCTAGTTCTAGGCAGAGCAGAGCCCTCCACACTCTCTTTTCTTCTCTGTCCTCTAAGAAATGTTTCATTCTTTCATCCACTGAAAAATATGGAGGCAGCTGCTTTCTCTTCAAAGTGCTCTAAAACATTCAGACCAAAGGTGCTTAGGGAAGGCAAAGTGAGCTCCCTCCTCTTGTCTCTGTTCTGCAGCACAGCCACAAGTCCCATGTGTGCCAGGTCCTGGGGGGCTGTCACTGAGGAAAGTCCAGTTACAGTGCTGACACCAAATAGAAAGTGAGCAGCAAAGAAGCCCCATCTGTTAAACACATGAAAGGTGAATTGACAGGAGTTCAAGCCAAGTACTGAAATGTAGCTGCGAATCTGAAATCTTTGTTCCAAAAATCCTAAGTCCCACTTTAAAATAAGTTTAAAAAATAATCTCATCCTGCTTCCATTGAAGTCAGTGGCAAAATTCCCACTGGTTTAACCAGGAACAGGATCAGGCCACTTCCAGACAGATTTACAGCCAACACATACTGTAACACTTGTATACTGCAGAAGCTTACTTCTGTTTCCAGTCATGATAAAAAAATTACAGCAAATGCCTGAGTTATTATGCTGCTAATGAGAGGAAGAATTACCTGAACATGGTTTGGATGGTCATCCATTGCCAGCACAGATGAGATTGCTAGGTCATTCATTGGCTTTGTATCCCTGTTCATCCCATTAGCATTTCCATTAGAATTATTGCAAACTGTAACTCAATTTCTCTCTCTCTCTTTTTTTTTTTTTTTTTCTTTTTAAGATGTGGAGAGGGACACAGGCTGTGTTTGCAATTAGAGCTACTGCGGAATTGGAACTAAAACTGTAGGCATACTCCTGTCCCACAGTGCAGCCATAGGATGCTTCTCTAACAGGACTACTTCTGCTTGACCAGGGGAGTAGAAAAGGTTCTAGGTAATGAAACAAATAAAAGTGTCTTCTTACAGCTGAAGGCCTCTACACGCAATGCACACACACTCCTGTACTAGAAAGCTTTACCTAATTCATTCACACATGCTCCCTGATTTGGGTAGCTGAGCCTCCCTCCTAAATGTTAACAAGTGTGCAGTCGAAACCCCACACAGATCTTGTTTTTCAAGTGTTGCTGAGAGCCAGCAACCTGTGGGTTCTCCAGAAGCTGCTGTTTGCCAGGTCCTTCAGTAATTGCACGTTCTTTGCAGCTATCATTACTAAAAAGAAAAAAGAAAAAAAAAAAAGAAAAAAAAATCTAAAACCCCCCAACCAAACAATAAACACCCAAAAGCACAAAAACACAACAACAACAACAACAGACAATCTCATGGCTGAAGCATCCCTCTCCTCACTCATCCCACTTGGAAAAAAAACCCCATCTATTGTTCTTCTGTAATTGATCAAGCATAAACATTCAGCTCTACAGTTTTACAGCTAATCACTCTACTTCTAAGACACGTGTTCACAGCTATGCAAGGCACCAGCTGCTGTCATTCCAATGGATATTAATTTATATTGTCTCCCGCTCCCGTCCTCCCTGCACAGATACACAAAGGGAGTGGGGTGGCGGCAGGATCTTTAGATGAAGACATCTGCTTGAAAGGCAGACAGTAGCAGTGCTGCAGAGATTGCACCTGGACTTTTGCTGGAAAATCAGACACACCAGTTGCTTCCTGGCACTCCAGGCTTCAGTACACGACACAGGGTTTTGACTACACTTACTTCCTTCAAGGAAAATGAAATGTCAGGACAGAGGGAGGCAGGCAGATTTCAGCAGAAAACTGAACTGACTGAGATAAAATATCACAGATGTGTGGTGCAGTACAGGGAGGGTGAGGAGGGGGAAGAGGAAAGCTGAAGCCTCTAACTTTGCCCCCTAAAAATGTTCTTTCATAATGGCTGACTTTGTCCAGCTCCTCTATGGAGAAGCTGGCAGGTGCCTGGGCTTTTACGCAGGATGAACCCAACCACTTGCAGCCTTGGGAGGAAGAGGCAGAGGAGAAAAGGATTTGTCGATTGTCGTTCTGTAAGCTTCCACTAAGGCAGACAGAGTTTGACACTGGTGGCTTGAGCCTGTGACCCTGCTGCAACATATATAGTTGATCTCCCCCTTCAGCCACCCCCACAATCAGCTCATAATAACAGAACATAAAAGCATCCCACACAAATTCACAAACTCTCCCTATCCCCCGTGTGACAGCTACAGCTCGGCACACAGTGAGCACATAGGAGACTCACAAATCAGTGGGCACACGGGAGGCTCACAAATCACCATAGAGTCTGCCACGGACCTCCTCTGAGACTGCTGCAAGCCACTTTTCCTTCAGCCAGTATCCCTGAGGGGATGTCCAGTGCACAGGGACACACAGGCACTAGCTCTGGTAGAACAACCTGTTCCACTAAAGTGTTTAGATACCGTCTCCCAGATAAAACAAAGCTTGAGGGCTCGAATACAGGGGATATGAAAGATTTTTCTCCTAGGAGCAGGGCTGTTTCCCCAATGCCTTCACATTCCTTAATCAAATACCAATATGACTGGGGTCACATCACATTATTGCTGTCAGCACTAAGTGCATACTGTGTTTTTCACCTTCTGTCCTGCTCTGCTGTGTTGTGCTGCAGTTTCACCCCCACAGGCAGTACTGGAAGACTTTTCCTTATTACTGGTCTTGTGGAAGCCTCGATCCAGGCTTGGACCCGGTGCTGCCACAGCCTGTGCAAATGACTAGTGAAAAGTTTACTAAGGAAAGAAGGTGGTTAAGCAACTGCTCTGCGGCATTTAATTCTGCTAGTAAAGAGCTGATGCATGGCAATGTGCAGTTCAGATGTGAGGTGCTGTTTGCCTATGTTTCCTGCAACAATTTTTCAAAATAAGGCTCAAAATGGGGATGTATTTCACTGTCTTTGAGATGGACATGAAGGTTGTGGATTCTTTTTTATAATGTCTTACTAGCAGGGTTCCTGAGACAAGTCTAGAAATCCTTTCTCGTTATAACATTACATGCCTGAATTCCCACTGCTGTATACCACATGAAGTCACTAACCTGCTGTGAGTGGGTATAAAATTCTGCTTCTGGTGGAGAATTCATATTGAGGCATGTTTTGTTCTGTTTTTTGCCCAAGTTAAATGAGAATGTGGATGTAGGCTGGAGAGGGCATCTTTCTTCCCTGCTTTTTTTCATTAGCTTAAGCTGAACTTATTGATTCTTTTGGTAATCACCCCAGAGCCTGTAGCTATGGAAAGGTGACACAAGCATCTGTTTTTGCTCTGGAAAATTTTGCTCTGTTCCCTGAGCTCATGGTTTCACTCTACTTTCCCCCCAGTCTCCAGAGAGGTCTGCTTCCTTGTGATGCACAGGTCTCAGGGCAACAGCCATGTGCAATATTAGTGCTCTGTCTACACATATGCACCCTTGAACAAGTCAAGACATCTTAGGACAGAAATGTTATTTTTAGCAAGCCATGGCCATTGCAAGGAAGAAGCTAAGGAGACTGACCACTGTGCCATTAGACAATTTTGACTGGATGTTGGTGGGAAGTAATACACTTTAACAGACTTTAGCCACCCCCTTCTTTTCTGTAAACAGAGACAACATCTCGAATGGGCAGACTGTACGTGGTATTGTTTGTCTCTCAGTGACATGCATATCATGGGCTGAAGTTTCATGGGAAGTTGTATTCAGGCCACTGGTAAGTCAATATCTCTGAAGTAGTGTCCATTTAAAGGGCTGCTTTCTAGCTGCACTGTTAGAAAGAGCCCTAAGGTCTCAAGGCAAATCAGGGAAAAGTTTTATCTTACAGTCTCAGGGTCTCAGGTTCCCCCAAACTCTTCTGCTGTATTTCCCAGGCCATTACCTACACTTTCTGTCAAGGTTGTCCAGATTCCTAGGAGCTCTGAGCCATATGACACTGGGATGATTTACTAAGGGTGTGAGATGACAAACAGACTGCAACATTTTTTTTAAAATTTTTTTTTTTTTCCCAAGCCTTGGTGCTTGGAAAGAGCTTAGGGAGTGAGAAAGGCTATGAAGCATTCACTGCTCCAACTTTGACTCCTCCAGCCCATTCCACTCTGTGTCCACATGGAAAACCTGCACAAAGTACACATGCATTGGAGAGAGAGGTAGATACAAAATGCTTTTTGGTATTAGATAAACTGTTAGGTGTAACCTGGGATGAGAATCTCAAGGCTTTCCCATACAACATTGACCTGCATACTGCACCTATGCCATCCGAACTCTGTGTAGAATCATGTATTTGAAATGTTAGTGCCTGCTTTCTTTTTTTTTTTGTTTTGTTTTTTTTGTTTTGTTTTGTTTTGTTTTTTTGGTGTGTGTCTGTCTTATCCTGCTTTTTGGAGTGACAGTGATTTCTACATGCAGCCAGTACTCCCCTTCAAGCAGAAGTCAAGAGAGGTCTTGAAGAGCTCCACCCTCCATGGGCCAAGTTGTTTCTTCCTTACTGCTGCTTCCAAGTACTGCGCTACTGTGAGCCAAATACAAATTACTTTTACACATACTGTAGCTCAGTCCCAGGGAGAGTAAAGGTGCAACTCATATCTCTGAGCCCATTCTATACACTATGATATCGTTGTGTCCATCGGCTCTTCTGCAGGAGGAACATGCTTGTATGCTAAGGTTTTGGGGCTGCCTGTATTAGGAAGTCACAGAACAGCTGTAAAACAGCTACACTAAAGACTTTCTCCAGCTTCTATCCAGGACCTTCAGTTAACCACAGGATCACCAACTGCTGGCACCGCTGAGGAGAACCACTCCTTGAAATGCAGATAAGTCCTCAGGGCCACTCATTGCAGAGGTGAAGTGGGATAGCTCGACCTTCCAGGGGGCAGGAAAATCCTCAAGTGTATGTGACTAATACCTGACTGTGCAAGTGTCCAGGAAAGGAGGAACTGGAAAACAACCCTCTCTGCCCTGCCATCACTGCTTTGCCTCCCCACTGCTGCCAGCACTTTAACATCTCTCCACTTGCACCATAGAGAAGAGTTACAAAGGGGCACAAGGAGGCTTTTTGCCCAGATTGTCTCAGGAGGTGCTGATGAAAAAGCAGCAGGAGTAGAGGGATGAATATTGCAGGGCTAAAAGCAGACGGGGCCCTGTTGGAGTCAGGAAGGCTGAGAGGCAGGCATCTGGTTGGGTAGGCTCCCATCTTGCTCCTGAGATGGGATGTGAAAGGCTGTTGTAAACAGGGGTGAGGGCTCGGCATGACGCTGTGGCAGGGACCTCCTTCTCCTGGTTGGTTTCAGCCATGTTAGCAGCCTGCATGCTTGACCCCAACTGATCAAAGCCTCAATAGGACATTGCCCTCATCTTCCTGCCCTGTCAGTGCCAGTGGGGGCAGGAGCTATTCCTCTTTTGTGTATGAGGCCCTCCTCCTGGGGACCTCATCTTCTCTCTACTCAAGTAATCAGATGCATTTATTGTTGTGGAAATTGTGCCCTCCTCTGAAATTCCTGACCAGCAATAACTTCCTGGCTTTGTCTACTGCCCTGTAGGCTGGATCCCACCTCTCCTCTGGTGTGGCCTGGGGGACTGAGTGGAGGCAGTCAGCCATTTGCTTAGGATCCTGTGTGTGTTGTGCCTGCACAAAGAGGATCTCCACAGGGACCTCAGCAGCCAGGAGTGAAATTGCACCCATACTAGGGGTTTTCTCTTCATGACCAACTTTTGTCAAGGAAGAAGACTGACCACATCCCAAGAGGACGTTTGCATTTGGAGGAGATACTGTTACTAGGACACTCGAGCAAAGGAGAGGATGGTCACAGAATTACAGAAACATTCAGGTTGGAAAAGACTTTCAGGATAACCAAGTCCAACCAATAACCCTAATCTACAAGGTTCACCCTAAACCACATCCCCAATCACCACATCTAAATGACTTTTCATCCATCTCCCTGAGCAGCCTATTCCAATACCTAACTACTCTTTCTGTGAAAAAAATATTTCTGAATATCTCATCTAAAGCTACCCAGTCACAGTACCTGGTTGAGGAGCCTGGGCTCTCCTTGTGCAGCCATGGTGGCCATGGGGCATGAACTGCCAACCTGTCCCCCCTGGGTTTCATCCTGAGGCGGATGGAAGCTGCCTGGGAACTCTGCTGGATTGCAGTTATCTCACCCGCTGTGGTGAAGCTGCCAGTGAGGCAGGCTGGCCTCACACCTGTGTGGTGGCAACTCTGTCTGGGACCCTCACGTGACCAAACATCTATGGTGCTGCTTGCCCTTTTAGTGCCAGTGAGTCCTGTGTGTGCTGAACCATGACTAGCTGTGGTGGATAGCTGGGCTCTGTGGTATCTTCTAATCTGCCTGCAGCCCCAGCCCAGGAGATGCAGCACTACAGGGACCTACTGCTAAACTGTCTCATTCCACAGGCTCTCCAGCTCAGCCAATACGGTGCTTAATTCATCTACTGACCCCCTGTCCCCCAAAGCACATTATATATTGTGTATTTTTTTCCTCTCATCCCATATCCTGTTAGGAAAAGAAATGTCCTGAGCACCTGAGCACACAGCACTAATCTGATTCTCTCCCCCCCCCCAGTTCTCTGCCTGTGTTTCTACTCTTATAGCACAGCATTTATTAATGTGAGGATAAGGACAACTTGAAGCATCTAAGCCTGAGAAGGCTCTCAGCAGGGGTAGAAGTAAACTGAGCACACATCCTGCTTAATCATCAGCCAGTACTGGCTCAAGTGCTCTGGCAGCCTCCTGCCCTGAGACCCTTGCATACAGGCTGACAGTGTACCACATGGCCTCCAGCAGCACTGCCACCCTCCCCTTCACACAGACCTCTCAAATGTGGTGGGAAGTGTGGGGATTTTTGGAAGTAAATAAAGGATTCCTTAAAAATAAAAAGGCTTAGCAAATTAAAGCAGATAAGCAGGTCACTCATCAGCTAGAGTATAAATGTGAACATCCTGGATACATAAAGCATCAGAGCATTCTCCAAAGCAGAAAGCCCTGAGAGCTGCCCTGTGGGCTTGGTACCCAGACCAAGGCTGGTGGAAAGTGTGTTTTCACTCCTCATCCTGGCAGCATGGGGAAAACCTCATGCACACAGGGCAGGGCTGTACCCAGGCTCTCCTGGGATGGGGCAGGCATGTTGTTGGCTCTCTACACCTAAATCACAAATCCAGCTGGACTTAGCCCCACTGAAGCTGGTAAGAGAACAAATGCCTCTTGTTCAGCACAAACATCCAAGAGGAGACATGTAACCAAACAGCCAAAACAAAAGATGCACTCCTTGAAACACTGCCTGTGCCAGACCAAGGCCTCCCATTGTTCTCCCAAAGTCTGCAAGGCCAGGAGGACCCAACGCTCAGCTGGCAGACAGGCTCCTCTCTTGTGTCTGGGGCCCAGGGAGCACTGGCCAAATGTCACAGCTGCTGGCCAAAACTGTGATTGATACAAGCTGTGTTGCAGGGTGACCTGAACCATTTGGTGCCATCCCTGAGGCAGCCCCTACCAGGGCAACAAAAAAGTTCTACAGAAAAGCCACCATGAGTCCCTGCTGTCACAGTGACCACCTCAGCTATGACTACACCATCTCCCTTGGCACCTCATGTCCCCAGGCCATGAGGGGACCTGGAAGTTACTCCTGGTCTGCAGGGGGGACAGGCATCCCGGGGCTACCTAATCCCTCAATGCATAAGTCATCCCAGAAAGGGGAAAAGTCACAACCTGAGTGAAGTCTCACAATTTCCCCTCTTTTCCTAATGCCAAGTACAGAAGAAAATCCACAGATGAGAGCCTCAGGAATTCAAACTTGGTGAATACTGCCTCTGCTCTCAAGAAACTTGGCCAGAAGTTAATGTGCAGAGGAATGTAAACGTTACAGAAGACAGTGCTTGGTTTTTCAAATCCAAGCCCCTAAATATATTGTGCTTTGGCTGCAATTTAAGGTTCTTGCTTTTCTTTTCCTGTTCTGTTTTGTAGCAACGACAGTCTAACCACTCTCCAGCCACTCTCCAACCATTCTCAGACCCCAGCTGCTCTGTTGCTCTACCCACTGTGTTGCACCATCAGAGCATTTGGGGACCAAGTTGGGAAACTATCCTAGTGAAAAACAGCCCAATGAAGAAAAAACAAGTCAGTGTTTTTTTCAGTAGCATTTTGGTTACCTTTGTCCTCTTACAGCAATGAAAATCCATACGACTGAGGAAGGAGAAAGGATATGGGGAGTTGAGGTGGGACCAAGTGCTAGGAGAGAGCAATGGGGCAGGAGGGGGAGACTGGCAGCATGACTACTTTAAATGCATGTTGGACCAAGGCCTCACTATCTTCTTATATATAAGGAAAAAAAGCCTGGAGACCACACTTCCAACAGAGGGGAGGGAAGAACAAAGAAAGAGGGAAACAAGGAAAGACATTCTCCTTGGGAGGAGAACGGTAATATCTGCCTCTGTGAACGAACCCAAAAACACCCTTCTTGTACCTAACACTTCCATAACTGACTTGTTTTGCTCAAACCTGAATGAAGAGCTGGGAACTGGACATGCTGAAAGTGCCTTTGATTTCCTCTGCTTGCTGGTACAACGGCAGACTGGCAGGCTGCTTAACATAATTTCGGGGCAGCCTTAATGATTGCTTTTACTCATGCTCTGGCTTCACTCTCCCTAGATGTGCCACCTGCTCTTCCCATTCTGATCAGGCCAGTGAGTGCACTGCCTCTGTACCATAGCTCTGAGGCCTGTCTGGGAATGCTCACCCACTGTGGCAACCTTGGCTAAACCTTTCCACAGCTGGTTGCAAACTCAGGTCACCTCCACAAACAGCCACTTACAGAGGTGCAGGTGTTACAGCGATGAGCAGCATGTGGAAAAGCAGCTCTGAAAACTTCCTCCTCACTTCACTGTGAGCAGCTCAGTCCCTGCTGTTCTGTACATCCATCCACTCATGAACCAGAAGCTCACCATTTTTACCACTCTTCCCAGGTGCATGCATGGCTGTAACTACTGACTCTCATCTGGAGACAGGGAGTGGCTAGAAATAAGTTGAAAAAGTAAACTGGCTTTTAGATCAAAAAGATACTTAAGTATATCTGCTAGTGTGTGTGTTCATATATATACTTTGGAGCAAGGGGAAAGGGACAGAAGGAGGAAGGGAGGGATGGTTTATTTACTTTTACTTATTTATAACCTAGTTTCTTCATATTTGCTCTATTTTTTCTTTTCATTCCTAGAAAAATTACAGTAGATGAAGCATCTTAAAATCATAGCTTGCTGGTTTGATTTTTTTTTTTTTTGTACTTGAGTATGGAGGATTTGATGTATGAAAACTCCAATTAAACAGAACCTAGAGATTAAACCACATTGTGTAGGTAAGCTTTTGGCAGAGAAGTAGACACTGTTTCCTAACCTCTACCAAGAATTTGGAGAAGAGTGGGGTAGGTTTTAATGTAAGTTGACTTTTCTTGCAATGAATTTTAATGGCAGCTTTCACAACTGCTTCTGTGATTCATAAGAGAAAATTAAAAACCTACACCTTGAAACTTACACGACAATGCTGCTAGTATCTTGCAGCTTCTGGCATTATCTTGGAGAACCTTTCAGTCCTGTTTCTGGGCCACATTGTTTTCCTCACAAAATGAATTTTAAATATGAAACACTGAATGTTCATTTCTTCTTCATATCATTTTTATTCATTACCTGCTAGAGGCAAAGGGCATAGTTTTATATAGAATCCTCACTGAATGTCTTATTTTGCAATTTTACTCTTCTGTACATATTTCCCAATATATTATTTTCTTTCAGATGCAGATATTCTGGAAAAGCAAAGCAGGGCTGTTTCCTCTGCCCTGAGTTGTTGTTTTTTTTGTTTTTTTTTTCTTTTGCTGTAAATCCAGCCAACTCGTCTGGCTTGGATTAGTTTGTTAGGAATATTTTGGAGAGGGTTTGAGAATTAATTCTGTTTTAAAGACTGTAATCACCTTTTTGGCCCCTGAAACTGGCTCAGGATTTTTGTGCCAGGCCAGCAATAAAAAAGCTTTTGCACAAGGCAAAGGTTTGTTTTTAGACAAGCAAAAAGATGGTGGAGATAAAATCCATGTCTTTCCTGCAATCTATATCCAAATGAATCAAAAGTGATCAGACAGAACTGGGAATGAAAGAGGCAATTAGCAAAGGGGACATTGTGGTGTTAGCTGTACTCAGGGAGGTGAAGGGAGCCTTGTGGGGAGCAGGCCACAAGATTTGGGTGTCAAGATGGGATTTAGGGGAAGGGGCAGTGATGGGTGAAGGGTCTCTCTCTCTCTCTCTCTCCCCCCATGCTCAGTGATGTTTCCCCACAGTTCCTACTTGCCCTTGTGCTTCCTCTCTGGCACAGGTAGCTTTGTGCTGCAAACACATCCTGACTTTGGTCTCAGTGGAGGGGTGTCACAAGCCTGGGATGCAAAATGGAAATTGAAGAGTCATGGTCAGCATATCAGAAAGTGTCACCTTCCTTGTTGCCATGAGAACTTCACACACTGGGGACAATCTCCTCTATGCTACATATTTCCTGCTCAGGTCTGACACCTCCCCTACTTCTTCCCCTTCCCAACCTTATTTCCAATTCTCATGCCTTTTTCTTTGCTCCAGTTGCCTCTCCCTATCACTTCCCATTCCCCTGCCTTCACCTCCTCTTCCAAATTCCCAGAGCAATCCTGTCTCTCCAGTTGCCTGTATCAGGCACTCCATTCCAGCCCGTAGGGAAAAGCAGTGTCAGAGCTGTTCTCCCCAGAGCAGATTCTGTGCTTGGGAGGAAAAATCCCTTCTCAGTCTTGTTTGTTTCCACACTTTCCCAAGACATGCATCAGTGCCTCTACATTGCTGCAAGGATAAGCACATCAAGCTCAGGGAGCCTGAGAAATCTCCTCAGGAGGCTTCCAGAGCCTTTAAGCCAGAGGCCTCTGGGGCTTATTAGAAGTCCTAAATGCCTCCTGGGAGGCTGCAGGAGCAGCATAGGTCCTCTCCAATATTGATAGCACTTTGCTTCCTGAAAGCCTCCCAAGTAGCACAGCTGCCACAGATAATGCTCAAATGCTGCCACGTTGCAGCAGGACACTGCATTTCTGCTGGGCTGTGTGACCTAGCTGAGACCTTCTGTGGAGAAAGGCACTACGTCCCATGCAGCAAAATACAGGTTTCATGAGAGTGTAATCTGGTTCATTTTAATTAATCAACAGCCAAATGGTTCCATGTACTTCATGCAAACACAGCAGTGACTGCAAACCACCTTAATTTTAGCCCAGGTCCCCAGGAAGTGAGTGCTGGTGTGGGAAAACCATGTGAGATCATTAGCAAGGCTGAAGAAGCACCTCCTGAAACTGTGGCCACTGAGCTTCTAGCTTTTAACACACTCCTAGATTTCCTTTTGCCACTCTTGCTGACAACTTCAGCAAAAGGAGAAACTGAGGTATCTGTGTTTTATCTGTCCAGCTATGAGTGCAAGTTGTGACCTAGCAACTTTAAAAATTGGTATCTATGTGAATTATAATTTAATACATGCTAAAACTGACTCAGAGATCACAGAATCACAGAAATATCCAGGTTGGAAAAGACCCTCAGGATCACCAAGTCCAACCTGTAAGATGCTCATGAACTACCAAGATCTGTATTCAAAATGTTTTGGAGTGCCACACCCATTTACTTTTACTGAACCATTCCTGCAACTTCTGCTATATTTTGTACTGAACAACTTCTGCACTTTTCTGTTCTTCTGTTATATTCTTTTACTCTCATTTTTCTTTGCAGTAAACCAAATATTTTCATCTTGGAAAGGCTACATTCTTCCTTCTCCTTGTTCTAGTAACTTTTCACTTAAATATCTGCTCTTTTGAAAATTACTTCATCTAACATAAGTTTTGCCTAAATCTGTCCTCTGCATCTAATAGCTCTGCTCCAACAAAAATTACGCTTGCATAATTATAGACTCATAGAATGAATGCTCTGAGTTGGAAGGGACCTCCAAAGGTCATCTAGTCCAACTCCCTCCACAGTAATCTGAAGTACAAAAAGTAGTGTCATCAGCGAACAGACTATGGACCACAAGTTAAGTACCTGTGTAAATGTTCTGAGGAGTCCTGAACCTCTGGCAGGGTAATGCTGCAACTGTCTTGCTGTAATACTGCCTCAGTTGGTTGGGCACAGTACATGCTACATAGCCACAGAACTCTTTGGCTGTTGTTGACGGCAAGAGGAAAGCTTGAGGTTGAGATAAAACTGCTTGGAGAACATGATGTTGCCTAAGCCGAAACTGACCCAGGCGGCAAGGGACTTTATCCTTCCTCCTTTCAGCTGGGGCTGTGAAATCAGGACTCTGGCTCTGCAACTGAAGATAATGCAGGTTTATGCCCTGTGGTTTGTTGTTTTTTCCTTAAAAAATTAACAGTTACCTTATCAATTCTGCTCTGTCCTGCTCACGTCTGATCTTCCAATATCAAATCACGTCCAGGGATGAGGATGACTTTTAAGATACAACAAACAAGAGAAAGACTCCACATGCAAATACATAACACGTATAGTCTTAAAGCCTTTATTTTAATGCAAAATAAAACAGGTAAAATTTATATAGCCATATGTAACAAAAGATCAAAAATCTTTGATGTGGTTCTAGAAAAAACTCCTCAAATTGTGTGTTGGATTTCTCCCTCAAAACAATCATGCGTGATTTTAAAATTTCATCTAAACACAGAGGTATTGCCAGAATCACAAACACCTCTCTCTCCTCCACAACAGAACAGGATCTTACAAAGCCTTCCCTTCTCTGTAGAGATAGTGAATAGTGCCTCACATTTTGCACATAAGGCTTAGAGACTCTACAGGACAACTGTGCTGGAAAGCACAAGTGTAGGGCCTGTTGGAAGTGCAAAGCAGTTCCTGCTCAGAGCAGAGTGTCAGGATGCAGCCCTGGCAGAGCAATCATAGGATTCACTCACACAACACTAACTCTTTGATAAACAAATCTGTGATGGCTGGGAGGAGGAGGTAGCACAGTTCATCTGTAAAAAAATTAGGCAGCTTGTGAAGCTATTTCTAGATCAGGAAGCTGGAGTGAATTGGAATTCAGGGCTGCATGCACTTTTTCAAGGCAGAAGCCTTTTTAGGTTGGGATTTTTTTTGGTTGTTGTTTTTAATGCTTAGTTCCCCTTTTCAGTTCCACACAGGACAACTGATACTTCTTTATGCAGTTGGGTGGGGGGGCCTGGAGACTTCTGCATCATAATATATCACAGTGGTAACGTCTGCTCGCAGGTCGAGATCGTGGCTCACTAGTGGGTGGTCACTCAGAAAATCCACAGGCTCTTTTTCTATCTCTTAATCTTTCAACTGCTGGGCCCAGCTGGCCCTGTGCCAGAGCCAGAAACACAGGCTGCATGCTACCAGATCAGGAAATCAAAGCTTCCAGCTTCATGTGAGAGTGGGCCTCTCTTCTCCTTGCCTTGACTCCTGTTCACATGCACACTTACGGCATGCTGCCCCTGCGGCAAAGCCAAACCCTCCCCTCACACCCACTACGTCAGTAACTCTGCTGCTGGACTGGCACATTTTGGATGAGGGAGTGCAAGGCAATTACGTGTCAAGAGCATTTCAGACTCGTAATTTTCTCAAACATATGGACATATGGGGAAAAGAACAACTTGTTACTTAACGGCTCTTTTGGATTTTGCAAGTGTGTATTTTCAACCGTCAGTTGTAGCACCTCGTGAATTCTGCATGGTACATATTTTTCCACAATATGGTGCTAAAATCATACATTTTACACTGCAGAGAAGCTGACTATATATACTGTAGTTACACATTATGCTTCTGAAAATACCGTACCTCTACCAGATATTTAACAAGAAAATGGTAACTTTCTCCCAGAACAATGGCATCAGAGATTGACGAGATACTTTGTAATACTTTTTGGTCCCGTTCCTCCAAGCTAGGTCAGACTGTTGTTCCTCCTTAGCTCCTCATCTGTAGGATGCATCCATACATTACACTTGTAGCACTTTTTTTTTTTTTTTTTTTTAAAGAAGCTCTGTACTCATCTAACAGAGGAAACATCATTTAATAACCTGTTGGTAAGATTAACAGCTCAAAAGGTGTTTGATCTGTCTGCCTCAATGGAGTGGAGCAGATGCTGTCAAGGGTAGCTCTTAAGGAGAGATTCAGGTTACAGAGAGACAATTGTGCAGGTCCTTCAAATGCTATAAATAACCCAGGAGCTGTTTCCATCCAGATTTTATTTGGCCCTGGCTCTTGAAATACTCTAAATAAGTTCTGTTCACTGTGCTGCAATGCCATTCGAAAGGTTAGTTGAGAGTGATTTATAAAGGCAGTAGCTTTTATTCAGAGCTGTTCTTAATTGTGGCCTGGCTTGATAAAGCCACTGTCACAAATATACTAGTTTCTTTACAGCTGGATCAAATGTATCAGGGGTTATATTTCAAGGAGGGAAAGGAAAGTATTTTAATTTGTTTTCGCTTCACTTTCAACAGGCTTTCATAACACCAGCGGCTACTCTGTGGCTGCCAAGTCCTGGTTGAGTATCCTACAGCATCCAAAACTCTTTGAGAGAAGTAGAAGGCTGTGTACTGCACGTACACGACAGGCAGAGTTCCCTTGGGGAATGTGCCTTATTTATGGAGGGTACTGAGAGGCATCCAGCTTTACATCCAACCCTCCCTCCAGAGGTTTTTCCCTCCTGCATTACTAGGGAAGAGGGCAGAAAGAAATGGAACAAGAATTGAACACATTTGCTTCATAATTGGTTGCATTCCTCTCCCTCTCTCCCTCCCACCAATGCTTCCTCCTGACTGGATTTAGAGCTGCATCTGCCCCCTGCTCCAGGGAGTCCAGCCCTGTATCTGAATCATGAAGATGTTCCTCCACCACTCCAAAGACGTGTCCTCTTGCCTGCTTCACAGTCCAGTTGGTGGGTAGAGATCAGCGTGAATGTGCGTGCTAGAGTCTGCCAGCCAGCTGGGCAACCACAAGTGCTCCCTCTGTATCAGGATTATGCTGGTCTCTCATCAGCATTAGCAGCACAGAAGGAATGGTGGCTGGGACTAAATGCTGCTTCTCATCAGGGCCATTACCTACTGGCAGTGGCCTCTGGAAAGCAGCTGAGCAAAGATCCACCCTGCAGCTTATAGATCTCTTCCTATAACAAGCCCTTTTCCCAGGATGCCTAGTAAAGGGATGTGCTTCTAACAGGACAAACCTTCCAAGTGGCATTTAATACCTGGGAAGTGACCTTTGTGATTTAATCTGTGGCATGCCAAAGGTGTCAAAAAGATATCAAAGAAATTCTTGTGCTGAATCCTTGGTCAGGTCACAGTCTCTCCTTGATAAGGAGAGGAGCCCAAACAGCTTAATAGCACTAACAAAAGGCAGAAGTTGAGTAATTAAGGACACTTTGAAACTTCATAAAAGTTCTAGGTGGCAAGACTATGGTTTCCCTGTGACAAAATCCTTAAGACAAGGATTTCAGCACCTACACAGCCCCACTGAACTACATAGCACAGGTCCTGTGGCTGGGGACATGCATTTCTGACTTCCTCCCAGGCTGACTGGCTGCACAGCAAGCTCAGGCTGTGCCAAGCTGTGCCCTGTTCGCTCGCAGCTTCACCATGTTGCTGGGCCCCTCTCCTCACCCACATCTTCTCTCTTCCTATGCACTTCTGCAAGTAGCTTGCTATAAAACAACAGTTATTTCCTATTCCTCTTGGGCCTCTGGGTTTTGAAGCCCTCTCTGTTGCTTTCCTTGCCTTTCCTGTCGATGCCTTGCTGTTGAAAAGTCCACTTCCCTGCTGGCCTAATAGCCTCTGGCAGAAGAAAGTTGAGTAGTTTGGCACTTCAAACCAGCCTGGCACTGCCCAAGGCTGAGCTTGACTCAGCCCCTCCTCCAACAGGTGCGTCCACAGGAGGGCAGGGCATTCCACTGGCAGGTACTTCACTGCGACCCCAGCCAGAGTGACGTGGGAAGGGGCTGCCCTGCTGCAGCCAAGGCAGCACCAACAGAGTAAATTAAAATGAATTTACGGAGTCCATGCCTGTGGTCCCACCCATTCCTTACAGGCCAGCTCCACTGAAAGCCCAAGAGCAGCACTTCCTGTCAGCAGCTGAGGATCCCATTGCCAGAGTTTACATTTAAAGAGTGCACACTGTGTAAGTAAGAAACGCTCACAAGCACACAAACCCAGATCTACAGATACACATTTCTCAGGTGGTTGGTTGCCTTGTCCTATGACAGCCTGCCCAAGCATGGCGGATAAAGTGTTTTGCCTTATTCCAAATGCAGCAGTTTCAATAAAAGGAGAACCTTGCTAAAAAACCCTGCATGTTGCAGGCTCCAAGATGGCTGCCACCACCAAACAGAAAGGAAGACAGAGGCTAGATTACAAATCTGGAACTGCAGCATCCTTAAAGCCAGACCTGCTGGTCTGAATGTGCCTGGAATGTGGTTGACCACCTCTGTGGCAGTCCCTTGTCAACTCTTGATCACATACAGGATTACAAGATCCCCAGCTCTGCACGAAGTCTGTACTGTATGCTGTGTTCTCAGTTACAGGCTCTGCAACAGCACTCTGAAGTAAACTCTGGTGACACCACAGCCCTTATACAGACAACTGCATACTGTATAGGTGTAACTGGATACGGTAAATAGCCCTGAGCTGCATTAAGTGTTGCACTTTGTTTCCAGCAGCCACTTTCTATTTTTAAAAGGAATTAAAAAATACTCAACTGTCTGGTACCTCACATACTCGAAACACATCGTACCTCACATGGCTTTAGTTCACCTGTTAGAAAGCACCTATGCTGAGCCCAGCTCAGTAAGAACTGCTCCAGGTCTTGTGTGCCATTCTTACAGGCGGTTACACTTGAGAACAGTTCTACAATGATGACATCTGACAGGTTTACTCCCAGGTTGTGCTGGCAAGTCCAGTGTGTGGCTATACAGCTGCAGTCATGGGGTTCTTCTGCCTGGGATCCTGTTGCCTGTACTGGTACCGGTCTGGACTGGTTCCATGGTGTCGGAAAACGTTGTTATAAGCTGGTGCTCGGTGAGACTGAGGAGGGGAAGGTGGCACATCCTGCCGCAGGGGTCCTTTGTGCTGGTTTGTGATGGGCTGGGCTGAGTAGTACTGGGGGTACCTCAATTCTGGCACTCTTGTGTCTGGCGCATGGATGTAGTTCCCCTTAGATGGGTGGACAACAGGCTGTCCTCCTTGATAGTAGGGAAGGTCTCTCCCTTTGTATATGACTCGTGGTCCCGTTAAATACTCCAGTGGCTCTGCAGGTCCACGCCTGAGGAGGAAAAACATGATAAAACACATAAAAAGGTAGTCTGCTAGCTCAGTGACACATTATTGTACTCACAAGCTATGTTTACTTTGGGAAAGGAAATGCCACCTCAAGCATGACAGGTCCAGATGAATCAAAAGAATTTCTGAAGGGTAGCAAGCCTCCCACCTGCATGCTACAAAAGTCTGTAACACCCAGGACGCTGGAGGAAGGGTCCAGCGTGCATCACAGCCCTTTTACAATGGGGGAGCACTGGAGCCCTTCAGCTCCCAAAGTCAGTCTCCTGTGATCCATTTGCCATAATGGAAACAAAGCTCCTTTAAACAATTCATGTTTGACTGAATCTTATCTAGCCTGAGGATAAACAGACGAGTTCGGTCTGTAAGTCTGCAAATCCCATAAGCTTTACATGCACAAATATTCACGCTTTCCAAGACGTTTCCCACTATTTTTTTCTCCTAACATGTCAGACTGTAAAACTTTCCAAACACCATAGTTGGCAAAACTGGAACTCCTGGAAGAAACACTAGGGATGTCAGGCTGCAATACCTGTGTTTAATGGGCGAGCTGCCATTGAGCTTTAAAAAACACTCTCGTGATCTAGAAGGCCTGATATTACAAATGCCTTGTAACTTGCCTGCATCAGTATGGGTATGACAAGCCCTAGTCCACGTAAAAAGCAACATGTGAACGTGTCATCCCTAAGGATGCGCCGTGGGGTCCTCTCTGTAGCTTTCTGCATCTTAATTCCATGATTTGCACTAATGAAGCATTGATATTTTTCCCTAGTACAGCTTAACTTCTGATGCTTCTGAAATGGCAAAAATAATTGTTCTCACGGACATGTCACAAGAGCATCCCCAACAGTTCAACTCAATTACAAGTTTTTGCCAGTCTGATTGCAAATATCTTTGTACTTTGGGCAAAACCTCCCATTGACTGCAGAGGAAGCTTCTCTCCAAATGTGAGGTGAAGGAAGATGGCAGGGTTTTGACCCAAAACAGGGGCTGAACATACAAATCAATTACACCTGCTCTGTGGCTTTGGGGCTCAACTCATCAAGTGTTTAAATATTGTTTACATAAATATATTTAGGAAGTTATTGTTCTGGTATGCAGATCCAGATCAGGTGTTCACAATTCACCAGTACCTCCCTTTTGTTTCACACGGAGATTTTACAAACATGCTCCCCTTTGCTTAATCTGGACTCCCAGATTCCACTGGAGCTTGTTTTGCATGAAGTGAAACAAAACATGTGGTTTTCTGCTGCACTCGTTTAAGCCCATGGGGTAAATCATGGACATAGGCAATGAACAAACATTATCTGCCTTGAAATGAACCTACAGTTCTCCCTCTGGAATAACTTAGTGCAAATGTTTCCTGTTTAAAATGGAAAGAGCAAAAGGAAGAATTCCAGGCCTTGGACTTTTAGGACCCTATGCTCCCCAGAGACCTTTTGCTTTAAAAACAGAACATTATAAAAGACAGGCACTCCCAGCTTCCCCCCATCCCCGTCCTGGTGAGACAGTCCAGACAAAGTGCTGAAGGGCCTGAAGCCACCCTCTGAGATACTAAAAGGACTCTTTAACTGCACATATTGAGGCAACTGCTGCCTCTGCTCACACACCTACGCCTTGCAACAAAGCCTAATTTCCACAGCAGGCTGGAGTTACTCTATGTATTTCTGTACGAAGACTTGTTCACCAGTCAGTCCTGTCACACTCAGATTTCAATTCCTCTGTGTGCAAAAGCACACTGCCAATAATAAAAGGCTTCTGTGATGGTAGGAATTACTTTGTGTCAAGCAGCAAACCAGTAGGAACAAATGTCAAACCTAAACCTGTCACCTTTTAATATAAGGATAGTACTCAAAATCATGTATACTAGATTTTATAAGATGTTCTCATCTGCAGTTATAATCAATTGAATTCTCGTGGACCACATCAAAAACAGACTGAGTTTGGAACATGATCCAGAATTCACTGAAGAACCAGGTAGTTTCTGGGCAGAGCTCTAACTACAAAATTGCATTACTCTAAAATAACGAGTTCAAGATTAACTGGTACTAAAAAGAGTGTTGAGAACAGGACTGAGCCACTATCAGTATCTACTGAGCCTTCAGCAGACAGCTCATCCCTCAACTCACAAGAGAGGTCTGGATGTCGCAGGAAAAGAGAGGGCTGTGTTTTGCCATCCAATTAAGAGTTGCTTCCAGGAAAGTTCTGGTTCAGTTCTAGGAGACAGTGTGACGGTGCTGCCACAGAAGCTGTGACTGTGCAGAGCACAGTACATTCATGCAGCTTTGACCTAGGATTGTGCAGTGAAGATGATCCTGAGCAACCAGAGCACAGACATCTGAGGTATGTACCCCAGATGACTGAGTCTGTGCCATCATTGCTGTTACCTATGCTACAGAACTAAATCCACCACTGCTTCACGTACAGCCAGTACCATCTCTGGTTGTAGAGACAAACTGTAGAGAGGGACATGCAGGAAGGGCAAAATGTTGCTTTAAAAATAAAGAAATATCCAAGCTGTTCACTCTCAGCACCGGCTTCCCTTCCCTGAAGGTCAAACACCTGTCTTCCCCAGAGTCAGGGCTTAGCAGCTGGGAGGAGAGGTTATACATGGAGACAAGGTTTGAATCCACTTCACATGGTTCCTTTAGGAAAGACCCAGGCAGACAAAAGGTATGTAAGGGTTTTTAGCAGCCTTGGCAATAAAACAAGCAGTTATCTAAACAATGATTAACAGAATTCTCACATGAGTTAAGACATTGAGGAACACTAGTAACTGCCTAAAAGCCTGCCCTGGGGGGCAGCACGATCAGGGGGAAATTTAACTGAAAGATGCTCCTGGCTCCACTGCACTCTCTAGCTCACTTCCTGGGTGATCCCAGTGCAGATACACATGCTACAGTGATGATACTTTTCTTCTGTTTTATGACCAGCACTGCATGCTGAAGCTGAGTTACTTTCTGAGGATTAATTTTTCCTCACCTACCATACATGTCTGGTGAATGTTCATCAGAACCTTCTGGTTCTTAGGAAGCTGCTCACAGTGCAACCAACCAGCCTGGTAGGTCTCCATGCCATAAACCTCCACCTGACAAGTCTTTAGCTACAGGAAAAAAACTGCCCTTCCCTCCTGAAATGTGTCAAATTAACCATCAGAAAGTCAATCTTTCCAAGGTGGAACAAACACCTATAGATACCAAGCTCTAGCTGTAGAAATATTGTCTGCACCAAGAGTAGGTCTGGGATACTGGGGGCAGTTCCCAGCAGGAAGAGCAGGGCTCTCCTGAAGCCACACCATTTTCACTTGATAGCTCATGGTTTAAAAGTATATAGCGTTGTTTATTCTTAAATAAATTGCCATAACAACTCAAAGCAAACACTTTCTACTTGGCAGCCCTTTGTAGATGCTACGCTTGTTGCTGCAAGAATCAAAACAACCCCTGCCTTTTCACTTGGCAGACATTGCCACCTCTGAGGAGGCCCTAATGAAATTCTTCTTCCCTCCCTCACTGTTTTTGTTGGCTCCTGATGAGTTCAGAGTTCACAGGGCCACATCACACCTCCCAAGTGACCCATGGTTTGGGGGTCAAACCAATAACCTCAAGTGGAAAATCAGTGACCCAAGGGAGTGATCAAAAATCCACAAATTGGGTCAAGCAGGTCCAGCCACTCAAAAGGACCAGGCCAGGAGTGTGGCCTCTGAGAGGACATGCTGAGTGGGAGCTGCTCTGACCATCAGCTGTTTTCCAGATTTTTGGCCAGTTGCTTGACCGGAGATTCAGTGAAATTAATGGCAGGCAGAAGGCAGGGAAGCTGACACACAACATCCTGGG
This sequence comes from Eubucco bourcierii, assembly GCA_013396675.1. Classification (NCBI taxonomy): domain Eukaryota; kingdom Metazoa; phylum Chordata; class Aves; order Piciformes; family Ramphastidae; genus Eubucco; species Eubucco bourcierii. Next base: position 419,827 of record VWZE01021536.1, read on the forward strand.
AAGAACTGACCTCAGAGCTCAAAAAAGGAGTTTTGCTGATAGTTTACCTCTACTGGCTGCCACTGGAAGCTGCATCACTGACGCAGGCCTAGCTAAAAGCAGATGTTGAAGGAAACAGTGGAAGGAAGGGAGGCAGAAACATCAGGTTCAAGAACAGAGTGAAACCATTAGGATGGTGTGAAAATATACTCCTCAAAAACATCACTGGCAAAGTGCTCATTAAAATGTTAATTTTATTGTGAGGAAGTGAAATCTCACATTTCCCTGTAGAGAAGTTATAGATCATACCAACAGGTATAGCGAACATGTTTTGCTATATCATTTCATCAGCTTTACTGGTTTATATTCTAAATGACTCATCAGGTAAGAACTGTGATCTATTCTGAGCTCTAAGAGCACAAAGATGCCTCATCCAAATACAGCAGGTAACTTGTGACTCATGTTCAACCAACATGTGTTATTATTTTCTTTTTGACAAGGAAATCCTGAGGTAGTTTTCAAATCTCTGCTTTATTTATCACAAAGAACAGAAAATCTAAAACTTTCTGTCTTTGCTGCAGAATTTCCAAGAGCTTCTGGGTTTCTTTAAAATGGAACCAAAGGATTTGGAATACTTCAGGAAGTCATCTTTTACCCAAATGTTACTTAGTCAATGATGTTAAAAAGCTATCTGTCGATTAAAAAAACAATCAAAAACCAAAGCATAACTAAAACATTTTTTGCTTTCTGCCATTCCTCTTTTTTTAAAAAAAATTATTTTATTTTATAAGAGCTCACTTCAGTAATTCCTCAGTTGTGGAGAATCTCTCAGTGCAGACTAGTCTAAATATTTGATGCTTAAAAAAACCCACAAAAAACCCAGGGAAAACTAATTTCATTTCAAGTTTACTGTGTTTCATTGTTAACCCCCATTTGCAGGGCAACTTTAACATGAGCTACAAGACACATGCTTGGGTTATCTGAAAGGAAAGCAAAATGTGACGGTCTGCCTAGTCACATTGTGTCCCATCATGTTGGGGCTTTGGGTTTTGTCATGACAAAGAGGTTTTCTTGCTGCTGTTCTATAAGGAGAAACACAGAGGTCATCCTCCTAGTACCTGTTAAAAAGCAGTGAAGGGAATGCTCTTCTCTTACATCACTGTCTCCTTGCTGCTGAGGGAGTATTTTGTAAGGGACATAATCTCAGATGAAAAACTGCCTTCTTACTTTGTCAGGGAGTACTTCTTGAAATAAACTTCAAAGACAGCCACAGACTAAGTAGCAAATGGAAAGCCCACATTTGGCTGCAGTCTCTTTCATGTCTAAGCAAGACATACAGAGAGTGGGTGATGGCATCAAGCAGCTCAGGCTGTGATTAAAGAACAGGAGAATGTAACAAAGTCCTATCTGTGTCCAAATTCTCACTGAAGAACTCTCCTGTACGCATCATGATTGCACGCTGTTTGTTCTCAGTCAGGAGGATCTACTTTTAAAGAAAGGAGAAGCTGATGTGAGAGTTAAATTAGACAAACTTACAGTAGTAAACACATTACACTGTACCTCTATAAAGCTATTCTCAACATACACTGAAAACAACTGACTGAAAAGACCACACAGTCCCTATCTCTTCAGATACAGCATTAAAGACACTGCAGTGCTGTTTGTAGTCCATGGCACTAAGAACTTCTGTTGCTTAATATTCAATATGCATATAACTTAAGATTTTTTTTTTTTAAATTACTGCAGGTTTCAAAAGAAAAAAAAATCACTGCATGACTGATCTTCATTACAGTCCATCTCTCTACCCTAATAGGTGAGATACTCCTATAACAAATATTCTTTGCTTTTTCAGACCCAAATTTCCCATAGCCAATGAGAGGTTTTGCATTTACAAAGACACTGGAAATAAAATTTGGTATCTTAGTGGTGGGAAGAATCTGCAACACAAGGAAGCACTCAGTGGTGGTTGTCTGTGAGAGAAGCTTGTACCTCTTAGAAGACAGATGTCTAGCAATGTCATACTAACCTCAAACACACCACACACATTATTTATGGGCTGAACTGGTGAAGGTGCTTTCTTCTCCTGTTCTTTTATCAACAATACAAGGCTAAAAAATCAGATAACGTAAATGAATACAATCCCTGGCTCTCATGTAGCACATGCCATGTGGAGAGAGCTGTTTTTAGTTTAAGGACTGTGTTTGGAATTCTTTCAGTGTCAGGTTTCCAGTTACCAGACCCTCATCTCTGGGCCAGGCACGACTGTGGTTGGACTGGATTAGCAGAGCACTCTGCAATGTATATTACATAGCTTTGACTTCTATAGGCTTTGCAGACCCATAAAAATAATGATCACTTCGCGACCTCCACTACTAGGGGCAAAAAAAAAAAAAAAAAAAAAAAAAAAAAAAATAGGAAAAAACCCTCCTTCTTAAAGAATTCATATTTGTTTTGGATTTAGAGATGGAGGGATCCATATAAGTTTATCTGAAATTCGAGCAAGGGTGTATTTCAGATGCAATGCAGGAAGGTGTGATTCTCTTCCCTCGCATTCAGTTCTGTAAAGTTTAACAGTGGCCTTGACTAGCCTGAACTTACATGCGTAGCTTTTCTCTTTATAGTGTTATGGTTTGGAATACTTAGAAACAAACAGCAAAAGCACTACGGTCCCAGAATATAAGTGCATAGACATGTTCATCTTGTTCTAGTTGAAGTCTAGCCTTAAAATGGCTGGAAAAGAAAATCCCTTTCTGTTTGCAGAGGGACACATTTTGAGAGATGTTGGGCCCCAGCAGCTCTCTGGGAATTTCTTAGCAACTGGAGACACTTAGGTGTCCCACTTATCGTTACATCCAAGATGATGTATAAAGTTTAGTCAGATATTAGCTTTCCAAGCAGATAAGGAAACTACAGAAATAACTGTAAGACAGGAAAACAGTAGTCTGACACGTTTAAAACTTTACTACAAGATTATACAAGATTTCTTAAGACAGCATGAAGAGTCTATTTTGCATGCAAATAAACTGATTGTTCTCAACCCCTAATGGAGCAAAGTATGTCACAGGTTGGGTAACATCAGAATTTAGAGTGGCATTTAACTAAATCCCCTCCCATCATCAACAAAGCCATAAAACATGGTGTTCCTCCTTTACTTAAACATTAATTTCCCACAGTAGATCTCAGAACAGCTTCTGATAATCCCATCCTGCAGCAAACCTCTCCTTTCTTTCCTTCCCTAAATCCAACCTACAAATGTAGGAAATGTGATAATCAGGATTTAAATCCTCGAATCAACAGCAACAAGATCCCAAATATGCTAGCTAGTGCTCTATAAATGCTCAATAACCATTCAAAACAACTTGTTCAATAATCCTTCCTACTCAACTCCTCACTTGTTTTGTTCATATGCTTCCAGGCATGGTACATTTTTTTCTACTAGGAGGCATAAAAAAAAAGCAGCACCTATTGAACAAGACAGTGCTATTCTGTGATCTCTTCAAGCTTAAAGGGATCTTAAGTAGATTGGTACTTTAAGCAGTGAGTCAATACAATGTGTCATTTCAAATGTTACTCATTATTCAACACAACATAATACCGTGTGAGTCATTAACCTCTTGGCACTGGTAACCTATTCCCAATGCTAAGCAGTCATGCTTGCTGCTCAGGATCCCCCATGCTCTGTTGAAGAGAGACCTGGCTGAGATTTTAAGATCCCTTTGGTCTTTTGTTTTGAAGAAGGGAGAAAACTACTTTTTAAAGGACTTAGAGATCTTAAGCCAGCAGGAGAAGAAACTGTTCAGGTTTCTCATCTGAATTTTACATTTCGGTGCAGGCTCAAACTAATACAGAGAAGTACTGAATGCACTGAACTGCCACCACTGGGGTGAGATGCTAAAGTGAAATCTACCTTACAGTAAGATTTGTACTGCATTATTGTGCACTAATCACTGAAATATTCAGGTTGGAAAAGACCCTCAGGACCACCAAGTCCAACCAATAACGCTACTCTACAAGATTCACCCTAAACAATAGCCTCAAGCATCACATCCAAATGACTTTAACACATCCAGGGTTGGTGACTCAACCACCTCCCTGGGCAGCCCACTCCAATGTTTGATCACTCTTTCTGTGAATTTTTTTTCCTAATGTCCAGTCTAATGAACATGGGCACCCCCTTATCCCTGCCAGCTACTTCCCTGAAGGGCAGGCAATCAACGAGAACAGAGAGATGGAGAGAGGTGAGCAGCTCAAAAGCCAGAAATACTATGCAGATCTCTTTGCTTTGCTCTAACCTCTGCTGCATTATCTCTGCTTTTCTGGACGCTATCAGGATAAAAAATTAAGGCTTTTAATTTGATTTAAAATAAACTCCATTGTATTAGTCAAAATCCCTCTTCTGATAGAAAGACACCACTCAGACTCCAGGAGAGTTCCTCCCAAGCAAGGAAGCCTCCTGCTCCTCCCATCTGTATGTTCACAGTACTACTGCCCTCCACGCCGTTTTTGTAAGGTGCTTTCTAAGACACATAAATGCAAATTCTATCCTGTTCTCATTTTTCACGAGAAATTAAGTGAAAACATAGTGATTCCAATAACAGAAATCATTAAAACAATCTTTCTATGTGATAACAGCCTGGGCCCAGGTCTTTACCATTCAGTCTTTGGGATTTTAACATGCTGTCTGATCTTTAGTGAGCTCATAAAAGCCTGTAAGAAGGGGTTATTAATGTTATTATCAAGCTTTTAGGCTTTTGTTTTATTTTGTTTTGTTTTTTAGGCATTTCTCATTTAAATTAACGCATTCCTTGCAGCATTTTCTCCCACAGCCATGATGAAGCATGGCTGTCAATTCTGCCTCTGAAGGCACAAACTGGGTAGTAATATAAAAAAGGAAAATGATTGTAGCTGGTTATTTTCCCCTCCGTTTTGTTTCTTTCTGGCTCCAGACATTCTATTAAACACACTGGGATGTGCTGTTCCCTGTTTCCCCCCCTTTGCAACAAGATCCAATCAAGATCCAAAATGATGGCTGCTTTTAGGAGGTGAAAGGTACCTTAAAAACAAGCAGCTCTTATTTCTTTCTTCAGGCAGTGTTTCAGTCTCCTTTGTTCCTCTGCTGCTCATGTACTGATTTGCTCCTAAACAGTGCAAATAGCCTGTAAGTACATCCTTTCCCCACCATATTTTGTTTTGTTAGAAACATTGGTTTCTATACAGGCATTAGATTATAGATTTCCTGGCTTGCTGCACTCCATTAACACTCTGGTAACCATCCTTTTTTTTTTCCAGCCGGCCGTTAAACATCAGCTTTAATAACTGAGATCTAAAGGCTCAGGGCACGATAAACAGCTCAAGTTGTAACTTTACAGCTGCCTCTACAGAAGTGTGTAAATCTCCAGATTTGGATAGGCAAATCAGTTAATTAGACTTGCATTAAGTCACAAACCTTGCTGGTGCTCTGACAGCAGATGTTCTTAAATTGAGCTTTAAACAACAAGGGTCAACCCCCCCCAGTCCCACCGGGCTAGGAGAGACGGAAATGTCCCACCCGGTACCCAGTGAGCAGTAGCATTGACTGCAGCTGCTGTGACTTGCAGACGGCCATGAGCGCCTTGTGACTGCAGCCCACTCCAGCTGTGTTTATGCTGGCTTCTTCCTTAACAGCTTCTACAGTTACACGAACATCAGTGCAGCTGCAGCAACCAGAGCAGCTGATGACTGGACATGCCTTACCTGCTGCCCGTGGTGGAGACAACCCTTGTTTTACTACCCTGCGTTTCCTGCCCTACGGCACACAGGTTGCTCTTTCCAAGGAGGGCCCTGCAAATTGCGAGGCTGAGTACAGCTTCCCCCTGTCCCTACCTGCAGCTGAAGAGATGCTACGTGGATTGCCCTGAGTCGCTGCTAGCCAGTAAATGTTCAAAGCTGGTGCGATTCAGAGCTTCAGTCCCAGACTCTTTAGGGAAATGGGAAGTAAAAGGTTAACCTTTGGTTATAAGGCCAAGTGCCTGTGCTCCCTCTCTGCATGAGTTATCTCCCTGTTGCTGCATGTAAAAATACTGTATGTAATTAACTGTTATCAAGTTGTTAAGCAGTGTGCTGAAGTGTGAACTTATCGTTCCATTGTTTCCTCTATTTACAAAGTCCCTGACATTCTCTGAGGTGGCAGCCTGGGACAGGCTGTTGACTTGCTTAGATGAGGAGAGCTTAGCACACCAGATTCTGGTAGCAGAAGCAGATTCTGGAGAGGTGAGACAGAGCCATAAATCTGCTTGGTTCCTCAAACATCCCCTCGACACGCCCTGCAAAATGGCTGTGTGCAAATGAAACACACACACGCCACCGCTACCAAATACATCACTGGAATGTTGTTTTCAGAGCAATGCAGCTCCCAGCTGCTGTAACCCAGCCTTACAGGGATAGGTAGAGGTTTTATTCATATATATTGCACTAGCTTGAATACCTTTAGATATCTATAAGCTACGTGGTCCATTCACAAATGAAGATGACTGAAGGTAACTGGTGACTTTCACCCACTTCTGCACTCAGTTTTTCCCCATTTAATTTGCTTGAATGTGTTTACTTAAGAAAAGCAAATCTGGAAGTCAATGGAAACCATACTAGACCACTGGCTGGAAATGAGAGGATGTGACAACAATACAAGATGTCACATCCCTTGCTGCCTTCTCTGCCTTTATCCATAAGGTCTAGGCTTGGTTTCCTGGAGCCCAAGGCTCCTATCACTTTTTCTCCACTTTCCCCTCCTGGCCTAGCTTTGCTTTCTTTCCCAACAGCACCAGCTACCTGCAAGGAGTCCAATATGACACAAGACATCATCTATCTATGTGATTTTTCTTCCAGGTATTCTTGGTCTGGGGCAGCACCCTGCATTCATCAGGATTTACTGGCACGGTCCTTGGGCATGAAGTGTCCTTCATTCTTGAACTGGTGCAATCATGAATATCACAGATTTATGTGCATTCCCCCACAACACCTGTAATAAAGGAGATATGTAGCTTCTACATGAATTTCTTCTACACCATCTGCACACCATGCTGCATGTCAGATGACAAGATAAAATTTTCAACAGCAAATTCTTGGAGCACAGCAACCTTCTAGAGAGAGCAAGTACAGTTACATTAGCTTAGTCATGTACCTAGAACAGAAGACATCAAGATGCTGAACCTGGAAGAGGGATCACACAGTAGAAGACAGGAAAAAAAAAAACCAAACCAAAAAACTTTAAAGACATACCAAAATGCTGCATCCATGAGTAATGGGAAAGCAATGGCAACAGCTGGGAATTACTGATATCTTACAGAGGTGACAGCACAACAGTTGGAAGCACATCAATAAAGAGAGGCTTTGAACACCACCACCAGGTATAGACCTTAATTTCTTTTGAACACATATATACATTATGTGTCAAAGACTATCACGTGCAGTAGAGACTTATGTGCAAGACATGATGCTGTCAGTAGCTTCATCTTAGATTATGATGAACAGCACCACAATCAGAGAAGCACCACTACTCCATCCAAGAAGTCTACTACATGCCATTAGTGAAAAAAAAAAAAGAGAATCAACAGCACTTCCTGATCTGAACCTGGTCAGAATCTGGCTAAGATTCCAGACAGTATGTCTCATTTTGGCTTGGGGGTGTGTGGAAATAATTAAACAAAAACACCCTCTAACTTGAAACAATCTTTTACATAATGAACCAATCAAATAATTATCTTTGCTCAAGCATGCTCAAATCAAGGGAATAATAATTGAAAATAACAACCAGTTTACCTAGCTCATTTAAAGCCACAGTAAGCTAGGCTGCTGATTCACTAATGAACAATAAAGTTCACAAATGCAGCATCACTACTGCAACACCATTCTAAGTATTTTCAGATTGTGGGGTGTGATAGACTCCAAGTGGCATGTTCACGAAAAAAAGAAACCCATCAAAATACTTTGCAAAGGAAAGCAAGATGGAAAGAGGTCTGTGATCTGCCTAAATACCAGACTGAGAAGACAGAATAACTTGATATGATGAGGAACTTTGTGCCCCACTCATCTGGCCTCAGTCAAAGCCTCTGTATGGAAGCATTTCAATGAGCTTCAGACCAGGCTCCTGTAGAGAAGAATGGTATCTGAAAGGTGAGGAGAGGGCATGGAGAGAATAAGACATCTGTATCCTGGAATTTAGTCAGGAAGTTAAGGCTTGACAGAGTTAGACAGCAAATAAAAAGCTATAGTACTAGATGTGAGTTGCTGAAATGCCTCACTCCACGTGGAAACATTCCTTTTCAATTGTGTCTTTCAGGTATTCAGAGAAAAGACTAACCAAAATACACTTAAATTATTTTTTGACTTTTTGTGTATTCATGATTGAGAGAGGGGTATGTGTATGTAATTACTAAGAAGCAGGACATTCTACCAGATGAATAGTACACCTCTGCTACATGGATGTCACATCTATGATTACCAATAGTGTGACAATTAGGGCAATGTAGCAGAGCGTGCCCTAAATAGCAGCATCATGCCTTTGACTATTAGCAGAACCAGAGGAAGCAGTAACTAGTGGACAGTTTGCATAGTCAACTATTAGTCTAAGTCCAGGTTTGCAGAAGGGTGCAGGTTTCAGAAACACAAAAGCTTTGATGGTGTATCTGTTGATATAAAAATCCCCAACATTAAGGTATTCAACCTTGACAGACCTATTATTTGAGTCCTACAGGAAAAAAAAAAATCTATTAGAGAGAGAGCCTGACATATTTTCCAAACCTCAAAGATAAGTCTTTAATGCTGACTTGGTGTCTTGGTTTTGGCTGAGAAAGAGTTAATTTTCTTCCTAGTAGTTGGTACAGTGCCGTATCTTAGATTTAGTGTGAGAGTAATTTTGCTAACACACTGATGGTTTTGGTTGTTGCTAAGTAGTGTTTTATCCTAAGTAAAGGATTTTTCAACTTCTCATGCCCTTCCAGCAAGAAGATTGGAGAGCCACAGGAAATTTGGAAGCGGAACTCAAACTAGCCAAAGGAATATTCCATACCATATGCCATCACGTCCAGTATATAAACTGAGGAGACATGGCCAGGGTGGGCAGATCACTGCTCAAGGACTGCCTGAACATTGGTCAGCGGGTGGTGAGCAACTGTACTCATCTTTCTTGGGTTTTATTTCACTCTGGTTTTGTTATTCTTGTTTTCCATAACAATTGCTATCATCCCTATTATTATTATTAAATTGTATTTTTATTTCCATAGGTACACTGTGCTTACACCAACCCCTACGTTTTACTTTGTTTCTACCCTCCTTCCCATCCCAGCACAGGGAAGAGTGGGGGAAAGGAGTGAGTGAACTGCTGTGTGGTGCTTAGATGCTGACTGAGCTTAAACCATGGCTTTGGGTTCCTCTTTAACAAAAATATGTGTAATTCTACTTCCAGTAAAATGGGACTTTCTTCAAAAGAATTTCAGTTTTCAAAGGGCCTTCTTTTTTTAATGATCAAAAATAAAAGGGAGAAATTTCATATCATATCAAGAAGCTACAAAATATATGATTACTCAAAAAGAACTTTTGAGTTTCCAGGTCAGAAAGGCACAAAGTAGCAATGCCATTCTGAAGATGCAAAATGGTCTCTGTATACTAAAGTCCCTTGAAAAACTTATAAATCTGGTGGTATAAACTAGTACAATAAAAATTGGAATGTCTAAGGAGGAAAACACCAGGGTTAAAGGTTCTGCATTGATTTTTTTTTTTTTCCCCTCTTTTTCTCCACACTGGGATTAAAGTGATTTCAGCTGGGACTCAGAATTACAGATGTAATTATAATTTCCATTTATATTTTTAGACTGTGTACAAAGAAGTGTAATAATACACAGCTGAACATTTTCCATTGTCTGTAAAAACCAAAATGTTTCTGATGAAATCTCTGTAAGACCAAGGTCCACTGCGGTAATCTCTCTATAACTGAGCTTTCTTCAGATGTTTCACAACGAGAAAGAAGGGAAAGCTGTCAGCCTTTCACACAAAGAAATCAAACCCAAGTGACATTAAGGTTGTTATTCCTCTCAAGAATACGAAACAGATTCTAAGTTATGATCAGTAACAAGCCTCTTCAAAGGAAAAGTCAGATTATTCACAAAATAACTTTTCTTGATATTATTTACACGGTATTTAACAAAAAGCATTGCATTTAGGCAACATTAAGGAGGCATTACTTAAACCACAGAAAGCACAGGGATGTTGGTGTATGGGCAGCATAGAACGAGGGACCAGTAGTAACTGGGCCAGAAGGATGAGCAGGGATGTGGAGAGGAATGTGAGATAAGAAAGCACAGTGTCGAGAAAAACAACTTTGAGGATGCTGGCAGCAGAAAAATAAAGGATGGCAAAAAAGTAAGCCAAAAATGTAGACCAATTAGCTTTGTGCTTGGGGCGCATGGACAGCGCGTGTTGGACCCCTGCAACATATCGGATAGATGCTTGGGGTGCATGGACAGCGTGTGGTGGACCCCTGCAACCCATCAGCTAGAGGCAGATCGCGTGCCTGCCTGCTGGCATTCTATAAATGTAGCCTTCTGAGGGAATAAACTGTTCGACTTTATCACCATATTGGTGTGTCTGTGTCGTTCTGATCCCTGCATGAGGAGATGAAGTAAAGACCCCAGCACAGGGAATGGAAAAGTGAAATTTCTCTAAGTGCCACTGACTGTCTACCATCCTTCTTCCATGCTTTACAAGGCATGTTAAGTCCAGGTTTCCTGGAGGCCTCTGATAGCTAGGCAAATGATTGCTATTGAAAAGCAAAATATATTCAAGGTAAAGCAGCTGCTTAAGTGCTCTCATGGATCTGGGCCTAAAAATTCAAGTTGTAAACTGCAACTCAGTTTCAACTGACTAACTGAACTAATTTTTAACTTTTTTTTTTTTTTTTTTTAAAACTCCCTTTAGTTTCAAACTGATCTGTTTCTGCCATGGAGCATGGTACAGTCAGTATCACAGTACAGCCTGTACCACCAAGCTGCTTCCACTTGCCATTCCAGTGGGGCTGCAGCACACCACATAGCGAAGAGATCCTTAGAGAAAATGCTCAAACTCAAATTCAGCCTAATTCCCGATTCAGTGAGAAACCTAGATGCCTTCTGAGACCCCTACAAAGCTAATTAGAAGACTACAAGAAGTTGAGTCAGCCAGTAGGGAACAATACACACAGCAAAGTAGCATAGGATTTGTGAGCACGACGACTGGACTTCTAATTCCGAAAATCTTTCATTACTGAATGTATAGTTGTAAAGCTGTTTGAGGATCTTTGGCAGAAAGACTGTTAGTATGTCCTTTTTCTCTTCTCATTTTGTCCCAGCTACTGTTTTTGGATGGCTTATTTCAGTTCAAGAGTATATTGGTATTGTTTCTGAGAAAGTGAAACAAAGGAAAGAACTGTTACCATACCATGCTTCTAAAAGCACATTCTTCCTATACTAAAGACATCTCAGTTCTCAATAAACAAGCATTCATTTTCTTTAAAGCATAGCATCTCAGGTTGAGCCAAAATTCACAACAAAAACGCTAAATGAGAGACCAAAATCTGGTGACACACAAGTATGTACAACAGTACGCTAACACCTAGATCCAAGCAAAAAGCCATTCGTGTAGATTTTCAACTGTGAAATCCTGCTGAGACTGGTTTTGCTTGCCAGATTTTGTCATGATCTACAACAGACTGCTTTTAAAGTACTTCCTTTCACCTGCAAAACAAAGGTTATTTTTCTTCTTTAAGTGAAGAAAACTGCCAGCTACTCAATATCCAAGAACCCCTGTTGGCTCAGGGTTTTTCTTGATAACCTGGGCTGGGTTTTGTTCACACATTTACCTCCCTCTCTGGCTGGAACTGGCTGCCAATTTCAAAGGTGCTGTCTCAGACTGTCTAATGCACAGATCCAATCTTCTTGCTGAACGACATCTGGATTTGAACAAAAATCGCAGATAATTCATTCTTTACTGAAGTTAACACTCTCCTCTGCTGGCTTCCCACATATGTTATACAGCAAACACGTTTGCATGCTCTGCTGTGGTTTTCAGTTGTTGCAAGCATGTGAGCTATCAATTATTCTGTGTGCAGACGGAAGATGGTGACTCAAGAAACAGCTTCCAGTTTATGTGACTCCTGACCTCATCACGGCTTGAACATTTCAATGAATCCTGCTGGGCCAGAGGCCTGAAGCAGAGGGATTTCTTAGACACTCTCTGTCTTCCACTTCACCCCCTCATTGAACAGTTAATCAGAGTAGAATAACTCTTTAATACTTATTCAAACAGCTGTAGGATCCCATCTGCTCACATAGAACAGAGTGCAGAACTAGTGGAGGCCACAGAGATATCAGACAGAAGCCAGCAGAAGGTACAATGTCGATATCTCTATAGCCAGATTAAGTTTCACTGGACAAAGTTTTCAAGTACAGCAAAGACACTACCACTACTATAAAGATGTGGTTACATTTTCAGCATATCAATTACGGTATTTGATATATTTCCAAAAAAATCCAAGCTTGGTAAAAGTCTGACTAGTGGCCTACATACAATTTAAGACTAACCACAAGCCTATAAAGTTTTGCTGCCTTGTTTCTGGTGTATCCATGAAATCTTTATCTGAGGTAAAGATGCTCAATAGTTTGTGCAGATTTTCCTAAATAAGCATCAACAAAAGAACAGTATCACCATGCATTTTGAGCTTTGTTTATGCTATATTTTAAAGAACTGTTCTAGTAGAAAATTTTGTACAGGTGCTAAGTGACAAAATTAGTGCTGATTTACATAACTATTAAATGCTAGAATAATGCAATCTTTTCCAACCCTTGAGATGATGGTAAAGAAAGTCAGAATTAATTTTCTCTAACGGGGTATACAACAGGAGTTTTAGCTTCATGCTTGCTCTTAACAAAGTTACCGGTCCATAAACACTGGTGACCTGAATGTTTACAAGTAATTTTTAAGCCCTGCTTTTACTTCACTTATATCTGGGGGTGGAGAAGCACACAGAGAGCAGGCAAAAGAGAAATTTTTTTTTTTCTTTAGGATTTCTAAAATATGGAGACTGATAACAATGGTTGGCAGAAAAAACAAACATTCTAATTCTAGAGAAAACCCAAATATCCTAATCAAAGTTTATCAAATTACAACCAGACTGACTGTGATGGTTTGGGAGTTCCCCACCCCCCCACACTTTGTAAAATCACCCAGACTAGACTCAGCAGGTTGGAAGTTAAGGAATGAAGCTCTATTTACAGCTTAGCACAATATACAAGCAGATATATACACAATATACAGGAATATTTACAGAAATATACAAGTTAAAGGTAATACAGAAACAGAACACCCCTCCCAGAAATCAGAGACCCCAGGAAGGGCTTCCAAACACCCTTCCACCTCCTTCCCACCCGTCTACCATACTCCAGGGTTTGGCTTATGCGCAAGATGAGTTTGGAGGATTGGCCAGGGGAGTTAGAAGTAGAGTGGTTAGTGAGGTTATTCAGCTAGAGAGCCCGAGACTCTCCGAATGTCTTATCTATGTTTGTGTTCTTGTTCTTATACATCTCAGCAAGCCTATGAGTGAAGTAGACATCATTATTTTCTTTTCTCAGTCTATAATTTTTTTCATTAAAATATTCCAACTAGCCTCAAAGTAGCACACTGACCAAGACAGCAAAAATATGAAAGAATGTGCTCTAACAGTGTATTTCAGACTAAACCTACTGCTAACTGCAATCAGCAGGAACATGTCCATGGATTGCAATGGTTCTGGATCAAGCTTGTATTAGATTCTACAAATTTCTTGCAGAATAAGGTGTTACTCAACCTGGATCAACATATGAAAACCTCAACTTCCTAAAATGTCATAGTTCAAGAGCAACATAAAGGCCTTAGGTGAATATAAGGGCAAAGAAAGTTGGACAAAACTCTCCAGAATTTAGAATATTCTCTTGATATGTGTTTAAGAGACTTCACTGCAGAGAAATTAAATATGTCACCTACTTACAAATTGGAAGCAGTCTGGCTGCCAGTTGTATGAGATGTGTTGAAACAGCTGCTCTAGCAACTGTTTTTAATATTAAATTCTTCAGTGATTTTCTCAATCCCAAATTAGATACCTCTTTCCTTTAATCACTAGTTTATATAAAAGGGTTTAAGGATAACAAACAACAGTAGGTCTACAGAAACCACTGCCCTTGTGTTCTCTATGGCTTGCATCTCCCCCACCTTGTTTCTTATTTCTCAGTGGGTGGCACAGTGAGTGCTCATGACTCTGTCCCCTGTGTATTTGTAAAAGAACCCAGAGCTATATTTGAGTTCTCAAGATTTCACAGCCTGTCATTACCTTGCAGCATGCAATTAAGACTGTCCACATACAATTCACTTTCCTGCTTTATCATAATCTCCTTTCCTCTTTCCTAAATACGTCCATAACAATACCTAAAACTGACTCACTATCAAAGCTTGAAACTTGCCATCGTGGCAATGCAACTTCCTTGTTCTCTTTAACATCTTTCCCATTTTATTTTTCTGAGCTTGCTTTGCAAAGATCGGATGGAGACAAAGGAATTGGTTGGATTGCAGAGAACTAACTGGAGTCTGCCTCTGAGTCATAGGTACCATCAGAAAGCTCCTGTTTGCACACCAGAAGCTATCTGAGCCATGACAGAACATACAGGAGGTTCATGCACAATGCTGCAGAAACCTTGCTTGAATCCTGATCCAATGTTCTCAATATGCAAATGTATTTACATCTGATGCTGTTTGCCTCCTGCATTTCTCCTCTGTTAGCCGTTTTAAAAGCATGTTTGCTGCCAACCATCTTTCAGTCGCACCTTAAGAACTGCAGTGGAGTTGTCTTATTTTATAGTGCACTTTCTCACAGAAAAACAGCCAACTTAGTTCCTCACCTTTGCAACTGGAGTCCACACATTTTGATCAGTTCTAAATTACAACCCAGCACAAGCAGCAACATTTTTATTCCAAACATCTGTACCTATAAAACAGTCGCCTGAGCTTCCCAGCCTATTGGTCTCCTGAGCAATTTCAGTATCCAAATCAGCAGTGCGAAGGATGTATTTGCATTTTGTAGCACACATCTTATTCCCCAGGTTTCACTCAGCACATCACTCTGTTGATGCATTCTACAGGTTTTTAATTTGATCTTCTTCACAATTTGCACTCATTTATCTTTTTTTTCCCCACAAATCCTCTATCTCAACCTAAGCACTTCCTACTGAAACTTTTTTCTTTCTGTAATATTTTTTTCCTTAACAGTTGTTTTGTTTTTTACTTACTGGAGGCATAGCTAATATAGCTATATTTCTTTCGCTTCTGTGACCATATCTCCCTGACTTCATTAAATTTTATAATATTAATTCAGACCTTTTTGTTTAAAGGCAACAATTTCCTCCACCTCCTGTATTTTAAACTGAATTTAGTGTCCTTAGTTTGAGCGGGAGGTTGGTTACACACTAAAATCCATACCAGATATGTGGTCTGTATACGTGACACTCAAATGTATTTTTATTTACTCCTTGCAACAAGGTTGGCTGTTTAGTTTCAAAATATTAATTGAATTTTAAACTATTCCATATTGCATTAACTGGCACTTCGCTATGAGGAGCTGACTGACTGACTTATTAGAAAAAATTGACAAAATCCATCCCTGTCTGCCACCTTCCACACTTCCAAAGTATTCTTCTGGGACAACTGGCTTTTAGTGGTTTTTTTTCCAATCTATGTCCCAGTTGTTGCAGGCATTTCCTTCACTCATATTTCTTTAGCTATTCCCATGGAAATTATAGAGGTGGTCTGCCAGCCACGATGCATTATTTGATGTCATAAACCTTGACCTTTCTGACTTTCTAAAGTATATTTTTTCAATATTAAGACAATTTGGCTTGGATAGAAGCATCTTGTTAATTTCAAGTGATCTTTCTATTTTATTAGAAAGCTGAAGGCATGTTTTACAACCATTTCTCCCTCTTTTTGAATTTACCATTGACATATGTAATTGTAGTCCTACTTACAACTTTCTTTCCTCTTTTCATCCAAGTCTTAGAGAAAGACATAAGACCATTTAAAAAAGAAATATCTACATTATACTGACAGTTTTCTACCTGTTCTCTTTCTAGTGTCTAAGACTTTCTCTGTGTAAGGTATATAGACACAGGTTATTTACAATCTCTGCATGTATTTGGGCAAATGTTTTTTGACATAATAAATAAAAATAGCCTTCCGATTCTGCGTATGACAATGAGGGGATATCAGTACCACAGCACACTGCAGCGGAGTAACTGAAGCTGAGACAAACCAGAATAAGCTGCAACAGAGCCCTTTTGGCTTTCTGCTGCATGCATGTATCACAAATCTGGTGTGCCACTATGGATTTGGACTTAGCCCTTCTTGGAATATAATGGCTTCCCTGACATCTCTGAGGCACTGGGCAGTTTTCGCAGCATTCAGTTTTATTGTCTTGCAGCTATGTAAAGTTAGTTAAGCAAATCTTAAACTGTTTGATATTGGATTTAAGCTGATCTAATGGGCACTTCAGTTTGGTTCCCGAGCTTGTGCTTTGGCATGTAAGAATGATCTTTTTCCTTTGCCTGTATTTCATCTTGACTGGTTTATTGCAACGTATCTTTCAGATCCTTGAGTAGAACCAGTATTTCCATTAGAACTGATTCTAAATTAATCTGCCAAGACTTAAAACCCAACTAAAACCATACACATATTTAATTTGTAATGAGATCACCACATTGGAAGATACAGACAAGATTTTGCAGCATCTTCAATGAGACTACAGTTGTCAAGACAAAAATCACATTTAAAAAATATCCCTGAGTTTCTGGTATTACTTCAGATGATTAAAACAGAGGAGAAAGTTAATAATCAACTATACTATAGAATACAGTGTTTCAGTGTTTTTTATATTTTACATGACTAGGATGATGAAAATAGCTAGGCCATTTATTTTTGCACCCTACTTAGTTCTAATACTTGAAATTATCAAGTCTTCTTGACATATATATAAAAATTACATGTGATTTACATTGGAAATTAAAAATGGTTACTCGTAATTTGTTCTCAAATGTTCACCTTGACCCCCTTCTCTTAATTTTAATCAATATCAGCAATAGAAGAGATACAGACACTTTTTCAGCTACCTGGACTACAAAATACTTTCCTATCACCCTGTCCATCACTGTTTTCCATCACTTTGGAGGAAAAACCTCAGCATTGCTGAAAATAGTGTATTATGCATCAAAAGTCAATAGGTTTGCTTTGTAACTGTGTAATATACGCCCAGTAACTTGTTTTCACTGCCTGACTTCGTAATTTTCGGCTGGGTTGTTAAATTATTTCACTGTCATTTAAAGTTTCGGCACCCCTGCTCTTTCTCCTTACAAAAATATTTCTGCAGATCCTCTTTTTAACCAGCAATTTAAACAGTGCTGCAAGGCAGCAGTGGCACTCCCTGTGATATCTGCAGTCTGCATCAGCATTGCTATCCTCTGCCTGCCATAAAACACAAATCTGGGACTTGAAAAAAGGAAAAACTAAATTCAGTAGAGTTGAAGTCAACTGAAACAAGGAAGAGTGAACTGTTACTAAGAAGTGTCTGAGCACTAAGATTGTTCCTGGAAGACAGCTTGGCAAAACAGCAGCAGTATTATGGGACAGAGCAACACTGTCACCATTACTGAAAGCCACTGTGTCACCACATGGCACTTGTCGGTGCAGATAGGTTGACATAAAACACCAACCAACACATCACATCCCTCAGCTGATGGCTATAACCATAACTGCATTGCTAGGTCAATGCTGTTGGATGTCAAAGAGGAATGTAACCAAAGTATATAGCATAAGAAGGGGGACAGATATTTTTTGCAACATGGGATGGAATAAATTGAGTAAGTTGACTCAAAATGATTAAAAGGAAAAAAAATTCACTGAGACTTAAACTGACAAGCAGGGAATTTTGATTTGAATAATTGATTTTAAACCTTCCTTTTTCATCTGTGCTCTTTGGTTAGTTAATTCCCACAGGTTGGGAGAGCTCTGACAAGCTGATTTGCAGCTAATTATAGTGTGCACTAAAATTGTGATTTCTTTTTGTTAACCAGGAGAATACACTATATACATATTTAAGTAATGTCAGTATATTAATTTCAAATTCTGCTAGACAATGGTGAATGATGACTTATTTAATAGAGAACCTTTCCTTGTGATTTGTGTCAAGTCACCTTCTGATGATGCTTTCGGGATACAATTACATTGCAGAAATCCTGCACTTTGAAATAAACTTAGTAAAATAAAGGCAAGAACACTGCAGTGCAAGAAAAATGCTAATGAAACTTGCTAACTAATCCATTCCTTTCATTGGAGAAACCACATCTCTTCAGAAAGTTTGATTTTGATCCAAGGAATTGGAAATGTTTTTGACTTAACTCTAGAGGCTACCTCATAAATGATTTGCATAGGGGACTCTGGCCCCTTGAATCGATGATGTTTCCATTCTCTATGGTGTAAGACCTAAGTGCTCAATCTATCTAATTTATTGAAAGGGAGGTTAAAAGAGAACATAAATTATCACTGCATAGAAATACTGAAGGGAAGGCATTTTGCAGGCCTGGTTCTTAAAAATGTAGCAGAAAATATATTTACCATAGTTGCTAGAAACTGAAACTGAGTAATTTCATATTTGGGGAAAAAAAAAAAGCCATAATCTTTTAAAATAGTAATATAATTAACCTCTGAAGAATGTAATGAATTCTCCACAATGTGACATTTTAATTCTAGGTTAGATCCTTTTGTAAATATACATCTTATAAATTACATTTATAAAAGTCATGAAATGGATCAAAAATGAAATTTGCTTTGATCTAGAAATGTAAAATGTATTGGAGGGCTCAGGCAAGGTGGCCAAAACTGTCCTTTCTGGCTTCATACCTAGAAATGGAGGATGTTTTGCTATTAGTTACTTCCTCAAGAAGCACAAGTTGCATGGTGAATCTGAAGAGAATCTTCCAGCATGGCAAGACTGTGTGCTGCCGCTGTACTGCATGGCTTTATACATTTGGAAGCTTCCCAGTTTTAAGATGCAGGTTACATTTAAGACAGATATTCCTATGAGTCAGCTACCAGTTAGCTCAGTGGTTTCCTCCTAGCCACAGCAATACAGCTGAACTCATCTACACAGTCTGAACTCGTTTTTCCATGCTAACAGTTATTTTCTAATGCTCTTACTACCTTTCCAGCCTCACTGCTTTTATTGATAAAAATGCATGGTTTTCAATAATACAAGGATTCCAGAGGAAGTTTGGAGTATTAGCTTTCCACTGGAATTTATTACCAGGAAGATGGTTGAGCTTTCAGAAATACCCTCATCATGTCACAGTGTCCCATCTCAGTGTCTGACAGTCCGCTTTTGGTCACAGCCAGCTTTTCCATCAACACATCAAATGAACACAAGATTTCTCCAAACAAGGCTGCCACTGGCAAGACTGTGATTTACATTAAGGCAGACTTCCATAAAAGCAAGCTCAAAAATAAAACTATGAAGAAACAGAGCAGCGTCAGCTTTGCATCTGTTCCATAGCTCCATCAGGAAAATATTCTAGATGACACCAAGAAAACAGACATTAAAACAATTTTTAAAAATACATTTTTTTTTCCCCCTGGCTCTTATATGCCTGCCTTGCTCCTCTTCTCAAAAGAAGAGGCTAAGATATATAAAAATCAAGCCATTCTCCTCCTAAGCAGGAGGATTGAACATTGCTTAATACTACTACTCAGCACTACTTAGCTGTAGCCTCAGGGCAACACATAAGTATTGAATGCAAAGAACTGTATATCTCTCTTGCAAAGCCTTCCATTCTGTCTCTCCCACTTTGCTGCTTTTCTGCGGAAGGAACAACACAATGCGGTGTGAGATGAAGACCTGCCACTCTCCTGCCACAGCCACTTAACATCTAATTCAGATGCTTGCCTCTGTAGACGTTTCCAAACAAGTCTACAGAGTAGCATTATTTTACCTAGAAATTTAACTACACAACTCAGTTGGCCACTCATTAAGCCAGTCAGACACTAAGACTTTCTCCAAAGGCTGCTGCCTTCTGTTTTTAATTTTTAATTAAAAACATAACCTTGCACAGGAACATATCCTCCACTCAAACACAAAAAGGCTGTCGCTGAGTTCAGTGAGAACAGGACACTGGATTTCCTGTTGCATCTACTGAAAAGGCAAGGACACTTGACATGGCTAAATTCCTCAAATACAGTTAATCGCCTGAATTAGCCCATAAAATCTAGGCTTAAATTAGCTTCAACTAACGACAGAAAAATACAAAAAGGGCAAGGCAGCAACGATGTTTCAGAGTGGAGACTTTTACAGCCCAGCAGCAGATGTTTGGATGCTCCTAGCAATCTGACTTTCCTTTATGCAGGATGGGTAGCTTTGCATGGGAACACCAGACATCACAAAGCTGTCTGGCAGGTGATCATTCCTCTTTCTTGCCCAGTGGGGAGGAAAACCAAATCTCTCTTACTCAACCTGTCTGTGCCCACACACAGCGGCACGACTCCTACTGGTTTCCAGGTAAGTGGCACAATTTGACCATGTCCCAGTTGCTTTTGAGTGCAGCACAGACTTTCTCCTCTCTCCTCATCCAGTGAAACCGCCTCCACCCTTAAACCATGACACACTTTCCTCTCTTTCCCCATGTGTGCCACACCACAGTGGCAAAGGTCATATCCTCCTTGACTCAACACGATTTTTTAATAAGAATCCTTTCCTCAGTATCTACAAGCCTCATGTGAAACCTCTTTAAGTACCTCACTTTAAACTAAACTTAAACTGCTCGGTATGCAGGAATTATATACCATGTCTGTACCAAGTGGTTTGCTCAGTGGTTTGACCAAGATGAAGACAGGACAAGACGAGAAGGGAAATATCAAAGGGCATGAACTAATACTTGAATTCCAGGGAAAAGAAAGATGCTTGTTGAGGAAATACTAGCTCTGCATTTCTTTCCGTTTCTTTCTCTTAATTTTTTTTTAGTAATTCTGCCCATTATAGTAGTATTTATGGATCCTCCACTGAGAATAGGTTGGCAAATGGGTGACTTTTACCTGGATTTTTCTACAATCCTGGGCATTCAGCCATGTGAATAAAAAAAAAAAAAAAAATCACTCATTTCCATTAGTGGTTGGCAGTGATACTGCAATCCCTTCTTCTGGATTTAGACTTCACTGTAGCAATCTAGTAATTTGTGACTGCCAGGGCCTAATTACTGCAGTAACATGAAACTGCAAAACTTACAAAACCAAAGTATGACAGGCAGCAGCTGGTTGCTGGACTACAGGCACATTGAGCAGTGTGCTGTCCCAAAACTCTGCTCCTGCCAGGGTAGAAACCTTGCAGTGGCATGGCCCGTGTACAGCAGCGCGAGTGTTTGGGTCAGGAAGCACACACTCCCTGGCTGAATTGCAGGTCCTCTCATTGTCCAACACAATCTTTTTAGGCACTGAGAGAAAGCACGCACTTCACAGACATCTTTAGAAGCAACTGAATGTTTGGATGACTTTCTAAACAGGAAGCCCCAGCCAGCTAAATACTCAGACCTGTCATAAGAGCCATAGAGTCACGTTTCCATCAAGTTATATGGAGGCTTTGAGAAGAACACTATGAAATTCCTAATTCAGACAAACCTATTTAAATTAAAAAACAACCCAAAAACACAGGGTGCAGAGGTGAGAATTACAAACAACTAGGGAAGATGCTGAGGATGCAGTGGGTTTGAACAGGAATGGGATAGAAGGAATGCAGAGAACATGGAGGCATAAAGCAAGGGCATATCTGCATTTGCACTGCTGTGCTCACTTATGGCCATCCTTGTTTGGAAGTCACAGTAGTGAAATAAAAAAGAATTCCGGGTGATGGAAGTTATGTAACTTGGAAATTTCCATTTTAGAAAGGTTGAAAAAAATAAGGTTGATCAGCTTGAAGGGAAAATGAAAGGAAATAGAAAGGAAACATGATACAGAAATACAAAAATTGCTGTAGAGAGTTACATTGGGCACCGATTGCTAATTTGTTCTTGTAATTCACAAGGACCTATTAGAAAAAATTAAAGCTTAAAACACATTAAAAAAGGAGTGTACATAATTGAATTCCACCTAACTAACCTGAAAAAAATCACTGCTAAAAACATGATAGCAGACATAACAAAATATGGTTATTTACCCAGGAGAGTAAGAACATCCACGGTCACTCAGGAAATACGTACAGGGCACGCTGCTGGAAAGTGGGCTTCCATTAGAAGAGGAATATCCAAAACAGTGGCTGATACAACTATCATGTGAAGCCACTAACTAAACTAGGGATACATCCTTTAGTTTAGAAGCCATGTACATTAAAAGTGCCTACAAATATCCAACAACATTGTATGAGACAGACTTTATATATAGGTTTCTAAAAGCAAGATATTCTTTGTTTTTATATCTGGAATTGGACATGGGATTACACAGCTATCAATCAGTCTCTCCAGTGACACCTTTGAGTGAAAGCAGTTCAGCACAAACACAAAACGAAGCAAAAAGAAACCATTCCTCAATTTCCTAAATGCCAGTGCTACTTCACAACAGAGAATCTCTTCCTGCATGTAAATTGTTATTTTTGCTTTTCTTTAAAAAAAATTATCTTGCTTGTAGGGCCAAGAAGTGAACTGAGTAACCCCTCTAAGGCCTTTCCCAGTTTGCTAATTCCAAAGGAAGAGTATTTTTCTGGTTTTGTTTTCCTCTCAACTATCTCCTCTTGCTCCCTGTTCTGGCTTGCTAAATCTTGTACACTGCTATTATTAAAAGTCCTGTAGAAATGAAAGTGAAATCTCTGAAATTACTCTTCATTGATTTGGTAAGGATTAAAAATTAAAAAAAGCCCTCAGTGAATTCACTCTCATTTCTACAGCATTTAATTTAATGCTAAACTGGAGCAGGACTGCTAGTCAGTCCTTGCAGCAACAGTGGGACATCAGTAACTGTGGCTGCTGAGTGGAGACTTTCCACAGCAGTACTTTGTCAATGCCAACTAGGATTATATTACTATAAATTTGGTCATTTATGCCCTGCTATGAACCGCTACAACTCGCAGAGCCAGCTTCCTCAATGTCATGTTCTCTACCTGTGGATCTTGAGTTTTGCTGACATGTTCAATAACAGAGCTTTGTTTCTAAAATTCAAAAGTTCAAAGTGATAGTGCAGGTATAAAGATGGCATTAAATCAGAAGGTAGAGGTGAGAAGACAATATTGCAAAATAATCTCCCATGTTGGAGGCAGACATCAGCTGTGGGGTGACTTCCTGACCCATTTGAGGCAGATTGAATCAGAGTGGGTTTGTGTATGAGGCTTGGTGCTGTACCTGGGTAAGGATGCATATTGCCTTTCCATTCCCTCAAACTGGAGATTGTATGAGCTCCCATCTGGACCTTTTCCAGGCACCTGTGGAGAGAAGATTAATTAGAGATGAAGAACGATTATGCAGCCCAGCTACTAACAATGCATCTCAAAATGATAAGCAGAGAACACATAATGCTACAACATGCCAAAATCAGCAAAAGAAAGGCAGAAGCTCAAAGAAGCTTCAAATGTCATACACGATCTCATCACTGCTAACGAGAAAGGCTTCTGTAGCAAAGAACTGTTTAGAACAGGTAGAATTTTCAGAGCCTTTTCCTGTGACTGCTTGCTATCTGGGATATTCTCTCTTTCCCTGGTTGGCCTTCCTCCTAGAATTCAGTAATGTGAGGATGCAATCTAATTAAGCACACCCCTTCTTATTCCAGTGGTGTAACTATCTGCACCAAAGTTAGCCTGTTAGTAGCACGTTTGCTGTTTTCTCTCCACTTGTGTGTTTTGCTCAAGTATTAAACGTGATATTAACAGGCTTTGCATTCATTCTTAACACAAATGCAGAAACTTTCCCTAACACCACTGCAAAGCTAAGTGTCCAGCTGGGAGTTAAGTGCATTTATCATGCTCTGGTGCCATTTCAAAAGTGAAGCATTAGTGCACTCAGTCAAAATGCCAGCTCACTACTTGGTTTGTTTTCAAGATGGCAACTGGAGTTGGCTGGAGAGTGCAATTCTATCAGGAAGGCTCCAACTGGGGTACAAAACGGTGAACTTCAATGCTTTTAGCACACAGGAGCTCTCCCAATTTCACTCACTCAATGCCTGCTGATGGCCCAAAGTGTTAAGAGCCTTGTTAAAATGGAGCTATTAGTCTTTTCCTCCATAAATGCAGGAGGCTCTGACTGCCTTCAGCGTTTCCTACATTAGTATGTATTCCTATTCTGCTGCTGCTAGAATCAGCAGTTTTATAAAGCAATATACTAAGAGGCCATTTAAAATACCCTTCCTCTTTTACAGATTAATAGCAGAAAGGAAGATTTAATGCCTTTTCAAACATTTTAAACAATTCATTAAAAAGAAAAGAATAAATCACACCAAGCTTTTGGCAAATGCCTGATTATGAAAAGAGGAAACAAACAAAAATGAACATGTTTTTCACACATGTCTTTCACATTCTACAGGTTAGAGTACATTTATATCAGTCCTGGAATTTATGCACAATATGCCATTTTCAACTGAAGAGACGTATGAGCTTCTACAACGGGAAAGATTCTGCACTCAAGTATAGTAAGTCTTATCTACCTTTACATTGCATTTCTGCTTACAACCTCTTGTGGACCCACTACATAAGCCAAGTTCAATACAAAGAGAGGCACTATCCCTGAGAGCTGCTAGGTAAGCTTAGGAATTATTCTAGACAAGGTTATGCACCTTGCCACTCACTGAACATCCAAGATACTAATAAGTTAAAACAACTATTTAGCACAAGCATCTTGCTAAATATCTGACTCAATTCAGAAAGGAGTCCACAGAACTGAGGCCCACAAGCAATAAATCCATGCTTTAGCAGTGCCTAACTTTAGACAAGAGAAAATAAAAACAACATTTTATAAATAGGGCATTAAGCTAAATGGATCATTCATTGCTTTTTTTTCCACCAGAAAAAGTACATTTAGAGAGAATTTATAGAGTCACTTAGGTGAAGAGCCACCTGAGGTCTGAAGGTACACTGCTAATTTTACCAGGTTGGCAATTTCCCTTAATTCACCAGGTATGATATCAAGAGAAGAGTCTCCAGATTTTTGCCAGTTTGTGAAGAAGAACGAAGGCAAAAGAAATGAATGTATAATTTGGTTCATACAGCACAAAAGCCAAGTAGCATCCAGTCTGTCTGCGTGGCTGTAGATAGGCTATTAATTATGTGCAGCAGCAAGATGTTCATGGGCTAAGGGATGCGTCTGGTAACTCTGTGCATTCACAACCCCGTGCAAGTTTCCTAGTGATTATTCTCACACCTAGCAGGAGGAACAGCAGCCAGTCAACCTGCAAACACAGATTTGGAATTGTACCAGCACTGAGCAGCAATCCCCAAAATTATGTCAGTCACCAGAAAGTAAAAATAATTTACATGGCAAGGCCTTTTCACAGCCTGAAAACATCCCTTTCCTGATGGTTTCCTACAGACCAAATAAAAGGCAGTACCCCCTGCCAGGTCTGTTTGTATATAAGATTTGAGAGACAGTTGCCATAGAAACACCCTGCCGGTGGATACACAATTTTGCTAATTTGGATCCATCGAGTGGCTGAGTCTCCACAACCTATATAAAACCCCCAACGCACTGGAAAAGCTTGCTCTGGCTCTGCATGGTTAATTAAAGACTCAGTCATTTCTTCCTCTTTCCCTTCTCCATCTGTCCATGCGACAGATCATCACTCAGCCACCAACAAAATGGTGCCCAAAATAAAATACTACCCTGGTGAAAAGGGAAGATGTTGGAATGGAAACACCTCCTTTGTACAAGTTATTTATGTTTCAGAGATAGATAAAGCGAAGAGTTTCTTGCTGAATTTTACAACAAACTAAGCTAAAAATGGATGTGAAAGGCACTAATTAACAAGATCAAAATATTCCAGCTTCCCCTTCTTCCCTGGAACAGGATGTGTGCGGCCGGCCCTCAGCCCAGGTGCAGAGGTTTTAACTGCGTAGTTAATAATCACAAAGTAATTAGATAAACACTAACCTTAATAAAGAAGGATTAAAACCTGAAAGTCCTATCAAAGCCAAATGGGTGCTGACCACAAGGTGACCAGTGAGATGTTGGAGCTCATGGAACGTGGTCGCTGTTTCCCTATACTGTTTCCCAGCTGAGTCTGGGAGCACTTTGGAGACCAACATCTCAATCAGTAAAGAGAGAATGTGGCAGATGTAACGTAAGTTTCACAAATGTATGGTAATGCACATGAGAAAGAATGATCCAAAACACGCTCCTATATTTTTAGGGTTTAAATTAACGACATCAACTTCAATAAGAGACATCATTATGAAGAGATCATCTCTTAGTCTGGAGCGGCCTCAACTAACAAGCAAAACATGAATATGCAAAAATAACGGGGTAGAGATAAACAGAGAAACAGTCATCATCCCATCAGCGCAGTTAAAGCAGCAGCATGCTTAAACTGAGGAAAGGAAATGCTATCTTTATCAAAAACAACAAACAATTCATGAAACTTAACTATTGCACAGTATTGGTATGGCCAAGCGCTTTGTAGAATGGAAAATTAATAATCTAGACACACATATGAATCAAACAACTAGTAACAGGTAAGCAGAAGACAGTAAAGCCTTTGACAGGTTCAAGAGAGAGAAAGTCTGGAAGAGGGAGAGCAGGCAGATACATCTGTAACAACAGGTTATTTTCCTAATTGTGTATTCGGAAATCACTATAAATTATTTGAAGCACATAGCAGTGATCACACTTGGAGAAAAGGTATCAGACAAACAGCCCAGAATTTGCATCCATATAACTCAATGCCTTCATGACCTGGATTTTCTGTATGCCAGAAAGCCTTTTTTCCTACATAGATAGCAATATTTTTCACCTGTTCAAGTTTTTAATGTTTTTTTTTTGTTGGTTTTTTTTTTTTTTTAAATCTCCAATAATTTCCATTAGCAAACAAGATTTCTGTGACAGAAAGGTGTCACTTCAGAAAAAACCCTCTGACACCTCTGCATGTTTAATCAAAACTGTTTGTTCCAGTGGCAGAACAAGGATAGGGCAAGCTCAGACTGAAGAGCAGTATGGGCACCACACACCATTTTTCTCCCTGCAAGTCCACAGCTTGCATCACGGGACCAACGCAGAGAAGAATGAGTGCAGGCTGGGGGTCCCTCCACTTCCCTCAACAAATGGGATCCACATTTATTCAGAGATAAAAACGTGTAGAAAGATTCATAGTTTCATATTTCACATGCAGATACAAAACAGAGAAACAAAGAGAAAGCAACTGCAAAGGAAAAGGGAAAACAAAAGCTGTGCAAGCGTTAGTGCAACCTATGTCCCTGACAAACATGGTAACTGCAGGGCGCTGTGAGGAGTTTTCTAATACATGGAAGCAATAAGCTAGCAGCAAACATCTCTAGTCCAATTCTCCCTTGGAAAACTTACCAGTAAAAAAAAAAAAAAAATTAAAAAGTGGTAAGAATATGTCAGAGACAAATATCTTAGAGCATTCAAATACTTGCATCTAAAGTATAAGGCATCAGCATCAAGATACCTACAGTCAGGTACCTTGAAATAAGTTTAGGAGTTGCTTACTGGGAAATTCAGGAGTGCAGAACAATTCTCTAAGAGCACAGAAAAGGATGCACTTCATCCTGAAGCTTGAGACTATCTTGAAAACCATGCAGAAAAATTCATGAGGCCATATTTTTGGTTTTCCCTCTAGAAGGAACTGCATATCATTCAGCCATATATTGCCTTCCTCCTGGAACATTTGTTAAAGGCTAAAAGAGTAGCTGCTAGCATGAAAGCCACTCTTGTCCCTTTCACTTGGATCAAGATGTTTGGGGTTGGACTGCCGTTGCAGTATGAACGATGAGAACGATAGCAATTTTTGTAACAGTTAAAATTTCATGAAGCCAGAATCAGCCTTTCTTGTCCATTCACACAGAGCTCAAGGTGATCACTATCACACTGCAAATGGAATCAAGGAACCACTCTTTGCCCCTAGCAGTGCAGACATATTTGGCAGGACAGCATGTTTTTGCCTGGGGCTCTATTTCCTCTCACAATTTCCACCTGAGCTACTCCAAGTCTGTCCAGAGTGAAGCCAGCATGCTGAAGACCCAAGATCATGGGTACTGCTTATAAGAAAAAAGAAGGATGCAGAACCATTTTCACAGTGGCTGTCTGAGAAATGTATGGTCACCATTCCCTCTCTTTCAGGCATTTTATTTAGAGCTGCATATAGAAAACTTTGATCATCCTTGCAGAGGTCAGTTTGTTAAAAAAAAAATTGTTGAAAGCTTCTTAACTAGCTACAGAAAAACTACAGCTCAATGACAGAAGTTTCACACCTAAAAGAAAAATACACAGTCGATGTTGTATTTATCCTATTATTTTTTTCACTCATACATGAAACATTTCCTTTGCCTTTTTAATTTTTCTTTTTAACTCTTTGTTTTCCCTACTGCTGAACAATAAGCCTCTTCCACACATTTCAATCATCGTTAAGATCAGAAAGAAAACAAGGAGCATGTGCTGCGCACTAGATAAGTAGCAATAGCATAACTTCATCAAGGCTGATGTGATTTTAGTTACATGCTTGTAAACCCAATGCAAAACACTCCATTTGAGCCATGTCTGACTTACTTAAAATTGTGGGAGATAAGGAAGAGCTTATCATGACAGGAGTTCTTGGACTCTTAATTTTTTCACTTATTCAGTGTATACACTCAGGAAAGTCACTTGAGCTTGTGCATTGTGGCTTTCTTCCCATTAAAAACTGGCATGATTTTGTGTGATGGGTATGCACTAAAAGACAGGAGTCATCCCAGAAAGGCTGCAGAGTGAGGCCTGTGCTCTATCATCACTCAGATGCTTTGAAAATGCCACCCAGTTCTGCCTTTTGCCTGAAAGACTGTGTATAAACATGGTGCACAGAACTGCTGCATTGCTTAGTACATTTTTCAATAGTCTTGTGATCATCTGTTAAAGGACTTGATTCAGATGCTGGTTTGACCTCTGTTCTCAAAGCTCTTCTTTTGTCTGTGAGCGTTTCTAATCACATGGGTTGAGATTCAGCATGCCAAAAAGAGCTGTGGTATAGCGGAATTTGCCCTTTAACCTTCAGGTCTCCCCTCTGCTGAGACACAGTTGGTTTTTGTTTTCAATTAAGTGAAAACTGAAGAAAACCTGAGAGAGGTAAAAGTAGATTTGTTCCCCACCCTGGTCTCAAAGTTTGATACTCAGGTGAAACATCAAAACTCACCCATTTGATTTTTTTGCATTTCAACAGTCTGTCTGGTTCTATGGACTGCAAGTGAAATTTAAAAGCACTCTTTGACTCGCTAGCACCTTCTTCAGCTGTTAAAACAGAGGTGTGATACATAAGGCAGTGAATTGGATGTTCCATGTGAAATGGAGGAAGCTGATTGAATGGTTCTTCTTAATTCCTTACTGCTGTGATATCCTAATTATCCCACCCACCCAAGACCTCCAGCATTTCCACAGAAAACATGTTTTCCTCCATCCTGCTTTTATCTGAAGGTAAAAATTAAAAATTCTACCAGTGTCCACAATTCAAAAGAATTTTCCTGGTGTTTTCCTTACATACACAAAGAGGGATGTATTTTGCTTTCCTGGTTTTGCAATGAAAGTTGAAACAGTGATTTTGCGTTATTATAACACTCATCATTTCTCCCTCTAATTTGGATGGTTTTTAATAAAGCTCCATTGATTCCACTGAAAGAAATCCCTCCTGGCAAAAGCAGAACACACACGCTGATTGCTAAATATGCAGCAATTATCATATTCAGAAGCGCACTTTAATATCTTATTTATAGATGTATCTATCTATAATTTGCTTTAATTAAGTTGCATTGATTTTAATGACAGGAGCAGTCCTCAAAGAAGAGCCTAATGTTATATGAGCCCATCAGTACTGCTTTACCATTGTTTGGATATAACAGAACACCTTTAATACTTTTTGATATTCTTGGTGGAGCTTTCCTTTGCTAAGTTGGCTGCAGTGGCACACTAAGGTGATGTTCCAGGGAAGCTCTCAAAACCACTTCCACCGCTGAAGAGAAAGCACTTTCAACTTCGCTTTTACAAACTTGCTTATAGGACAGTTTTCAAGAATAAAGAAGGAAGCAGTATCTTTCCTACAGGTCCTGAAGAGCCTTGTGTTTCTGCCAGCACTCCATTTCAGACATCTTAACAGTGTAACTCTTCAGGTCCTCAAATCACGGCCTGATGCCTTCGAACTTTGTTAAAGTTTTTTATTTTCTTGTCAACAAAATACAAAGTAAATAATTTGGGACAGTGAATCAACAGAAGGCTACAGATGTGCGTTCACAACATAATCAGAAAGTGGTGATCTTCGTAGACTCTTAAAAGTTCTGATTTCTGGCCTCGGTCACAGTGAATGCTGAGCCTTCTTTTTGTTAAGCACGCACTCACTTTCAGCATTTTGCACTAGTCTAATTTGGAGATTGTCCCAAAGAACACTTGATGCTGTTAGAAATGTGCCTAAGTTTGTCAAAAAACATCTTGAAAAGCTACAGGAAGGTATTGCTGCACTCTTTGTAGAGCATCACAGCCTTGGTTTCTGCTGGGTGCTACCACATACCTTGGCCCTGATTCAGGAAAGCATGCTAAATACTGATGAGGGTGGTTTGTTTTAATTTCAATAGCATTTGATTCCTCTTGGAGGAATTCCCAAATCTGACATACACCTGCATCTTGCGGTGGCTGTATCTCCTTTTTGGGTGAAAATGCACAGGAAAAACATTTACATCTCTGTATCCTGAACACGTCTTCATATATTGGAACACAGCATTCTAGTGATAATGATATTGGCATCTCATCTCAGAAGTCACCCCATAAGATAGTACTGGTGCACGTCAGCTAAGGATCTACCTCAGAAACTATGGAGGTAGCTATATAAAATTACTTATGCAGACTACTTAATGCATCATTCACTACTAGGATTTTTTTTTTTACAAAAGTGAAAAGTGCGTGCTGGCTTTTAAAATCGCCATCTTTTGGAATATATCAGCACTAATTTTATAAGAATTGCTCATGTTAAAACACGGGGGCATGACCTCAAAGGAAAAAAAAATCAAAGTGCATATTCAGTTTCTGGTCATCACTTTTCATTCACTGATTATTGCTTAAGTGCTGATTAATAGTTATGTTCATGCTGCTAGAATGCATTTCCCTTGGGTGAAAAAAAAAAAAATCTTTGTTTAAAGGAAAAAAAGAGGCAGTAATCAAACCATCCTTCCTCTTCCCTGTAAGAAACACAGACATACACTCAAAGCACTGATGATCATGGTTTTGCTGGTGAGTAGTTTTGATAATCTTCACTTAAAAAATCAGCTGTATGCAATCAGAACACTACTTGGTCAGTCAGACTGACAGGCAATTAAATGTTCTCCTTTTGCCTCTACACACATAGAGATACACATATATTCACGCATACACATAATTATACATACTTACAGTCACTGTCCCTTTTTCCTGTGCAATGAACACTTAGGAACATTGATGCCAGCAGTGCTCCATGTTGGAATTAAGCAGGCCTGATTATCTCAGGATTTACTTTTCCTCCTCAGTAATGCCCTACCTCTTGTTCAAGGAGGTGAAACTAATGGTTTAGATTTAGAGAAAGCGGAAAATTTCCTATAAAGGCAATAGACTGAGGGAAATACAAACACAGATGGGAACTTTAAAAGGGAAACAGGCTGTTCCCATAACAGTTTAAAAACATGGCAATTGCCTTTGCTTTGTAGAAAACAAGCTCTCAGCATTTGCTGTATCTTGCAACACTAAGTAGAGAGAAAACAGCAAAGATGGAGGTGAAGCCAAAACTGCCAAGCGTTCTTGCACAGCCATACAAAGATAATATTCAGCTTTCTGAACCCTAGCTCCATGAGCTCCTGATCCTTAGTGCTGGAAGACCATGGTTTCCTGTGACCATGCAAAATGAGATCATTTCCTGGCCTGTGTCTGTCTCCGTGGGTGGCTTCTTTTTCCATTAGGTCGTATAATATGTTTTGGTTAATTCTACCTCTTAATTGTCTTTAATGAGCACCAGATTCGCAACACCCTCACTTACAAATCTATTCTCAGAGTAGAGGCAAAAAGAGGCCCTTGAGCTGAGAGCAAAACTTAAATGCAGCAAACCAAACAAACCTCAGCATTGACTCTTTCCATCTAGAAGGGGGCATTTCAATTGCTCTTCTCCTGCAGCAGGCCAATGTAATTAATCTCTTCGCAGCCAGTAAAGAGAATAACTTATCACGTTGATGCAATATACAGCATACATAATACATACATGTGAATACATTTCTGAAGCAGATCTCCTGTAGTTCTACAGCACTGTGCTCAACTCCCACCATGAAACCTATACCCTGACTTAGTCTGTTTGAAACTAAGCTGCTTTGCTCCTGGTCTTGCATTCTTTGCTTCTCTCCTCACTGTAATTAGTTTACAAGACTACTTATCCAGATGATTACTGTTTTTAAATGACAGTCATCTTTTCTTTTACTCCAGTTCATTGTTTATCATTTTGTCTTGCTATCTGAATACCCAGTTCTCTAAAGCATTTTCTCATTAGGTTATCTCCTGATATAAGACATTTCGAAATACTTCATGAGAGACACTCTATGAAGTAAATTGAATTGAATTTTCTCTCAAAGTCAAGGGCTTTCAGCATCTTTAACTAGCTAAGTCAGCAGAGTTCTTGGCACCAATGCCAGGGTATAATGGCCATGCTTTGCAGCCCAGCTTCTGCTCTTTTTAGGGAAAATGAAATGACAGTGTCAATACCTGGAAAGCAAAGGAGGGACAGATCAATATTTCCATTTATGCTGAGGATGGTAAAACAAAAATATTTGGGGTATTTTTGAGGTTTTAAATGCATGCATTGAGACAGTGCAAATCTACCTACACCTGCTGGTGGTGCTCAGTGTGTACATGGAGGGTATATGCATGTGCATGTCAGGGAGGAGGGAGGGAAGGGGGAAATAGCAGGGTATGGAGCTAAATTGTGGAGCAAGTAGTGGAAATAGACAGTGAAAAGCTTTCTGCAGGCAGGCGGCTTCACAGGGGAGAGTGAGCCTTTCATTGTCTATAAAATCAAGCCTTGCTGGAAGTCCTCAAGAGTAGAAGGGGTAGCGCCTAGAGGCAGTAAATCTCTCACTGTTGTATTATTACATTCTAAACACTTAGCTACTGTACAATCAGCACACTTCTTCAAGAGAAAACGAAGAAGGGAAAATGAACAAAGGGAAGAAGAAGATGGCAATAAAATTGGGAAGCAACCCCCTGCCACAGCTCTCCCCCAGGAATACTTCACATCAAAGAAAACCAGCAGACAATAAATTGTCATGGAGTTAAAAGTTAACCTCAGCTCCTTCCATTGTGATTTGACCCCACTCTGGAACAACACTCCTAGAATTTGAATGGTTAGTCTGTTGCACAGGGTATTAAATCCACCTTAATCCTGTTAAACATAGATGCCACTAAAGAGTGGCACTCCCTCAACAGCATCATGAGAAAAACTCTCCACACTGCAAATTCAATTTGGTTAACAATACCAACAACAAAAAAATCCCAAACCTGGATTAATATTGAGTAAACAACATCAGCATAAGCAGGCTTAGAGAAAGGAATTGCTTTCCATATGCTATGGCATCAGGTTGCTCCGGATCTTCCGATACCAGTCTGTAAATGTTACAGACATTATTTCTCCTGCTTGCAACTGCTGTTGGGTGGCGACCTTCTTTGCTTGCTGATACCAATTTAGCAGTTGGTACAGTTTCTCTGTGATTTGGTACTGTCTGTTGTTTGCTGGTACCAGATGGATACCAGATGGGTAACTCTAGGCAATGGTTCCTCTGTGTTCCAGTCCCAAAAATCGCTGCCTATAGGGTCAGTCTTGTCAGTTGACTCCTAAATGGCACTTCAAAGCAGCATTCTGAAAAACCTCAACATCTGTTCCTTACTCCTAATGACCTTAAAAAAAAAAAAATGTTGCAGACATACTTTCCTTTAGCCAGGAATTACTGAGCATCTGCAGGAAAAATACATTCTTGCAGATGCTTGCAGCCATCAAACTCGTTTCTTGCTAATGGCAGCTCCAGAAGCCACCACCTCAACTCTGAAAGTCATCAGTGAACGGAAGGTATAACCAATATATTATTTTCTGTTGTAGCTCCACAATGTAGGAGTTCAGAGATCTTCCAAGGCACTTTTCAAACAGTATTTTCAACAGCGAGGTGAAAGAACAAGAAAACAAAAAACTTACAGTGCCTCTGAAAGACAGCAGGGATGCCTGAGGACCAAATGTAAAGCATGGAGGGACAGCAAGAAGAGAGAAAATGATGAAAGAGTTCTAACTGTTGTGAATTGTGATTGGTCTTTTGAAAGGTTGACCTAGTTGCCAAATTATAGACAGGAGCTGAAAGGTCAGTTAATGGTTCTGAATATTGCCTGTTACAGTTCCCTCCTATGTTATTCCATATGGTTGCTTCTGCTTCCATGAAAGGGAAAAAAAAGTTTATTTAGAACAGCAGAGGAGCATTTGGGTAAATTCTCTGTATGTACTACACTAGAATGCTGTCTACAGAAAAATACGGCTGACATCAAAGCATGTTCCCCACCCCCTGTCTTGCTTCATGGAGAAGTTATGATAAACAGGTTATGTGTTCCCTAAGGTTACCATGGAAACTCAGTCTTTTCAGGCCATCATTTGCAAAGGTAAAATTTGCATTAAAATATGAAGGAATTTGATTTTGTGCATGTGTGTGTGAAACTCAAGTGGGGTCATGCCACCACGCAGTATAGCTATTATTTCCAACCCAGGAGCATACGCTTAAGAGAGAGATCTATTAATCCATGTAAACACCTCAGTGACCAAATTACAGTTTAATTGCTAACTTGACAGATATCTTCCTAGCAAATTAAGATAAATACTTTGAAAATTAGCTTCACATGCAAATGTAAATGTTAATACTGATCCACTGGTGGGTACCATTAGACAGTATTTTGCTAAATCCCCTATAATCATTGCACAGGAAAGATTGAATTCAGATTGTCAGAATGACTTTGTTTTGATGATGGCAGATCAGGGATGGAAGGCACAGGCATTATAAACTGTTATCTTATCTTGCATGAGTTACACAATTCTGAAGTATAGAATATAATTTAATGTGACTGTGCTTACTGCAACACAAGAATCTTCTGGATCTCCTTAGAATCCAAATTCGCTCACTTTGTTTTGAGTCATAACTTCAAAGTCATAATTTCATGCTGGATATCTGCTACTCTGACTTTTCTTGGAATATCTGATGTTGTAAAGCATACACCTGGTCCAGGCCTCCCCAGGGTCCACATTCCTTGAGAGTCACTGCCATTATTTGTTGTCAGATGCAGCACTGGTCTTCCTAAATAAGAGTACATTATTTGCAACTTTGACAGTCACTAGTTCCAGCCCATCAAGAAAACAGATGAATGGACTAAAGCCAAAAAAATCTTACAACTGGTGACCAGACTCCATTTTAGAAGACACACCAGGATTTGTCCTCTTGCTCAGTTGCATGCATTCACAACATATACGCTGAATTTGATATACTACTTTATGAAAACTATGCTAGTCTGCAACACTGGATTATTCACACACATCTGCCTTGAATAGTAGCAGCCTCTTGGAGTTCAGCAGGGCTAAAACTCTCATTTCTGCATGGAAGGCAGACATCTCAGTATCACCTGGATTACAGAAGACTCAATATCTCCTATCACACAGGATTTATGACATACGGTTCAGCTGGAATGGCTCTGCTTAATATTGGGAAACATGAGACTTAACACAGCAGCCAGACCATTTGATGAGGCAAAAGCTGCAAAACCAGAGGCAGCAGTATTTGTTGCTCTTGCTTTCTTACTGTTAATAAATACAGTTCCAAGTGTCTCAAAACCACTTAAAAAAAATAAAATCAAAATTGGTCCTCCAGATTAAGTTGCACAGTGGTAGTATTTTATCAGACTCTTCTGCACTGGGAAATTTCTGCTTACAAATTCAATTTACTAAACAAAACGAGAACATGAAAGGTTAAAAAAAAACACATGTAAACAAAAATGAAGTTGATTACTAGCTTTTGAAGAACTTCTTAAAAGTCAGCACATTTGATAGAAGAAATGTATTCCAGTAGGATCTTGTATTGAGTAAGAAATAAAGTGTTAGTGCTCCTTTTTCCAAGTGTTCTTTAACAGCCAGAGTGGAAAGTTGAAAGTTGAAGAGATCTGGCCCTGAATGGAAAAGCCAAACTTATGTACAGCACCAGCCTTATAGGGTAAATGGAGTTCTCTTTTCCCCATATTTTCTACTTTATTTTAATGTAGTCTTGATATTAGATTAGCATCTGCACTACAGGCCTTAGACTGGGAACTAATAAAGCTATCTGCCTAATCTCTCCACGTCTGAGTCAGTGACTTTATTTTTCATTTTAAATAATTATAACAGTGTCGCCTGTTTGTTGAGAAAAATAGAGCCTTTATATATTCATAGATAATTGCTTATACCCAGTATCCAGTGATACATTCTAATTACTTCTTACACCTTGGCTGTGAAAAAATCTTGAACTTCTGGTGTTTCTTTACTGCAAGACGACAACACAGCCAGAACACCAGCACCCTGACTGCTGAAACTGCACCTAGGATGAAATTTAACAAGCAATTCTGCTAATGTATTTTGCTGTGAGGTACTTCAGCAAAACTCAAGAAGACCCAAGGCCTCCACCTCAGATCTTGTACTACAATAATGTGAAGTGGAGCACAGATGTACAATAGAAGAACTCAATCCAGAAATCAAAAGCAATCAAAAGGTCATTATTTCAGTTGGCTTCTGCCACATACTTAACTATAACAAATAAAAGAGCTGTACCTCTAACAGCCTCACTGACATAGTTGTATTGCTCGACCCAGCTTCTTTCAAGCTTGACCCTGTTCTGTGCATGCTGGACAACTGTTACCTTTTCCCTCACTGAGGTTGTTCTGCTTTCTATTATGTTAAATGGTCCAATTCTGCTGTCCTTTGTTAAAACTCTTAGCTATTTTAATGTTATCCCTTGCAGGCAGAGCTGGACAGTGATCAGCATCTTTAGGAAACAGGGTGCTGTCTGGAATAACAGTAACTAGGCAACAATTTGGATCGTCAGTACTTTTTATACAAGAGATTTCTTTTCAATCAACACCACACTGAAAAAACAACATAACCCGGAGAGATTAAGCTGTGAGAATTCAAAAAGAAGTCAACCATGTCAGCATCTATTTGATAAATGCACCAGATAGTTGGTAGTAAAGGCAAAATCTTGTGGCTTAGAAGGGGTCAAGACTGATGCCTGATTTCAAGCCTGATCTAATAAATACCTAAGCACAAGCTTTAGCTTCAGACACGAATCTCAGTGACAGAACAGACTTGTCTTGTGATTGACAAATGAGGGTTTGTAACTGTAGCCCCTTTCCAAAAGTTGAAGCAGGTCTCTTACCACTGGCCTAAGGAAAAGGAGTGCAATTTTAAAAGGTTACCTACTTTTTTCCCTCGTGCATTCAGACCCATGAACAACTGTATTTGATTCTATGGTATGTGAGGCACTGACTAGCTAGGGTTCAGGAGCAGGCTGTCACGAAGAAGCACACCTTGCTGATGGTAAGGGAAGGTTCCAAGTGCAAAGCATCAGCTTTAACAACCAACACAAGGCATGGTGTTAAAATATCATTCCTGTTTCACCTTCCTTGCTTCATGGTAGTCTGAGATTGGACAGAGTGTGCACCCTTGCTCAGGGAAAGTGGCCATGCAGTGACCTATCTATGGATCAAGTGACAAGTAGACAGAAAACTGTTAAAGTCTGTATTGACAGAAGCTTGCCAAACTTGCAAAGTAGCTAACTTGCTACTCAGAACTGAACTGAAGCCAAATATCTGTGTCCATTCAAATGCGTCACAAAGTTTAAAAGCTGCAGAACCATGGTCTCTGTGCCCAAATGCAGTAACTGTTCAGCATACTATATAGCATAGATTACTTGTTCCAAACTATGTTCATCAATATAATTACCACTTTTTATTTCCCTCCCCTAAACATACTGGAAAAATACACTCAACAGAAAACTTCTAGGGCTCTTCATATTATATATATCAACACAATCTGTGGCAGTTGTCATGACTTCTGTGATGCCCCACTCAAGTTCTGCATTTGGGCAACATCAGAAAAACCTCTTCTAACCGCAAAGGACATGAGCTAATAGGGAAGCTCCTAAGGTTGTGAGTCTGCAAGGATGGCTGCAGCCCTGCAGCACCACATGTTTTTGTCTGGTTTCTTTCAACTACTTGTATGAAGTAAGGGAAACACTTAATGTTTTTCCTCCTCAGAATCATGCCCTCTGCATTGAAATACAACAAAAACAGCTGTGTGATGAGGCACCTTGTGGAATAGGTGGTGTGATATATTTCTGGAATTCACACAACAATACCAAGTGGGCTTTGATGAGACGACATATGGCACCAAAACTGTTTCCCTTGGTAAATAAGAATGTGTACATAGTGCTAGCATGAAGACATGAGCATTTCAGACTCCCCTCTGGCTCAGATAATCTATGCCAAATTCAACCTTTGTGTAAGTAGGAATAACTCCAAATGAGTTGTAAGAGTCACTCTTTATTACTAGTATTAATACAATTGAATTTGGCTCTTCCTGCATGTGCCATTTGAAATAGTTTATTTTTCACATGAGGTTTGGCAGGGATTTCTCCACAATAATTTTTCCCTAAAACCTACCCCCAAAAGCCAGCCTGTAAATTTCAAAATCCCTCTCCTCAGTTTGAATAGCTCTTTAGAATACTCCCTGATCTGAAACCTTCAGAGATCAGTAGTGACCATAAAAAGTTCTTGACTGGCAAGTTAATCACACATCCTAATAAAATGTTTTACATCTTCTCTCAATGAATATTTTAATAACATATGTACAAATACTTCCGATCCATGGTTCTACTTTTTACTTTAAGTAAGTTAACGTGTTGAAAAAAAATTATATGTTTTCCACTGTAGACTGTGGGTTCTGAAAGTCTGGAATTCACAGCAGTTTCTCCTATATGGTTTCATATATTACATTAAATTGTCAGCTTCTCCCATTGCACTAGATGACAGGAATGTTATTATTCTAGAAGTTGAATTTTGGTTTCTAACCATGGTCCAACACAAACGTCTGTGCATTTTGGGAACCTAACCTATTTGAAATGCAACATCCTGAATCTGGAATTAATTGATCATGAAAAGTACAAACAGCTCTTATTCATCCTGAAGCAAGCATAGAACCCTTTGACACATTATGGAAAAATAATGCAGTTCTTAACGCTCCCTTTTTTGTTCTGGTTGATTCTTAGGCTTGGATCCCTGCCAGGCACACAATAAAATACTTGGCCTTTAACACAGGCAGGCATGATTCTTCTTCCATCCTGTCAACTGGGAACTGACAAAACTCAGTACATTACAGATTTGTTTCAAATGAAATGTTCACAGTTTGTACCCAGAGACAGGTTTTCCTATCTCTTTAGGTTATTTATCAGCTTGCAAATCTGTTCTTCAAATAAGAGAATGGCTTTTAGAACCACTTAACATAAGGTTCGATACAATGAAGCTGATGTGGTCACTAACAGGTGAACAATTTTCAGTGTGGCCGGTGTTACATGCAGTCCTTGAACATACCTTAAAAAGATAAAGTTTCAAAGATTTACTGCCACCCTGAAAGAAAGAAGTGATGTTTTAACTAACTGGATTTGTACAATGTCTGCAAGAGAATCCAAATCCTCTAATAGATGATTAATTCCTTATTATTTAAACGCCCTTAAATACAAGTGCAGATGCTAACTTCATGGCTTTGTCTTGACAGCTCCTTTGTTATTTCTCATGATCTGCTATTAGTCTGTGACTCTTAAAGCCCTGAAAAAGAGTGCCCCAGAAAAAAAGCCTTCCAACTCCTAGAAAGACTAAGTTCTTGATGCTTATTGCTTACATGGTTCTTTCAGGGTCTGATACTACAGTACATGACAGTATTTCATAAATATACTATGTCTCTTTCTGAAACCCAGATCAGGATATGTTCATGACAACTTTTACTATCTGAGGTACTACTAAGACATGAGTACGTATGCACATGCCTAAACTCTGTCTTGAGCTGATACTTCCCAATATACTCCAGCTGTCAGAAAAATCTAGGCTAATCTCACATTATACTGCCAACAACAGGCATTCATTTTTCCTAGACAACACTTACACTTATCATCACCTTATCCTTTGGTTAGCCAGCTGAGGTTTACTTTAATCTTTGCAACCTACCCTATATAATTTTGTTTATCATTTATTCTGGTTATAAACCTAAGGTGGGAAAGGCAGGTGGGAAGGAGTACCGAAGGATACAAAACTCAACAACAAACCAAAGCACAAAGAAACTGGAAAATAATT
This sequence comes from Eubucco bourcierii, assembly GCA_013396675.1. Classification (NCBI taxonomy): domain Eukaryota; kingdom Metazoa; phylum Chordata; class Aves; order Piciformes; family Ramphastidae; genus Eubucco; species Eubucco bourcierii. The sequence continues at coordinate 460,488 of VWZE01021536.1, forward strand.
TCAAAGCATCTGGCTCTGTAGCACAGACAGTGCTATATACATGTGTCTGTTTATGGAGACACACTAAACTGAATTATTCAGTTACTTACAAAAAGAAAAAGAACAGACTGTGGGGAAGAGAAAGCAGAATGAATACGTAAGAGAACAAAAAATTCATCCAGCAACAGATGAGAAGAATAGAGAAGAACTGGAAAATGGATGCAGGGGGAAGGAACAGATGATGAGAGAATAGCAGGCCTATTTGAAATGAATTTTTGACCTTATTTTTAAAACATTTATGGATCCCAATTGCCCGCCATGAGATCATGTTTCCTTACAATGCTAGCTTTTCAGCCGGCTCTGCACTTTAACTTGATTTATCCCACTTAAAAAAAAAAAAAAAAAAGAAGATTGTCAGAAATACCCCTTCTATTAGAAATTCTGTCCCATTACAGTGTCAGCTAAAGGCCGCTTGTCAATGTCAGCTTTATCTGATAGAAACTTGCCTCATGAGTTCTCAGACCCTTTTTTTTTTTTTTTTTTTTTTTGGAGGACCAGACCCAGGGTCCATTTCTGAGGCTGCTGATTTGTGATGGGATAGTGTCTTCTCAGATTATCCTCTGTTATTTCCCAACCTATCTGCATGTTTCATTAGATGGTGGGAAGTGATTACAGCAGCTGCTGTACATTAGAAAGACATCTTAGAGGAAAGCTGGCTTAGGTAGAACAGCTGACAAAAATGCAGAAAGAACTAATCGAGTATTAAAAAATACATAGGAGGACCCAGAATCTCCTTTCCAGCTGCAGCTTCCCTGTGCTGTAACTGCTTGTGGGAAGGAAGAAAACTTATACCAGAAGGCTTGCCTCCTCCTCAGCTGTTGACTCTTTAAAGACCTGATATCCTGAAGATTAGAGTGGTTTTATTTATTTACAACTATGCAAGTACACTTCAGTATGCCTCTTTATTGACGAGTAAAGGTGGAAAAAAATCAGCTGTTTTTCTATCTGTGTGACCACAGCACTGCTGAGGGTCTGCAGCCCAAGGTGAGAAAGATGACTTGTTTAAAAAAATTATCTTGATGATTCTCCTGCTTTGAGACATTTGTTTCTTTTTAGCATTTTTATTCTATTTCTGAACTTCTTTCCTGTTTGAATAAATTGATGTAAGATATCTATTTTAAGCATAAAACTACATGTAAGAACAGACATTTCAGTCAGGAGTCTAAAGAGAGCAGTCTAAAGAGAGCAATCTGTGGCCACAGTAAAGACACTGAAAACACTGAAAGACACCGCCTATGAAAACAAGGCTGGATAGATCAATGGATTATATTGTTGCATTACAGAGACCAGTCGTCTTTGAAATCCGTAAACCACTTCAACAAGAGGAACTGCTGTAGCAACAGCCTTGAGAGTATAAAAGCACTCAAGGTAAACTTTTGAGCAAACTGCCATTCTTCAAAACAAAAAAATATTTTGCATTAGAAGGAGAAAAAGAAACAATGCTGGTACCACTGTTATTAATCGGTTCAAGATTGAGATACTTAAACTTCCCTTTCAGGTGCTTTGATTAAGGACAACTTCCCTCACAGGAAAAGCAAAGCTTTGGAAATCAGTAATCTCTGTGCATTATACCTAATAGGAAAGGCTTAGAAAGGATTACCTAGAAGAAACCTTTGTGAATCTTAAGAAACTACACTGGACCATAAATCTCAATCTCCTCTGAGGATTAATAAAGCTTTACCAGTTTTAGATAAGTAGAAATCCTCAGCCTGCTGAAGAGGTGCTACTAGCCCAGTCTGGGGCCTCGGTCCAGACCCATACCATACCAGAATTTCAACAGAAAGACCTATTTGATGAATATTTTCATTGTAGTTTACAAAAACTATTCAGAGGAACACTGTCAGCTAAACCGGTTCCCAGATTTGGGTCACTAAATTTATGGCAGTAGATTAAAGTTAACCGCTCTAAGGAAGGAATTATTTTGCTGGTACTTTTTCTGTTAATTGAATCAGAATAACATACCTGACAACATTTGGGGGCTCAACGAATAAATATATGATATTTATGTAAAAACACCCCTTTAACGGTATCTCCCTCTGACTGCAATAAGGTCTAGTCTCACACAGGATTCTTTTGCACTACATCAATGACTGAAGATTTCACTACAGCATTCACACCAACAGTTTGGAAGACGTTAAAACCAACAATGTTAGTTCAAACTTCCAGTACATTCAGATTCTTAAGATTTTTATGTAATTCTGTTTTTTTTTTTTTAATTTGTTTTAAACTAAAATTTCAAATGCAGCATGAATTGCATCTTACCAAAGTTATAATTTTGAATAATGGTTGATTATAATTATTTCTAAAGAGACAGAGTCCAATTCTGAAACCTGCTTAGGTGCAGCTCTTGAGTATCACCATTGTGGTCCTATAGACTACAGCTGTTGAATTTATTTAATGCATTAAAAAATCTGGCACGCCTCGATTTATCCTTGATTCTACCACAGGCTACCCCACAGCTGGTGGGGTAGATAATGTATCTGTGTGTAGTGTGACTCCTAGATGTAAAACAGAGAATGCAGCATGTCTGTAATAGTTGTATAGTGTTGGTAGAATATTTTAAGTTGTTTTGATGGGAGATGACCAGGTTATTCCATTATTCACCTTATAAAGGCTACTAAAGGTTTATGATGGCCAGACTGCCACTATCTGGCATGCAGAAGCAAGGGTAGAAGCAGATATGCCTCTGTTTGCACTCTCTCACTTGGCAGCTCAGTACAGAGAGTCTGTTGTTTTAACACACTTGTTAACTCAGGGAATCACTTGATGAACTATCAGAGTACCACAAATTCTGCTGAAAAACCTTGATGCTGCCACATGACAAAATTTGGCAATGACTCTGTATCTTGAACCTAAAGGGAGGAAACCAGGGCCTAAATCAAACAGTCAACAGACTACTTATTTTAGCCAAGTTTTCATGTTATTAATGTTTTCTTTGGTCTTCTGTGGTTGGCATCAAAGACTTCTCCATTTCTACAAACTCTCCAAATTCACATAAAACTGACACAGGATTCTTGGAAAACATGAACAAAGCAGCACCTTCTGCTAGCCATGAATGCTGCAAAAGCAGTCTGTACCACATGGTGGACTTACCCAATGCTGGTCATAATCAGGCAGCTGTGTTCTTCCTTCATCATCCTCATAAAAAGGTAAGCCTTCTCGTCTGGCCTGATGGTACTCCTTCCGTAATTTCTGGATACGATCAGCATTCCCACCAGCTGTGCAGCCACTGAGAAGAATAAAATATACTAAATAAGACTCGTACGTGCATGTATTTCTAACACTTACCAGGTACCCACATGAGTGCATATGGAGAATTGCCACACCGTAGACAAATGGATTATGCGTGTTTGATTCTTCTGACTTGCATAGTGCCCACTGGCTGATATCACCCTTATCTCTGCTTTCTTTTATTAATAAAGCTGCTGGTTGTGAAGCTGACCACCACTTTACAAAAGGCCATCCTTGTCCAAAGAACTTAACAACTCCAGTATAAGACAAGAGACAACAGATGGATGCAGACAGATGGGGGAGCACAAGGAAACTTTTAACATTCCTATGAGTAGCTATAAATGGCTATCATATTTTAATAATAATGATGATGATGATGCTAAGCTGCCAAAAAAAAAAAAAAAAAAAAAAAAATTTNTCCCACGCCAAAAGTGGAATTTCCCTAAAATTACATTTGTTCAAGATGCAGAATAAACTATGTTCACAGAGAAGCACAGAAAAAAGTTTCATGTCACAAAAAAGTAATTATACAAAGAAATAAAACATCAGCCGTGAAAATAAAGGGGAAGTAAGAGAGATGGGAAAGCACACTATCAAATCTTGACACCAGTTTTTAAAGTGGTAATTAAACAGTAATCCACAAAGGCTCACTTGTATGCTGAACTGCACACACTTCAAACTGCCGTAGTAAAGCTAATGGAAGTCGCTTAGCTTATCGAGTTAAACACATGCCTATCTTTGCAGATTTTGACCCTGATGAGCCTTCCAAAACCTTACAGATGGACTTGTACAACTGTGGAAGCTCAAGTTATATCTGGAAGGATTAAAAAAATATGAAATGCCTAAGAATGAAGAAAAAAAATACATGCACATTTAAAAGGATGAAGTTTCCTGCAGCTACTTCAAGTCTTGCTGTAGTCAGCACTAGGGTGAATACTGACTGTTTGGCTCAGTACCATTCACTGGCATAATTGCCATAGAATTTATTTGTGCCTGCTCCTAAACTCAGACCAGCATTATTGCAGCACATCATTATGCATTCTTTTAATCAGGAACATTTGCTCTGTCTCACCAACAAGAGGCTAGAGAGATACAGATTTATTCACATGAGCAGAGACTCTGTGGAGCATCTTGTCACAGTGCACTCCACCATGAATATGGCAGCATCTAGGGAAGTCTTTTATAGGATTGGCATATCTAAGTTTGGATTTGGAAAACACAAACAAAAGATTTGACAAAAATCTACTGGTTTAATAACAAGCAGTTTCTTGTATCTAATAGCAATCTAGGTGGGTCGGAAATTAATTACCAATGAAGGGAAATTCTACATAGGGTGTAAATGGACTGAATGTGCAGTCAGGACTGGAAATGTTTACTTGCAGCATCGGTATGTTTCCATGAAAAATAAAATATTTGAGTTACTTTCGTACTCTGGATCCTAAGTTATCCAGCCTCTTGATGTGATCAAGTCCCAGAGGTTAAAGGCTTGTCTGACTGACTTAGCAAGCTATCACAGAGCATACAATTTTTCACATGATCTGCCAAGACAGTGCAGAAAACTTGCACAAACTCTGTGGACTTGAGAAAAAAACCAAAAGCACATTCTATTTTCCCCTTGATTCTTTCCATGGGTAAATGCTCTATTCCTTGCATGAATTATTGTAAAATAGTGAAGAACCATTTCAAGTTTGAAAATCCTGGGATTGAGGAATACCTTATGAAGGCTATCACTTAGAACAGTGAAGCTTGGTCCACAGCTCCCGAGTAATACAATACCTGTGAAATCCCCTGACTACTTGTGAGCACAGATAAAGCATTTAATTAGGGCTGCTAACATACAGGAAAGGCCCAAAGTATTGTCCCTGTTGCTTTACCAACATCATTACCCAAACCAGCATTACCTAAAAGAAGGAAGTGCTGAAATACAGGCAGTGGGTCTAGTTTGAGTCTAGCTGATCTGGCTCACTGCAGCATTCTGCAAACTATATTAGCATCAACATTAACGTTAAAGCTCAACATGAGCCTGCAGTGTGTGCATGCAGCCCAGACAGCCAAACGAGTCCTGGGTTGCATCAAGAGAAGTGTGGCCAGCAGGGCAAGGGAGGGGATTCTGCCCCTTTACTCTGCTCTTGTCAGACCCCATCTGGAGTACTGTGTGCAGTTCTGGAACCCTCAGCACAGGAAGGACATGGAAGTGTTGAAGCGGGTCCAGAGGAGGGCCACGAAGATGATCAGAGGGCTGGAGCAGCTCTGCTATGCGGACAGGTTGAGAGAGTAGGGGCTCTTCAGCCTGGAGAAGAGAAGGTTTCCTGGAGACCTTAGAGCAGCCTTCCAGTATCTGAAGGGGGCCTACAGGAAGGTTGGGGAGGGACTATTTACAAGGTCTTGCAATGACAGGACTAGGGGCAATGGGCTTAAACTGGCAGAGGGGAGATTTAGACTAGATGTCAGGAGGAAGTTCTCTACAGTGAGGGTGGTGAGGTACTGGAACAGGTTGCCCAGGGAGGTTGTGGTTGCTCCCTCCCTGGAGGTGTTCAAGGCCAAGTTGGACGAGGTCTTGAGTGACCTGTACTAGTGGGAGGTGTCCCTGCCTATGGCAGGGGGTTGGAACTAGATGATCCTTCCAACCTTACCATTCTATGATTTTATGATCTGCCTCCAAGCTCCATAGCCACTTACCACCTTGAAGTACTTTGGGTAAAGTGAAAACGTCATCGATTTATTTCTTATTGTAGTTGTCTGCTTTTTTGGTTTTGTTGTGGGTTTTTATATATATATATATTTTTATTTTTTTTTAAATGAAATCTGAGATTGATATATTGTAAGAGACAGTAACAGCAGTCTGTGCACAATTTGCTGCAGATCTGTAGGTAAACTTCCTTCTGCTTAAACCCATCTAGCCAGCAAATGGAAGTAGGTGCTGCACAGATCAAGCTGATATATATATTACAGGACTAGGCCTGTCAGCTTTTTCTCTGGCAAACCTCTCCCACGCTATATTAAAGTACAAGCCCTAACCATGAGAACGAGTAGGAACATTTGAATGAAAGATAGCAGCACATGGAAAGTTATCCATCTGGATTAGTGTGAAAACACAAGCATAATCTCTGTGGAAACAAGCAGCTCCGTGAAGTCTGATTTCCTGTGCTTTTCTCCTGTGGGTTCTCTGGTGTCCAATAATGGGACTGAGTTCACACTGCAGCATTTCTCCCCAGCAAGTGCATTTGCCTGGGCCTTGATAGCAGCAGGCTGCTCACTTTCATAAGACTTAGTCATCCAGTGTCATTTGAACATCAAAATCACCAGGTAAGTCTGGTCAAAAATGGCCAGCAGTTTCAGAATTTGTTAGAAAGGTATGTGGGACAGATTGGAATAGCATTGTTCCGTACACGAACTTAAATCTTTTTAGGAAACAATTAAAGATCCACATTTTTCGTTTGTGTTTGTTCGTGGGTTTGTTTGGTTGTTTTTTTTTTTTTTAATCCCTCCATGACTGGTTGTAGGTGCAAATGTAAAAAACATTGCTTTTGAAAGAGCTGCATTGTAGCTTACCATGAAAGTTTTACCCAGTAATGTGAGATGAATATGATGCCCTATGCAATGCTCGTGAAACAGTTCTGAATTTCAAGTCGGTTCCTGACAATTATGTGAATATATGAACCACATTCAAACTCACCAGATGAATTCAATCAGCACTGTGCAAATATCGCATACATAATCTATTAGTTTACACCAAAGAAACTGAAGTATTCAATTCAAACAGAATGAAGTCATCAGTAATAAAAAAAAAAAAAAAAGAAAAAGAAACTGATAAGGCAATATTAAAAAAACCCAACACAATTTTCTAAGATTGCCAAGAAGATCATACAGTGACTACAAACTATTCTGCCATATGCCTATAAACACGTAATTAAACAATATTGATTTGATCAGATAGCAGCTTTCAGACAGGGAAACATCAGATGAATACCAGTTCAAATGTTTCGGATGCATAACTGTTTATACTGAAAATGAACCTGAACTTACAGAAAAAAAAATACAAAACCAATACTCAATTTATACTAAGAAGACTTACTGAAGCTTTTCATCAAACCTAGTTAAGTATAGAAGACAGATTACTTTTACAGTAGCTTTACATTTAACATAGTGTTTGCTCCTCAAGGAGATATAAATATTACAGTTCTCATCATATCTACATTTTTGTGCACAACTTAATTCCCTCACATGGCTCGTTGTGCTGTATGTTCTTCAGACAACTGTGCCATCACACATTTGCCATTCCCTTCCACCAACTCATGTTCGCAGGCTCTAGGATTCAATTTACCTACCACGGATTTATCTGTTGCCATGACAAGACCGTAAGAGAACTATGCACCCTAGATCCAGTGATTGATTTCAGAATAATTTCCTAAACTTGTGCTACATGTAAGAAGATTGCTTCAGAAGCAGCTAATACTGAGACAGATCCTGAAGATTTTTTTGGGAAGTTTTTAAATAATGACTAATTGGGGAAAAAAATTCACTGGGAAACTTTAGAAAAAGTTTAGTGAAGACTCTCAGATGCCAATTTTGAACAATAGTAACAAAACCTGTCTAAAATCATAAGCAACAAACAATCTGAAGAAAAGTTCAACAGTTCTTCAAACAAGGTGCACAAACCACAAGGATTTGTTTTGGAAATAGGAAAAATAAATAATGAATGATCTTGTATGAATATTTAAAAGAAGAAAAAGCACATTTCTGTCAGTCATTCTGTAGCTTTGCAAGATAGCAATTTTTACAAACCAAAGCTTGCTTCCTTCCTGGGAGAAAGGTGCTGAGGTTGCCCAAACAACTAGATAAACAATTGCCGGAAATCGCTGTCTTCTGCCCTGTCAGAGGCATTATGCAGGTTCCATCTTGTCCACTGCAACTGTACAGGGATCTGCTAAGAAACAGCCACTCAAGCAATACAGTTGCGATGGGTATTTCAAAACAAAAAAGAAACTAATTTGGCACAGGCTTGGCATCAAGTATTATGTAAAACATGACTGTGAAATTCCATCCCATCACCTCTGAAGAGATAGATGCACAAACACCACAGCAGTAATATCACCATCAGTATTTAATATATACGGCTCAGGTTTTGCACAATAAAATCTTCTCTCTGTTCTTCGTCTGAGTCACTAATCTGGATTTCAAACACTCAGGTTAAAAATGTCATTTTTTTAAATTAGTGACTTCTTACTGCAGCTCTCTAGATTATAAAATTAAAAACAAGTGTTGCACGTACAGAGTATGATGAACCACTTAAAGCTGTATATAAACACACATTCGAAGAGGCAGTAAATGTTTTGTTTCCAAACAAATCCAAGACAAATGTGATTCACAGACTCAAGAGAATGGACAATTTTCCAATCACAATCTGCAATAAAACAAAGCAAATTTTCTATACTGGAAGGAACATAGCGGTCTGCAAGAATATGCAGTGTATGGGAATCTAACAGAGCATGTAAGGCTATCTTGCATTTCAGATAAAACTTTCATTTTGAAGTTATAACAAACACATATTTAAATATCTGACTCCTTCAATTCCAGCCTTGTCTTTCTACCCTGAATTATTACATTGCTTATGAAGATATTTCTGCAACCTCAGTAGTAGGAGGGAATAAAATAACGGTGGGAAGAGATAAAAAGAAAATCAATGATAAGAACATAACTCTATAATACTTCAGCTTTCATCTTTGTCAGCCACCAAGAGACAGTTTAGGAAGAAATGAATATTTGTTGTTTTAATATGCACTCAAGTAAATGAATGATACTGCAATGAAAAACTTTTCAGAAATGCCTTGTTGGTATCACTGATATTGCCTTATAGGTTCAGGAATCATCTTTGATCCCAGAACCAGCCTGGGTGTTGGCTATGCAAAACCCACACTGAAGATCTAACTTAAAACTACATCTTTCTAGCTACTGGAACCATGCAAATAATTTTATTGGTCTCCATAAAACTTGCTTTCTTGTTGTGGGCAGGAATAAGGCCCATGTATACACAAATTACATCTTTATGAATAGAGAGGGTCCCAATAGGATAAAGAGCTTGAACACAATTCCATTTAAACAGACCTGTCCTAGGAGGGTGTGTATGTAAGGGCTGATATGAGAAGCATTAAATAAGTATATTTCTCTCTACCTGTAGGTACATAATACACATAAAGTTAAGAATGATAAATAAACTGCAGGAAAACAAACCACATTAAAGAAACTATTTACACTTATTTGAGTTTATTTGAACTTGCATACCAAAGTCCTTCAGTCTTAATCTGCTTTAAGCTCTTTAAAAAGTCATACTTGTGCTTTGGCAGAACATACGCTGTGCCTTTTCAATTCTTTAGGCTAACATAAAAGCAGCACTACCACTTCTGTCCAAAAGGTCAAAGACTCCTAGAGCAGCACATGACTACTATTTGTCTGGATGTAAATTGAGTCCTACTGACCTTGTAACATCACTACTGACCTCTTGACATTAGAGGCTCAGAAAGAAAGAAGATGATATTCTTAGGTTCCTACAGACTCATTAGGAAGGAAGGAAGGAGAGAACCTTGCGTGATATGAATTATCAGTGCCATTAACCTTTTTCTTTCCCCAAATAGCTCACGTTTACAGAAGCCTCAAAAGAACGATTTGAAGATTGAGACCAACAGATTTGTATCACTTTTGGTTTTTCAAAACCATTTAAAAAATCTCTCTCAGTGGATTGACATAAAGCATCCTCTTACATTTCCCTCCTTTCTCGTGACATTCAACACCTTTTCCTGTTTGTCATGCCAGATGGCCTAGACATTCAGACAAGCAACACCTTTTCAATCCAGGCCACTTCTTGTCTCCATTACTCTCCTTTATAACTTTGAGTTGACTATAGCTGGCCGGAAACAGTGGAAGGTATAGCCTAATTTGTTGTTTTACAGAAACAAAATTGGCACACTGAGGTTTAACTTCACCATAACGACAGATGTGGTATGTACTACTCTGACTGAAAAAGGTTATTTCACCAAGTAGGAAGGAAAGAAATAAAAGAGGATATTTTCTTGTTTGTAGCTAGCTTGTCATCTTTACTTCAAAGAAAATACATATTTAATTTTTTCCCTCTTGCTTACTGTATTGTGCTTCATCAAGGAAGGCAATCACCAGATTTTAACTAGTAATGAATAGAAGATGCCTTACAGTTCAGGCTGGTTAATGGCAATATCTGGTTTTGGCATATGACCAGTTTACTGCTGTCTTGTTGATTTGAGATGTGCACGTGTCTCCAAAGGGCTAGGAAAGCAGGAGATTAGGGACTCGGCTGCTGACAACAACCAAACTCTCTATAAACAATACACAATGAAAATAATGAAAAACAGATTTTCCTGGTACTTTCAGTAGCCTCTAGACAATGCAACAGTTTCTGGTTTCTTCACTAAAGATGATATCAATTATGCCTTTTATCCATCATGCAGAAGTCACGTGTGAGGCATAATTGAGGGTCTTCTCTCCAAGGTAATTTCTTCTGGATTTACATGGTAAAGTATTTAAATTGCCTTTTTTGGCACTTTGTATTACAACAGTGCTTGGGAGGGGGTATTTTACTTTACTGATGTAAAGCAGCTGGCATATTTACAATAGATAGGTCACGTCAACACAGAACAGATTTTCAGCCCTCCATACTCCATCTACAGCAGCTTTAACAATTCAACAAAGCAAACGCTGAATGCTAAACTCTTGCATGGAAACATAGCTCTATTTTTTAATGGCTATCACACCTGCCTGCAACTGGCAGCTAGTTTTTTTCACTTGCAGACTATTGTTTTTTGCACTACAGTTTATTAAACTTATTGCTAAGTTGAAATAATAAGTACTTTACAGACTTCCAATGAATTAGGTGTTCAAGAATCCCTGAGGAATTTCCTTTTAGTACACACAATGCAAAGGCAGGAGGGAAAGAAGGTGACAATTCAGCGCAGTCTTAATTTCTGCACTCCCTAGTGAGAGAGGAACTGAGAGGATCTAAGAATTCGTTCACAGTAGATGCTGGTACTCATGTTCCAAAACATATTTTGTTGAGAACTACAAAGCTCAGAAATTTTCCTCCCAGAAATTATCTCTCTGAGTTTCACACTAGGCACTATATCCTGCTCTTTGTTACATATGCACTAATCTATGCCACTGGCAGAGTGGCAGCAACTAATCCTCTTTGCGATTTGTTTTTATAACAGCTGGCCTAGGTAGAAATGAGGTAGAAATCTCAACCTCAACAGAAAAAACAAAGTCTCTGTGTCTAATCCTGTTACAACTTACATTAAAAAAAAAAAAAAGAAAAAAAAAAGAAAAGGGAAAAAAAGAGAGAATGAGTGAGAGAACTTGCAACATGTGCAAAAGCATCGGGGGAAAACACGGCTCTCATAGCCAAAACACATCCTTACTCCACAGCTGGCTTTTCTGGGTGATTTTAATGAATGGTCACTATGAGAATAACATCAATCCAGCATTAAGACCTTTACGGGAAAAAAATACAAATGTAATTTATCTTTTTAAACTGTCAGCTGCAATTCTAAACCTTTGAATTCTGTAGCTTCCAGTGGCCTTTTGTCTTTCTGCCACGGCAGGAACATCTAAGAGCTTTGTAAGCTATCTTTCTCAAAATCCATTAGCTAATTCAAGTAACCTAATTAAAGCTGCCATTTTGATGGAGCGTATTGAATGCTCTGTATAAACTAGTAACACCATCAATGTTTATTAAAAATTGCAAGAACCAAAGTTCTCGGTTCCATATAAATATTAATGGAAAGACACAATACTTATTGAAATATAGACACCATTATGTCCACAGAAATACACACAGGTATACTTACAGCCCAGCCTGATGCATTTATTCACAAAGGGTGCAGTATGGAAGCAAAACCTAGGGACAATTTTACACAAACTGTTGAAAATTGACCAGCTTCCATTTACACTATCCTCATGTGCATTAAGGGAAGCAAAGCACACTAAAGAAGATTCACTTCTTGTGTGTTTCCTGAGTAGTAGTGTGCTGACAATTTGGTGTGTATTTTGAGCTTACCTCAAGAACGCACTCCAGCTGGAACAGTTTTATAGCTCCTCTTAACCAGCCACTCCAATCACTGTACTTTGTAGACATTTACACATATTCCAGTACTACACTGTTTAAGGGCATCCAAAGATTCAAAGGGAATTTGCACTGTAGAGCTAAAACTCAAATTTTGCTGTAGACAGCAACAAAATCGGTGAAAGGAGCCAGACATCTGGAGGAATGTTCTCCTGCATTCTGCTATGTAAAAGCCCAACTATAATGAAAAAGCAACTTGCAAGACAATGATACAACACATGAAATACTGACCATTCTAAGAATATATCGGAGACCTAATTAGGTTAGGCTGTACAAGCATATGCCGTTGGCTGCACAAGTGTAATGTTTTTGGCTACTTCACAGCTTCATTTTTAACTTGATACTTCATAAATGGAACTGCAGAAAACCTCATATGTTACCATTTCAATCTGACGTACACTTTCATACGCATCTAACAGTGCCTGGAATCTATTTATATGTACAACTAAATATACGTGCACAGAAAAATCATCAGATTTGCTACAGAAAGACAGCAGATGTTCTTATTAAGCCACTGGCACATGCAAGGTGGAGAATGCAAGCCTTATAAGGAAAGTATTTCATGTGCCAACTTTAAGCTAAAGAAAAGCAAAGACAACAAATGAAATTATTTCTAATGTATTTACTAGCTGTGTATTTGATGCATGGCAAAAATAAAGTACTGTTGAGTGTGCATAAATGACTCTTACAACACATAAAGCTTCTTACGGTGTGGAATATAATCCACACACTCTTTGGAACATCCCAATTCCGATACAATGAGCCAAAGTTCACTTCTGAGTATACACTAAAATGACACACAAAGTATTTAACAGACGTGTGAGAGAAACAGACTTATGTCATCTACACTGTAATAGTGCAAGGGGCTAAAAGTTTTATGCTGGTCTTAGCAGAGGGACAACCCTGAAGGTAAATTCATTTTAGTTCTTTGGTAGGACAGTATTTCCAAACTACAACTGAGATCTGAGCGCTTTCACAGGAACACGCTCAAAAGTCAAAACATCAGTTACCACCAGCTTCTCTCAGGAATTATATATGGCAAATTTAGCTTGTGGTTATTGCTCAACAGAAACTCTGCCAGATGCTGAAGTGGTTGATGGATTTCACAAAATTCTGTTGCCTTCAAGGCCACCCTGCGTACCCTTCTCGCAGCCTCCCTCCTCGGGCACTTCTTCCCCATACAGCTGGGCTCCTCAGACCACAATTTTTCTCCTCATTTGTGAAGACTGCAGAGTGCACATTCCTTCCAGTTGCTTTTATCACAAGCTCCAGACCAATGGAATTAAACACTTCATAAGCCAAATTGCATTTTGGAGAGATATTTCTGAACTCAGGGGCCTAAAGTTAGTGTAACTTTATTAGCTTTCATATGCAGACAATGGAAGCTCCTGGATTTCCAGACTTGCACAGCTTTTCTGTCTCCTTTTTCTTATATCTGCAGGTCCACTGCACCTCCGAAATCACTCCAGCTTTTCCACTTGGGGAAGTCAGGGTTGAATTTCAGGTGTTTAAGATTGATTAATGAGATTGATAAAATTACTCCTTTAACAAATATTTTGAAAAATATTAAACTAAAATGGAGAAAAAGAAGTAATGGAATGTTCAAACTTCACACAACTATTTCCTGGTGCATGTCACCTGGAAGAAGAGCAAGCTTATCTCTCTGCATTTGACTGGGAATTCTCAGAAATGCTAAAGCAAGTGTTCTGGTTCAGGCCTATCTCTACTTCTATAGCATTCTGTCTCACAGTTTCAGCCACTGTGTTTACAGATACGCCTTACAAATACTTTCACATCTGTTTTTGTCTTGCTCCCTTCACTTCTCATCATTCTGATCTTCAGAAGTCTTTCCCTTCATGCATTTCAGCCACAGACAACAGTTTTCCCCACTCACTTACTGGCTTCCCATACAAGCACATCTCTGCCCCAGAGGCTGCTGCAGTACAGAAACACCTTCTTTGATGCACTTGGGTCAGACCAGCCTCTTTCCTTCTAGCACACCTTGAGAGCCATCTCCCAGGAGCATTTCACAAAGTAGCATGCCAGTGATGATGAAGCTGCTGGTGGCATGGGACACTCGAGCACTCCTGCACTGGGTCACATGAATCACAGAAACATTCATATTGGAAAAGACCCTCAGGATCACCAAGTCCAACCTATAAGTGTGTTCATGTCTAACACACTGACATTAAACTTGCAGTACCACTAAAGTTCTCTTCTCTGAAGCACCCACTTACTGTCCACAACTCTGCCCTGACCCAGCACTCGTCCTTTATTCTCTCCATCCTCTAGGCGCTCCAGCAATTCTGCCTGTTTTTTCCTATTCCTTTTCCCACTCCTCCACCATTCCATAGCATTTTTTAGGATTTTACTTTCAGATCAGTTCACTCTTTCTCTCACTGGAAGATGGGGCATAAGGACAAAGGAACACTGATCGTGCCACATTCACCTCATTCTTCATTCCTGTACCAGGAATCAATTTGGTACCTGCAACCAGGAGAACCCACTAGTGTAAAAGCACGTACAGGCTCTGGAGCTCAGGATAAGCACTTTCAGTGAAGTAAGAAGCCAAGTTTCTATCATATGTGTGGGAAGTACTCTAGATCTTATAACTTAGTCAAATTGTCAGTGTTCAATGGGTGGCAAAAGGCACAGTCTGGCATAAGACGAGGCTGTGCCTAAATATAAAGCCCCCATTCCAGCGAATGGAAAGACTACAGTTTCTTCTTGAAAGAATCATATGATTCTTATTTTTACTTTTTATACAGACTAAACAACCTCTTGCCTTCTCCCTCCAGGCCCTGAACAAAGCAGCTGTCACAACGTTCCATAAAAATTCTGCTTCAGCACACCTTCTACATAGGCATTTTCAACCCAAATGGTTGAAAGACTGGTTATTAGTAAGTGGAAATAAAATTCTCCAGTGGAAGTCAAGCCAGCAATTGCCCTCACACTAGTGCAGTCCAGGTTTGTATGGTAGTTCCCCTCCCTGCTCTCTGGGACTGAATGCCCCCGGGTCCAGTGGCTGGCCGCATGTTACCAAAGGCAGTAAAAAGATGGTTTGCTGCTGGCATCTGTGGGGTGAGCGCTCTTTAATAACAACCGCAACACCTATGAGGTACAGCCTGGTAAGTACACAGTACTCCTGCATGTGCTCCAGATTAAGCTGTAGTCAGCTTAATGAGAGACTGAATTGATGAGTGCTACTTCCTTCACTTGTCCATTAAGTTAAGTACAGCACACGGACATTTCAACCCATCAAAGACGAGAAAATGCATTAATTTTGGTTTTCTTAGAGCTGTTAATAAATCTGACACTGTCTGGCAGTTTTCTTCATTTCCTACCATTTGACAGATACTGCGATCACAAGTCACAGAAGATGTTTTTCCTCTGAAATTATCACTCTGGTAATACAAGCCAGAAGGAAACTTTATCAAGATACCAAGAAGCTGGGTATAATTTTTATTTTTAACTTTATGTGGCTGGTTTGTGAATATCTCGAAGCGATAAAAAAATAAATTCCATCCGGTACTATTAAAAATACATTCACACACATTACCAATTACTGTATTACAGCAAATAATCACACTCTGTACTTACTAGTAACATACAACTGGCCTGGCTCTACTTACACCCCTTTACTGCGAGAACGCCTGCAACTGTTTCCTTCCTCTTTCTCTCTCTCAAATTGACATTTGTATGGAATCAAGAAAAATCTTCCTTAATAATTTTTCATTACTAATGGCTTTTTTTGGTATGTGTACTTGGGAGGAGGGAAGGCAAAGGGCAGGAAAAAGCAGCTTTAAGTGCTCTGCAAATGATCCTTCTGAATCTAGGCCTCATAAATCCTATCAAATGTTATATTTCATCAATAGGTTGGAAAAGCTTTTTTCTCTGCAATGATGAAGCCTGGCTTTAAAATTTATGGTTTCATTTCAGAAATGGACTATAAAAAGAGTCTGACTTAGCTGTCTATCAACTGGAGCTGACATTAGCAAGTTAGGTGTGGACTTCCAAAGTGTTATATGCACTTTTTATTTATTATACATGCACATTCATACATACAGAGATATATGAGACCCATGTATATCACTGTGGGTTTCTGCATGCTTAACTTCACAGCTGCTTTTTAAAAAATATTGTCTTAAAAAATATTTCTTCCCAATGCAAGGGGATCTTAGATATTCAGTGGACTAGACTGTGAAGTGATAAAAGCATCTACACCAGAGTTGGCTCAGAGATCTGCAGCAACATAAGCAAATTGGATTTTGCTACCAAATGATCGAGATAAAGTAGTTTATTTTGTTCTCATTCGTGGGGTAGTAAAATGCAATTCAGCAATGGCAGAGCAAGTTTCACAGGGAGGCAGGGAAGATTGCAAGAGGGTGTGTGTGAAAAAAGGGGAGAGCGACAGGAAAGGACCAAAAAATGTTAGGTGGAAACCAGTTAGCTAAGGACTGATAGACTGGGGAGTGGAGGAGTGCAGAGCTTCTGTGCCTCTCATATGGGGAGGGAGAGCCTTCCCTACCTCTGTGCAACTTTCTACTTCTACTCCCTCCCATAAGTCCAGGTAAAAATTCTGCCTTCCCAGAGAGTTGCTCCTACAAGCTCTCCTATGCTTCTTGGGGAAGGAGAGTGCTGAGAATATGGCTCCTGTTCCTCTTGGTGCAACTACTGATTGGAGCCATGTGGGTGCCACAGCTGTCTCTTACAAGCCCAAAAACTTTCTCTGACAGCCACAACAGCAGTTTCCTTGCAGCAGGAGACAGTCTGTGTGTACTGCTGAAACTACATTCCTCCCTCAAGAGCTGGAGGCCTGCAGCCAGTTATTGCTACTTAGTTCTCTTCAATCTTAAAAGCAGTCTCAAAAGTAGTATTTCTAATAGCATTATTCGGCCCCCAAATCCTCATGCTTGAAAAAGCAAATCATGTTCAAAATAAAACCTAGATAAATTAAGTGACATAGCTGCACCCAAAGAAAGTGAACCTCTACTCTGTAGGGGAGCCCATTTCTCTCCATCTGCTACAGAAGAATGCAGCTTTCTAACTCAGACAATTAACAATATATTACATGAAAACAGGAAATCAGATCATGATGTTGAGACATTACATGAACTAAATAGAAAAGCAGTTAATCTAAGTCTCATGTGGGACGGTTATTCCTGTGTGTAGCCACTGCTCCTGCGGAGTCTGGCTGTAACATTAGTTTTGGTGGCAACACGTAGAAAAACCTGAAAGTCCTGCTGCTCATTATGAAACAAGGAAAAATCTCAGCCTGGGGAACATAAGGGAAGCTGACAAGTGAATACTACAGAACAGGTCAGGGAGCAGTTAATGGTAAAAACATCCAGAGTCAAGACCAAGAAAACAAATTTCTTCTTCCATTGCCTCTATTTCTTAACACAAAGATGAATAAATAAAAGAAACCCATCACTGATGCAGAGAATGTGTATACTGTGGCATCAAATCGCTCCTCAAATTCCCTGTTGGGAGCCTATTTGCTTAAGTTCCTGTTGTCAGCTCTGCTGGCGACAGCGGAGGGAAGCTACTGCATTAGCACAGGGCAGGACCCCAACTGCAGGTAGGTCTTCTAGTACACCTGTCACAGGAGCCTCTTGTGACTGTTGAAGGGAGCAGGTTCTGCTCACTTGGTCAGCAGTGGCACACACTAGCAAGAGATAATCATGTACTTGGCATTATGAAGGAGGGGAACAGACAGGGGAAATACCATCCACCCCGACTCACAAATCAAATGTGTCCCGTTTCTAGTTCAGTTTCTACTGTAAGAATACAAAATGCACTGTGCTAACGTCAGTTCATGGAAATGAGAACTGAAAATGTCTTATTTCCACAAAAGGGTATTTGTATTAATGAAGAATCACTTAGTCAAACCTTGATCTACAGACAGCGCATCTCTGGAATTCTACACTTTTTACTGGAAACAGGCATACAGTAGCATCCTATCACATGAGCACAAGTCACTTAAAAAAAGAAAAATCTCAAAATGTTTCAGATTCATTCAAGTTAATACTATTTAAAAATTAAATTCAGGACATGAAAGCAATGTGGACTTGATAGTGTTTTTGAGCACAATATTCTCAACCAACAGAATATTTCTAGGAGGATATCTTTTCCTGTAGCTTTCCTGTATGTTTTTCCTTAAAGGTTTCAAAATGATCAAGGAATTAATATTTTCCTGCAACTCCTGGATTTTTTTCAAACCTGAATTAACTTTTGTATATACAAACATCTTTTTTTCCAGTCTGCACAATAAACTCTTGGCACTGCTCAAATTCTTACATTTTTTTCTCTTAAAAAAAAAAAAATCTTATGTGATTTCCACTCCTCCCCTTTCCCCATCCCCTGCAAAGGGTACATTTTTAGTTTTGTTATTCCCTCTTCTTTCTTTGCCTTCTTATTTTCCCACCTCTTCCCTGAGACTCATCCCCACCCTTTTTTTCACATTTTGCTTGAGCTCTTCTGAAACCCTGACCTGTTTGCAGAGAAAAGTGCACAGTAACCAGAATTCATCATCATCAATGAATTTTCAGTGACATGCATTGCATTTACTCAGATAATAGCCCCATGTATTGCCTTTGAAATGTGGGTGTGACCATTATTTGCCATCGCTGTGGGACATTTGCATTGTGTTTTGAAGGCAGATCTGTAGAAAAACAAGTTTTGAAGTTATTTTTGGATGGCACTGTGCTCTCAGAAGGACATGCTGATATCAACCTAAGCACATCACTTTGTCCATTTGCTAGATAGAGTGTAGGGGAAGAACGGGCATACCCTGCCTCTGAAAGTTCAGGTAAGCACATGAGAATACAGACTTTTCTAAACTCTGTAGTGAGGACCAGGCTAAACAATGTAGGCTGGAGTGTCCTTGCTCCATATTCTAACAGGTATCTTTCATATTTCCAAAAAGTTTTGAGATGGCCCTCAAATCTTCCATGACCACTGCAGTAACACCTACAGTAAAAATACCATTGCAAATCCATGTCAGGGAACCTGCAATAGGCTCTGCACAGATGTGTACTAAAAAGACAGTCCTGTTCCCATACACAGAAGAACAACAGAAACATTAAAATCAGGTGGGGGAGCGCAAGCTAAAATGGAAAGAATACTGGTTTGCAGGATGCCTGACAGCGACACTTGGTGTTTTTAGGAAGGAGGCAAATACAACATGCCTATACAGGCTGCAAAGACTATTTCAAAGTTTATGAGCCTCACTCCTGTTTAAAATCACTACAGACAGTATACCATGTTTTTGATTTAAGAGAACTGAGAACTTCATAGAGCTACTTGACAAATAGGACCAAGCTGCTTTGGTAACAGGTAACTGCTAAAAAAAAATGTGTAAAGAATATCTGTGAGAATGCAGCCTCCAAAATTACTATTTCCAGTGTAGCTTAAACGTCCATCCACCTCTCTAACTCTCAGCTTTATAAGATTGCCAACTGAGCACAAACACGGATCACAGTTTCCATTCCTGAAGCAGGAGAGAGATGAATATGCTGTATCGAGTCCAGCTCTGTACACATGTCCTACCTGGAGAGAGGAGAGATTATTTCCACTGTTTAAAACTCCATGGATGTACATTATCACTGACCTAAGCACAGTGCCCATAAGGCTTTTCCTTCCCTCATTTTTCTCTGTTCAAGTGTGTTCTCCATCAATGCACAAAATTACCCATTCCCACTCNAAAATTGATTCACGAATACACTAGATTTACAGGCAAAAGTGGGAACAAAGAAGCCCTCTCCCCATCATGTTCCTCCCCAGAAGCAAGCTCAAGACACACTGAACAAAGAACCCTCAAATCCTCTGGTATACAGCTTAGAAATCACAATGTGATTTCAGTTTGCATCTCTTCTTTTTATGGTACTTAAAATAGGCAAATGGTTTTGAGCCTGTTTCAGGCTCTAGCTGTGAGTTTTGTTTTCCTGTAGATTCCACACTGCAATAGGAGTCTTCCCTCCCTTCCTCTGGTCCTGCCACCTCACCCCATCTGCAGCAGTTAAGATACCTAAAGGACTCAGGCAGCTGGAGAAAATGCAAGACCCTCACTCTCAGGCCTCATCTGTTTCTCTCCCCACCACACATCTGGATTTGACAAAGCCATGCTTATCAGACAGATCAGCAGATAGTCTGCTGTGTGTGGTGTGGCACAGAATTAGGTCAGGAGAGCACGCCGCCGGCTTGTGTTTTGCTGTTTAATCCTGCAGAGAGTAGTTGTGGAGACAGCAATAAAGGACAACTTGTCACACTAACCAAATTCTTCATCCCCTAATCCTGGTCTATTTTCTGACTTTGAGGGGAAAATGAAATAAAGTCCACACATTGCTATTATTTAACTGCATATTCCAATAGCATAAATTTATGAGAATATGACTGAGGGCAGGAGGTAACTTTAATTCATGAAAATATATCACATTTGAGGGGAAACTGCATGTTATAAAGATAATATTTGAAGAACAGTAGTTCTCAACATTTCAGTTGTCTTCTTCTTCATCACCATAGCTAAGTCTTCCAGCCAGCCTCACCAGATGGCCACATTGGCCACCATCAGAATAACAGTCTGGAAACAAGTGCCCTACAGCCTTGCCTCAGCATCTTGGCTGGAATACACTTTGAGGTAGCAGTTCTGTACTCACAGTTCAGAGACATTCCCAGTGCACTTGCTTAAGAATTTCTGAAATTTGTGAAGAGATTAAAGCCAAACTTCTGGTCCCACAGAGGTCAGGGAAAACAACAGAATGTTGGTTACTAGCTTTTAAATGTTAATCATTATCACTACTCACTCTAAAACCCCATTACACTAAAAACAATTCCTCCCCACACAAGCATGCAGTACAAAAATCTGCTTCAAAATAGCGTATTAAAAAAAGAATTTTTGTCCTAAGCAGTAGGTAAGTTCCACTGCAGAGGATTCCAGCACCTACATACAATTTTTTGCTTCATGGAGGCTGTGTGACCATTCTTTTTCTTACATACAACTGTACAAATCAGTGTGTTAGTGATGCTTTTGCAAAGAGGGTTTGACAACAATAGAGAGTCTCCAGCCTGCTAAATAAGAAGTGACAACTCCATTTGAAAGCTGTCTCTGGATGTGTTTTATGTGCAGAAATTATCTGTGACAGTTCAGATCAAAATAGAGTTTTCATTTCATGTGGGAGGTAAATGGACGATAGAATAGGTTACTTTAAATGCTGTAGTCTAGTTCAATTAATGTTTCAGACTTTTTTTTTTTTTCATGNAAAACCTAATTTTGTCAATGGCATGGTGCAAAGAACAAGCCAAAAGTATAATAAAAGTATTTAATAAAACTAGTCATGCAGAAGTACGGCAAAAAAGCTCAAGCTACAGTAATCTGGCTGTGAAACTAGTAAGTATAAAAAAAAAAGAAAAGAAAAACATCACTTCATCATTCTTTCAAGGAGAACTAGGCGGAGGAATCATTTCAGATTTCCCACCTCAATCAACAGAAATTTTGCCACTTTGATGGAAGAATGACTCGCCCATCAGTCTTCCTCCTGAGCAGGAGATACAAAGCTACATGCTATTATTTGCTTTTCAACTTGTGCAACATAAATCTGCAATTTCTGGCTTATGTAACTATGCCAATGACACAATTTGTACTATAAAAATCTATCAGATCCCAAATTATTGTTTTGGCCTCTGATGCAAGGTTGCAGATTTTCATATATTCCAGGTCATACCTGCTCATTCTTCTCATTCTTGGAAAGATATGTTCCATTAAGTGCCAGGCTTGCTAAGTTACCAGGAATAAGACAGGATACAGTATGAAAGCATTAATGATTTCATCTGTTCTTGTATTCTTTTATGTACTGTAGTAACTGCTGCAATTTTATGCTATACAGTAACTATCACCTACATCTACAGAAATGAATCATCCATTACCAAATTCATGTATTTGCCTAAATTTGGATGCCAACTTATTACTTTCTTCCTACTAAATACACATTCACATTTGTTACCTGTAAATCAATCAGTTGTTTCCTGACTCATTTTAAAGATACGTGTTTTCTTAAAGGTCTGGAGCCATGGCTGTTACTCAAGCACAACGCTGTCTCTCATGTAGAACTGAAAGGAGCTGTGCTGATTCAGTGCCTGTGGCTTCCTAGCTACCTTTCCAAAAATTCAATGGGGAAACCAATAGTTCATACATGCAAGTACTAAGTATTGTTAGTAGAGAAGCTACAGACCCACAAGTGAGTGATCTCATCTTAAACAACTGCTCATGAACCTTGTAGAACTTGTTTTGTTTACGCCACACTTTAAACAATGCATATATTGACTCTTTTCTGAGAAACAGTATTTTTCTTGGCATAGTTTTCAATTTCCATCCACTTGGAAGAGCGGGAGTTGATGTGTGGGAATAAAGAGAACTTTTAGAAAGTATGTGAAATGTAAGGTTCCTTGGGCACAATAGAAGACCAGACCTCCACTTTAAACACAGGGAGTTAGTAGAAACATTTAGACAAAGCATTCAGAAGATATGAGACTTCAGTATCTCTAATGGCCAAAGACTGAACGCTGATAATCTTATTCCTCAGAGGCAGGTTTTAACACAAAAGAGAAATTAACATCTATCTATGCAACAGGATCTTGAAAAGAAAAACAACAGAACAACAAAGCTGCTCAGACATCTGGTATATTTGCCATAGCTAACAGTAATGAGATAGTGGTCAGAGTGCAGATTACAGGCGGCAAAGGTATGCAGGAATAGTGTTAATCACTTCAAAAGCCACAGAGACATGTAAACGTACTTGGGCTAATGATCTAAATTTTGGGAGGAATTCTTAAGCACTTACAATATTTAGAGTGATCACCTATTTATAGCACAACTCAAAGAAAGAATTAGGCTTCTGCCTATTCAGTTTTGGAACCAGAACATGTCACCAAGTGCAAGAGACTTTTCAATCTCTGTAGCAAAGAGGTCAAAGCATCATCACTGATGCAGAGAGTGGTATTTACAGAGAAAAGGAGGAAAAGATAAGTCCCTTCCCCCTCAGATCCCTTTACTTTCCCTCTCTGAAGCAGCTGCTGCTTAAATGCTGCCATTGTATACAGAGGCACAAAATAATTGCCTCCTGCTTTCTTTCAAATAAAGCACATGAGCAGCAGACGATATTAAGGAAGAAAACATCACTTTATTCAGGTGAAGGACTGCAGACTGTCTGCTTGTAATTTGTGTACTCATAATCAATAACAATTAGGAACAGGTTTATGGCTCTGATGCTGTTCCCCAACCCTCCTCTACAACTTCTCACCCCTCTGTCATGTTATGGAAGCATTCTCTGATATGTAAAACAGGGTCTCCAGCTGCAGAAGGACTCCACAGAAGCAAACCATATCCCCTGGTTTGCAGCACACTGAAAGCACACAAGAGCTCAATTAAAGCAGCCCTTTTAGACAATTACTGTGCATTATGGTGACGCAGGCACAGAAAATAGTTGCCCTGTCCTCGTATTTTGAACATGTTTTCATCCCTCTGAAGGTGTGTTGTTGCTTACTTTTCAATTGCCAGGCCACACACATCACTTGGATTAGAAACATGTTCTATGCTTAAACTTAAAAGCCGGTCTCAAAATCATTGTTTTCTATGCTTTTCATGTAAATACCATAATGATCATTTTATTCCCATTTACAAAGTAAGAACCATATCCAAGACTAAGGAGGCATCAAGGCCTAAGGGCAGAGGTGTTTACAACAGATAAACAGCTGAAGGACATGTTCTAGCTAATATTGGTTTGAGAAGAAATGCCCCTAAGATACTACAATGCAAAAAAAAAAAAATCATTTAAGATTAAATTTTTAACTGAATGAAGAAATTAAGCCATTAAGCCATAAACATCTGTCAAAAGACTAACTGATAAGACGTTGTTTGAAATGTTAAAGCTTTAGTTGGCTCTTTCTGATTTCTTCTTACTGCTTCCAAGTCAGTGGAGGGAAGTGGTTAATAACCTACAGAGTACAGATTCAGTAAAGAACTGTGACACTACAAAACTGTCACACTGACCTGGTGGTACACAAGTAGGAAACCAGAGATAAACACAAAGGGTGAAAATAAATTAAGAGGACATTTATAGCTCTAAAGCATGTTATACTTATTTAACTTTCACCATTGTCTAGAGGCATCTCAACCTCCTCTTGCATTTGTTTTATCATGAATTGTGGGTTATCATTTTTTTTCCCCATTTCAGCTTGGTGGGATTGAAAAAATGAAGCCAGCTACCTGTTTTGCAGGCAAATGAAAAGGATAAAATGTTCCATGGAATCACTCCCCACTGCTTTCTAAAAATGCCCTCCACAGATCCAGGCCAAGTAAGTGATGAAAGATAACCAGCATGATTACCTGAGGAAATAAAATTTTCTTACATCCCTCTGTCCTAATGAGAGATCTCACGTTCCTCCACGTACAGGCCACAATGCAGTTTAAGACAAGTTATTTATTTAATTTGATATGGCAGTCTAACAATTGCTTTTCACAAAATAGTCACAATTCTCTTAGACCATCCCAAGATAAATACCAATACCTCAGTCAACGTCAACAAATTATGAGATGCTGCATGGCCTGTCAGACAAATTGCTCCTTAGCCATAGTGCATGCAGATTCCATACAGTGCCAAGTCTCCTTGCAACAATGTAAGATCAGTCGCAGGGGTTGAGAAGGATATGCCAACTTAACTACATCAGAAGACCTAAGACGATGAAACAATAAACTATTTCTTAGCTTCCTATGACCCCTTGGATTACTATCTGTGCCAGTGGACTTGTGATCATGGATTGAAAATAGTGTATTTTAGAGTTTGTCATTGACTGTACGCTCTGCACAGCTGTCAGACAATCACAATTATCCTCTTTTTATTCAGTGTCCCATTCCCTATTAAGCTATTTCCTCCACATCTCATCAGTCTTCCCCATTTTTTTTTCCTAGCACAATATTGCATGATTTTCAGCATTTCAAACAACATCAGTCCTTACCATTTTCTGTTAACTGAAGCACCTGCCTATACTTGGCATCAGCAATGCTGCTTGCTAAGTGTCTGGGTAACCTTTCACCACTGGAATCTTCACACAAGTAGGGAACAAAATCCTGGACTCTTTTTAGAAGAATTTGCTTTATCCTGATATGAGATGCTTGTGCCCTCCATGAGAAGGTTCCCATGAACTCATCTGAGGTCAGATCTGTGGCATTGTTAAATCTTTTACATCTTATATTGAGAACAAAGTTACTCAGTGTAATAGAAGAATTAAGATTAGCAGAAAACGTCTTAAAGATCTGCCAGTGCAAACTGCAGGTAAACTGGACTGCAGAAACATGGGCCTATGGCAATTTGCTACATCTTATGGATGCATAGAATCTACAACTATAAGGTTTTAACCGTGCATTTAGCATGCATGAGTACATCACAGATCTGAGCACTTTGCTTGGGTAAGAGCAGTCACACTGTTCCATGGCTCCAGTCAGTCTGTGTCCATTTCCCCCACCACATCTAAGAGTTACTCCTCCATCCTTATTGGACAGATATCACTGTTCTCTTAACTGGAGCTACTCAGAGTTTTGAAGCAGTTCAATGATAACCCTTTTTACCCCTCTTCAAAACTTAACCCTTTGCCCATTACTTTAAGATTTCTGGGAAAGAAATCCTTGTCTCCCACTAAATTTTGACTATTTTTAAAAAATAATTTGACCAGAAGTCACCAAGTTATCTTAACAAAGTGGAAAGTCAGGACAGAGCTTGCTGCGACATTGTGTCATCACCTGAAGTCTGAAGATATGGATGGTCATACACACAAGCTGGTCTGTGCTCCACGTGTCCTACTTCTACCACCTTCAAGAAGGAGATTTGTAATATGTCCAGAGTTAAAAATCCAGCACAACAACATGCCATACCCTCATGCACCAATCAGATTTACTAAAACAATATTATCCATACAATGAAAGAAAGAATTCCTCTCTTCCAGAACACTTGTAGCAGCTAGGAAAAAGATTTAGGAGGGGATTTTTAAAAAACCATAGTTTTGGACAGAGTGTCAGCAGTGCAGAATCATCTTGCACTGGCCTATACAGCAAAGCTTGCACAGGGCTAGATCACATGGGGTTTCTCAGGAACTGTCTGCATATCCAGAAGTTAGAATACCATAAGGCAAAATGACTGTGTTAAGAAGCTGGGGGGAAACCAGCAGACAGTTAATGAAAAGATCAGGAGCAGGGCTGAAAGCAAAAGGAAAACAAAACAAAACCAAGCGGTTTCTCAGCAGAGGACTTCTTGGAAGTACAAGCCACACAACTATGAGCAGCATGATGAAAAGCTCAACATGAGCCTGCAGTGTGCACATGCAGCCCAGACAGCCAACCGAGTCCTAGGCTGCATCAAGAGAAGCGTGGCCAGCAGGGCAAGGGAGGGGATTCTGCCACTTTACTCTGCTCTCGTCAGACCCCACCTGGAGTACTGTGTGCAGTTCTGGAACCCTCAGCACAGGAAGGACATGGAAGTGTTGGAGTGGGTCCAGAGGAGGGCCACAAAGATGATCAGAGGGCTGGAGCAGCTCTCCTATGAGGACAGGCTGAGAGAGTTGGGGCTCTTCAGCCTGGAGAAGAGAAGGCTTCGAGG
>VWZE01021536.1:495075-548157 GCA_013396675.1 Eubucco bourcierii
AGGCTTCGAGGGGACCTGATAGTAGCCTTCCAGTATCTGAAGGGGGCCTACAGGAAGGCTGGGGAAGGATTATTTACAAGGTCCTGCAACGACAGGACAAGGGGCAATGGGTTTAAACTGGCAGAGGGGAGATTTAGACTGGATGTTAGGAGGAAGTTCTTTACAGTGAGGGTGGTGAGGCACTGGAACAGGTTGCCCTGGGAGGTTGTGGCTGCTCCCTCCCTGGAGGTGTTCAAGGCCAGATTGGATGAGGCCTTGAGTAACCTGTACTAGTGGGAGGTGTCCCTGCCTATGGCAGGGGGTTGGAACTAGATGATCCTTGAGGTCCCTTCCAACCTTACCATTCTATGAATTTCTGCTTGCTTTTTAACTCAGGGAAAAATGTGAATATCTTTCTTTAAAGCTATCAACCTGGAAGCTTGACAGTAAGGATTAAAAATTGCTCTTTCCTTCCCACTTGGTTATTGGAAAGGCTGTGAAAGGCAATCAGTCTTGTGAAGCCACACTTTGCAGTCTGCATAAAAATGCCATGATTCCCAGTCCTCTCCCCAACCTAATTGAAAGTGCGTAATATCACACAGCTGGGGAAAACTAAACCATAAACATATGCAATGTATCATGCTATCATACAAAACCTGTTACTAATAGGCACTTGATGATCAGCAGGATGGAAAGGGACCTGAAAACAGAGATTATTTTTGCCGCAGGCTAAGAACTTTTTCCAATTGAAAGAGGAAAAACCACTCTCTCAGCAGTGCAGGAATTGGACTGGAGTCAGTTCATTCATTCTGTTTCTGAAATATGGACTTTTCTTTAATGATTTCTGTTTGACTGCTGTCTTGCTTAGATGCTTTGGGGGTACTGCTGCAGCAAATCATAGCTTTCTAGCAGTAAATACCAGGAAATGTTTGGGGCATCTGAACAACCGCCCTATATCCTGCCCAGCCCCAGGCTCCCTCCTCAGCAAGCTATCATTGTTTGTAATGCCAGGTGGTAATATTACCTGTCACCAGGAGTCTGTGGGTAGTGCTGCTTGTTTATTTTTGCATACAGTCCTTCCAAGTGCTCCCTCTCCACTGGTACTGAAGGAGAATCACGTGGATATACAAAGGTTTCTGCTGGTGGTGGCGATGATGGTCTGTAGATGCTTGCTGGTGCATAAGCCTCTCGGAAATTATTTACTCTGGCATAATTGGGATCCACCTCATCATCATCAATGTCAGGTCCTCCAGGACCAGCAGAATAATCACTGAGGCCTCTTAATTGCTTTTGCCGTAACTCATGATGCTTTGCACCAATCCTAACAGCGAAAAAGAAAAAAACAAATATAGTTTGGATCTGCTTCTACAGTTGGATCTGCTTCAACAGTTGGATCTACTTCAATGGCAACCACAGACACTGACTCATCACCCAACTGCTTCCAGTGCACTGTGAAACTGGTGCCAGATAAACAAAATGGTGCATGCAGTACTTTTGTTCTTAATCTCTGGCAACCACCTAACTAGCCAAGGTTGGTCATAATTCTGAGGAATAAAATTAATGCTGAATGTAGTCTGTTTTTTCACGAGTGTATGTGTGCATGTGTGCATGCATGAACACATACAATTTTAATTCTACACCCACTCTCCAATTTGCAGTTAATATACCTAACCCAATTTGGAAAATTTTTTAGTCAGTACAATTGATACTGCCCCTTGGTCATTTGACCCACCTTGATTCTCTTAAATACATTAACTTGTCAAAACTAGATTAGATGTGAATGTAAATTGAAAGATGGCACAGTTGTCTCAAACCAAAGGACCACAGTTTATTTGCTGAAGATTAATTAAAAAAAAAAAATCAGCTATGTAAATGGGGAAATCATGCCTTATTATATAGGGGAGAGGGACTAAGTAAAACAGCAAAGAAATTAATACAAATCTGACAGAGATGAATTGCTACATATAAGTGAATTAAAGACTATTACTGGCAGTACTCCACTGCGATAAAGCCTTAAGTGGTATTACAAAATGCTGCTGCTAATCAGGGCCATTGTGTAATCTCTTTGGAATAGTAAAACATATTCAGGTAAATTTCAAACTCGGCTGATATTCAATGATTCAACAATCATACTGGAGGGGGAAAAGAAAAGCTATAGCAAGGCTCTGTGAGCATGCAACTTCTATTAACTGTTCAGCTACTCCTCAACACAGCGTAATTAAATGCAGTGAGATGGATCTGGCAGAATGCTGACCACAGTATGTAATAAATAGCATTTTCAGAAAGTAAGAGAGCATGGAGGAAGAAACAAAGAACAAAGACATATAGAGATGCAGTGTCTGACAGAAGTCGTCAACATTAGCTGTTGACTGTATCTGAAATACAGCAGCAGCAAAGAAAGAACAGTATCTGTACCACAGGAGAATACATTAAAAAAGAGTCTAGAAGCCTTGGTTACCCTACTAAAGCATAATAGCCTCAGGATTCTGCTAAGTGAAAAAAATGAAGATGTGCAAAAGTCTTTAAAAGGCATGGAGAAAATGCGTCCCTAAATAAACAGATGAACATATTGGGAGCTTCCAGTCTGACAGGCAGGAATAAATAAGTGCAGAATGGGATTCATACTATTTATTCTATTCCACTAGAATAGTATCATCAAAGTAAATGCTAATACTTCTCAAATAATTTGTAGCTAAAAAGGTGCAAAGGTAATTGTAATGACAACATGCCTTTCTACACAAACATCTTAGTACATGAGTATGCATCACTCATGTTTTCCAGTCACCCTTCTCCATTAACTGTGCTGGCCATATCTAGACATGATGCTAGTTTTTAACACTTAAAATGCAGAAAATGCAGTCATACTTCACAGTGGGACGAGCTTGCATATGATCCAGTCCTTGACAGTTGTGATGGTGCCCACTAAATATTCTGCCTTCCCTCAGTGAAGCAGATGACCTGTCCCCTTTCCAATGCATACGGGTGTGCCCTGCCTTGAGTAATGCATGTGGTTTTGGGCACTTCAACACAGGAAAGGCATCAGACTATTATAGAGTGTTTCCAGAGGAGAGTGGTTAAGATAGTGAAAGGTCTCAAAGGTAAGACTTTGTAGGAGTGGTTGAGATTGCTTGTTTTGTTCAGCTTGGCGAAGAGTAGGTTGAGGCGTGACCTCATCATAAATTCCTCAAGAAGGCAGCAGAGGGAGAGATGTTGATCTCTTTCTGGTGACCAGTGACAGGACACAAGGGAACAGAATAAAGTTACATCATGGGATGTTCAGATGGACATCAGGAAAAGATACTTCAATGAGAAGGTGGTCAGTCACTGGAACAGGCTCCTTAGGGAGGTGGTCATGGCACCAAGATTGCCAGAGTTCAAGAAGTGTCTGGATGATGCTCTTGGTCATATGATTTTGCTTTAGTTAGTCCTGCAAAAAGCAGGGAATTAGACTTGATAATTCTTATGGGTCCCTTTCACCTTGAAATATTCTATTTTTACTACAATCAGGTTTCTGATCTCAGCCCATTCAGTTTTCTTTAATTTTTCTTAAGAGATCATTAAAAATACTCATGAAGCCTCAATGTAGTTTGCTATAGTAGTTCTCAGAGATGAGAAGATGACAAGAAGAAATAAGCCACAATCTGTCTCAGGTTTCTGCACTGAAGATTACAAAAAAATAATTAAGAATTTCTCTTTTTTCCCTCCCAGAACTCTTTTTCCTAGCACAACCACCTCCTCTTCCACCCACAACCTTCATTGCAGTTCTCTTTTGCTTCACATTTTCATGCCACACATACTACCTATTTTGAATTGAAATGGTGATGGTTTTGTTCAGGACAGGTGACTATCTTCAAATGCAACCTCACCTATGGTAGTGCAGCATCTTGAAGAAGTTGCAGATTTAAAAATGAACCTTTGGTTCTGCACACAAGTCTGACTCTACCCAGAAGGGAAATTTTATGGAGGGTACAGCCTGGTGTCAACACATGATAAATTCTGTCAGCAAAGTACGTATTCTCTCATTTTACTGCCAATTGTACTGGCTTAGCTGGATACATTCTCTGATTTTACTGCTGACTCTACTGGCTTAGGTGGTTACTGGCTTCTTGGGACAGTGAGAGTTTAATTTCATAGAATCATAGAATGGTAAGGTTGGAAGGGACCTCAAGGATCATCTAGTTCCAACCCCCTGCCATAGGCAGGGACACCTCCCACTAGTACAGGTTACTCAAGGCCTCATCCAATCTGGCCTTGAACACCTCCAGGGAGGGAGCAGCCACAACCTCCCTGGGCAACCTGTTCCAGTGCCTCACCACCCTTACTGTAAAGAACTTCCTCCTAACATCTAGTCTAAATCTCCCCTCTGCCAGTTTAAGCCCATTGCCCCTTGTCCTGTCATTGCAGGACCTTGTAAATAATCCTTCCCCAGCCTTCCTGTAGGCTCCCTTCAGATACTGGAAGGCTACTATCAGGTCCTCTCGAAGCCTTCTCTTCTCCAGGCTGAAGAGCCCCAACTCTCTCAGCCTGTCCTCATAGGAGAATTTCATAGAATCATAGAATGCTAAGGTTGGAAGTGACCTCAAAGATCATCTAGTTCCAACCCCCTGCCATAGGCAGGGACACCTCCCACTAATTTGCAGAACAACAGGGCGTACAACTTATTCTTTGTAAAACTAATGGTGACACTGGCATAGAGCTTGGTAAAAGCCATGCTTTTATTCATAAATCAATGGACAATGGCATGAGGAGAAAGTCAGCCCATACAAGCTGTGTATGAAAACAGCAACTAAAAGACAGTGGTCAGCCTGCATTGCTAGCAAATGAGTAATAATCTGAATGCAGCTAAAAGAGTGCAAATACTTTCCAAGGGTTTGTGTATAAGGTTGAAAGACAGATTATGCAGCAGAGAGTGGTGGAGTGAGCCAGTTTGCGTATGTTTTTGAGTGATACACCACATCCAATACAGGAAGTTGAGGCAAAGTTATCACTTGGTCCACTCACGTGAAAACCAATCAGCCTTTTCAGGCGTTGCATCATCCAAGAGCACTTGTACTACAAGGACGGGGTGATTTCCACTGCAAATAACGCCTCAGACATCAGTGAAACAGGGAGGGGGGCCTACACTGATGTTTTCTGTCTTTTATATATTCAGTCACTTCAAGAGAAACTCTATGGTAGAAGGATTAATATTTTACATGTCCCACATGGGATTGTGTCAGAAATGTAGAAACAGAGGCATTAGCTTTCTTAAAAACAAAACAAAACAAAACAAAAACCAAAACCCCAAAATCATCACATAAGTAACTTAGCTCCTGCATCCAATAACTGTCGGTTTGGTGGTAGGCCTTGCCTCCAATTATTATGCTCTTCTTCCACTAAAATGCATAAGACACTTTGAGATTGTTGCTGTCTTCCACATTAACTTTAAAAATGCATTAAATGTTCTTAAAAACCTGTGAAATTATGGAGAGATTTACACTCAACTAGTGATTTAAAACTCTAAACACAGACTTCAGCGCAGGAATATATCATATGAGGTTCACGTTTCACGGTACACAAAGGTCCACATGGGATGATAGAGGTAGAAAAATAGAAGGATACTGCCTTTCAAGGAATAGTCTCATCACATAGCAATGCAGAAGGTACAGCACACACACCCAAGAACAGTCATCATACTTTCTCAGGAAATTATGAGCCCTAATGTTCTTTAGACCAATACGTCACCTGTCCCCTAGATACTGAAGACCTATTTGAAAGCAAGGGTAGTGCAGCACAGCAGCATCACGTGAATCCTGCTTTCATGTCTGACAGGGAGGGTAATTTGTCCTGCTATCAATACTGGTATAATTCTGCACAACAAAAGCTGGAATTAGGTCACCACAATTTTCTTTTGTTCCTGTGAATAAGCATAGCTTCTTCAACTTCTCCTTCTGAATGCAATCTTCAATCACTGCCACTACTATAAGTCAAACTAGTTCCAGAACAATTACTTCTGTTCTGTATTATACAGACTAGTCAATACAGCGTTATGTGAAATTCTTCATGATCAATGTTTCATCTTTTCAACATGGCTATCATAATTGCATTAATATTTCTTGTTTCTTTTTTACTCTTCCACATAAATCTATAAAAATTCTCAGTGATCTCTTTTTCATTTCAATCCGTATCTTCATATATAGGGAAACAAACCATCAGATGGTTGCTTTGTCTTTCTATTTACCTGTCTTTCCATGCCTTCTCTCATGTTTTTCACTTTTGAAGTTTCTTCCTTGTTTTTAGTTTTAAATTACCTCACTGCATTTCAGCATCATGTTTTCACACACTTTTAAAGCAATCTTTTCTATATCACATCCCAGTAGGTACCCAGGAATTCTTTACTGAGGTATAAAAAATGAATGTGTTGTTCATTCCATCACTCCTATAATGCTCTGCCAACTCTGCTAAGCAGGAAGCTACTGTTATCTTCCACTCTAGTTGTTTACCACTTTTGCACCTCCATCTGCATTTCTTCCTTTCTGACACAGCAGAATCTTTACTCTCCATCACAAAAACAAGACAAAAACCCACAAACTTCCAAATCTACACAGCTACCAACCAATGATTGCTACAAGAGAGCCCCAAACTCACAGCACAGCAAGGATCTGGTTAAACAAAAGTGCTGCAAATTTGTGACAAAAGATACAAATGTCACTCAGCGCCATGATGCTGGCAGTGAAACAACGGATGAGGAGAGGCACAGGGCACCATCTGAACAGTTCAGCATAGCAGTGAAGTTTCTACAAACTTCCTGATGAGGGAAAGGAAAAAGAAAAACTAACACAGAATGAAGGGAAGTTAGATATATTTCCTTTTGGGTATCCCATATCAATCCTGGTTGCTCTGCCACCTGAACAGCATGCTCTCCAGTTAAATCACCATACGACAACTACATCAACTTCCTTTAGGTGTGTTTCTGTAAAAACACAACCTTTGCACAGAAGCTGCATGAGGACAGGCAACAGAGGTGTCATAGCAAGCAATGCCCTTTCATTTTTCCCTGCAACCCATCTTTTTCTCAGCGGCATCCAAACACATAGCATATTCTAATCTTTTCTGCTGCATTCAAGCCCCATTAGTTAACACTTGAACCTTTCTCTACAACAACTGAAGAGGGGAAAAAAAAAAAGAGTTTGATAAAATATATAAGAGAGAACTCAACAGAACTACAGGTAACATTTCCAAAACAAGTTGCATGATATTTGTAGAAGTCAAATGAAGACAGGACCCTATACACCTAGTAAAATTCTGGAAGTAGGACGATATTTTGAAAATGTTTCTCTACATCTCAGTGTTCAGTAGTGCTCTCCAGAGCTATACATCAAGGAAACATTCTCACTTATTCTCCAAACAGTCTTCCAATCTGACATACCCAAAGAAATCACACATGGAGACTTCTCAAATGCTAACATGTGAAAAGATGTCTAAAGCCTAAGAGTATAGCAGCCGCAAAAGGGTTAAGAGCTCAAACAGCTCCTTCCAGCTGCAGTTCAGAAACAGGATGGAGTTACTGTGGCTTAACAAGTTATAGTGTTTCTGCTGAGCTACTGTCAATGACCACATATGTATTCACTCCCTGTGACAAACACAATGTAAAATGCTTTAGCCTCACATCAGTGACAGAAGATACTGACAGGCAAAAGCTGGATTAAAAGACTGCAGTGCACAGAGTAAGGTAGCTGCAGGAAGGGATAGAGACCACCTCATGAAAACTCTGGAAGAGCTGAGCAAGAGTGGCTTCCAGAGCAGATCCAGACATACTTTTGTAAATGGAATGAGAAAGCTAGGAAAAGTTTTAAGAGATACTCATTTCTTGGCCTTCCAGGCAGAAGCTGGCTGGGTGGCAAGTTTGGAACAAGATAATGCTGAAGTTTCTAAAACCGGTGTTCTGTGAAAATTAAAACACAGAACTTAGTATTACCAGAAGAGTTACCTGAAGAAGGTCACTGCCATTAAAAGCTGTGGAACCCAGAGACTGCCTTCAACAGGGAAGAAACAGGAAGATACTGGATATAGTCCAACCTGCAGTTCTGGAGGCCCTACTCAAAAGGAGCTCTGCATAGTCAGTCACAGCTTAAGAAACTGTCACCTTGTATCAGGACAGAACTCCAAAGCAGCATGTCCATCTCTGCCATCTCAAGTGAGCAACAGGGCACAGACCTATTAAACAACTCAATGGCATCAATGGCTTCTAGATCTGGTCACATTGCAAAAACTGCAGGTGGGAATCTCAGCCCAGGACAGACCATGGGCTTTCTTATGGGGAATGCTAAAAGGCTGTACTGCGGAACAGTTTTACACGGGGAAAACCAACCCAGGACGGACCCACAACAAAAAGCAGAGCCCTGAGACATTGGAAGTCCTCTCTCCTTGCACTGTTTACGAGCTCTGGCTCATCTCCTTTCTTGTGGCTTTCCAGGGAAAGTGTAAAACTGTCGCAACATCTTGTTACTCACTGTACACCGGCCATGTGCTTAGTACTCAGCAAGGACCATGCACAAAGAAAGAGATGGATTTTGCCCCGTGGTGCCCAAGTACTCAGGGCAGAAAATGCAGTCGCTGCCCAAAAACAGCGTACTTCACAGAAGGACTACACCAATATTTCTTGTATGGTGGACCAAAAGGAAGAGACTTTGTGGAAGCAAAATGGAGGCTAACTCAATGAAAGATGTTCCTAAGGGGGAAATATGAACAACAAGCAAAGAAAATCTGTAATAGAAACAGGGCAGGACCATGCATCTTTTAGGATAATTTCTATTCTGTCTGCAATAAGAGGAGCATCACAAGAGCAGGTAAGCAAGTGTGTGTACAATCTGTTTGAGGTATATCTAAACTCTGAAAAGGGATCTGATCCTTTAAGTCTTTTGAGATTATCGAGATGCTACACATTCTTTCACTCAGTTGGTTGTTCCTTGTGAACAGCAGAATAAAAGCTGTTGCACTGCTTCCCCCCCACCCCCCATGTGACTGTCCCCGAGATCCACATGCTGCAATGATTATACAATTTACATCTGATTTAGCATCTTAATACCTCAACTGTGATTTTACATAACATTTCTGCTTTTGTCTTCATTTACGTAATTCATACATATATTGAGCAATGGGTTGTCTAGAGGAAAGCAGCCTATTTCTGCAGGAGGTCACTTAGATTTCCATGGAGTTTAATGTTTTAATTCCTTTCTAGCTGCTAGCAAAATATATTTTGGTAACTAAAATCTTGTACTTTCATTCATTTACATAATAGTGGACTGAATATGTTGTGCCTTCAGATATTCATAAGCCATAATCACTGATCGGAATGGGTGCATTTCACTTGAATATCTGAGGAGATAATTTCAGTACAATCCTTCTATTTTTTTTTTCTCTTAAATTTCATAATCATTTTTAAGACAGACATGGTCTATAATGGCATTAGCAATTTTATTCAAAACTGCATCTTTTTTACCGGGTGAATACTTATTTATATTTTTTCAACCATTACCTAGGAAAACTCCAGAGGCAAGCAAGTCTCATAGCTAAGAAACAATAATGAGAAAAAAAAAAAATAAATCCACCTCTTGCCAGTAAATCGATGACATCTGATATGGACTCATCAAGAATCAAACAATATCTAATTTAGTATTATCTTTCAGGGTATTCTACTGGAAGCGTATTTGTCAAAAACATCTTCCCCATAAGCTATGCAAGTGTTTCTTAATTCCAGCTCATTCTATTGTGCTGAATTGGAACATCTTCTCCCCCATAATTAGTATCTGTAATTGTAAACAAGAACAGAAACAGTCTCAGAGAAGGAAAAAAAAAAATAAAAAAAAAAAATCCAAGCAACAGATTCAAGGGAGTAAGAGGCTGTAACTCAGGCTGAGTAAGATAGATCTTGTAAGAGTATTAACACAATGATAAAAAACACCAGGGCTAAACAAAATATTTACTGTTCTCTATAATCACCCCTGTCTGAAATGAGCAAATAATGATGAAATAACCAAAGAAGCTGCCTGTTGAGGGCTGTAAGTAAAGAAATGGAGGAAAGAAAAGCCTAAGAAGAAGACAGAGCTACACTGACCTTAACATTTAAGATGATGACAAACTGGAGATGAAACACAGCCCTTTCATACCACAAAATGAGAAGACTGAGTTCTCAATGCTCTTCCATTTATTTCAGAGGTGACACAGAGTGATTACCAACTTACACAGGATCCTTGCCTCTAAAGAAAATCCTGGCTCTAATGAGGTCAGCACATTTTCCACCACCCCATGAACATCAACGAGAACAAGATTTTATCTTTGCTGTTAAATCTGAGGAAGTTTTTCTGTCTCTTTTTAGTCCGCATTTGTTGAACACTGAGCAAAATGCAGTAGATTTCAGAAAACAAACTATCAGAAAAGTGTCTTATATAATATATATTACTACATTATGTAAATTTATTCACTCACAATTACCCTGAGTTACTTTTGGAGATGATAATATCAGAAAAAATCTCCTGAAGGTCACCCTACTCAAAACCCTGCTGAAAGCAAGGCTGATTGCACAGATCGGGTTGCTCGGTCTCCTGTCAACAGGATGTTCCTTGTTTTGTGACAATGTGGTTTGGATAGTGGAATCATTCCAGATTTGTCAAAATTACTTTGGTGTTCTGATGCCTTTAAGAACTCCAAGCTCCTCCTGCAAAATGGCCTTGAGTCTGCAGTGGCATTGTAGACCTGTAATTTGCAGGCTTAGTTCTCAACACTGATTTAAAGGAATTCTCAGACTGCTCCAAATCCGTACTTTTTCATTAAAAAGATATGTAAAATGCTGTGCATATCATGCCAGAGTCCCTTTTGCTAGCATTAGGTTATTCTGGAAGAAATAATAATGAAACTGAATCAGAATAACAGAATATTTCCAGAAAGCAACATTTAACTTTGCCTGTATTTTAGTCTTTGGGAATTTCATGCCACGAATGGAAACAGTACCAACTGCAGCCAAAGCCACAGATTCACTTCTCCAACTAACCCACCAAGCAAATTATTTAATGAAATTTAGTCAGATAAACAGTGAACTAGTATAAAGTAGCTTCAGTATACTTCCAGAAAAAAAAATGCGGGAAGACAGAAACATCAGTCTATGATCTTTTCCACTGCCACTGGCTACCTCAGCTCCAGCAATTTCTGTAGTAGTTATCAGTCAAAAACACTGAGGATTTTAACACTGTTTTCAGAAAAACACCAGAAAGATGGTCATGGCCGTGGAAAGGCACAATATTAGACACCTCATGAAATCAAACATCCACAACCATAAGCGGCAATGTAGCTCAGAATGGAACCAGAGAAACTAACTGAGTCTTCAGGACCACTTCATTCAATAAGTGGGTATTGTTGGAATGTCTCCTGCTTTG
Organism: Eubucco bourcierii; assembly: GCA_013396675.1. Taxonomy (NCBI): domain Eukaryota; kingdom Metazoa; phylum Chordata; class Aves; order Piciformes; family Ramphastidae; genus Eubucco; species Eubucco bourcierii. Next base: position 506,466 of record VWZE01021536.1, read on the forward strand.
ATAGCTGCAGCTCCACTTAGTGAGACCTCACCAAGTTTGCACAATCATCTCTGGAACACTACACCTTCATTTGACTGAAATCCTAGCAGTGGAAGGAACAAGCCTAGTTCTATGTGGTACAATATCCCATGCACGCTTCTTTATTCTACACATACGACACTGAACCTGGAAACCACCTGAACAAAGTATCTCTGAGGTTCAAGAATTGGAGCAGTTTCATTATGTTAGTTTGGGATTTACAGGTTGTTTCTAATTACCACTCCTGGATTAAAAAGCAAAATTCAGCTTTGACTGAATATAGAGAGCTTTAAGACTTTCAGGTCTTTGGGTTTAAGATCAGTATGCAAATCTATTTCCTACCTGACTGTCTCTACCCATGGGTTGTACTCTCATTTTTATCCCATGTAAGAGAATCCAAGAACAGGAATTCTGTGCTGTGGCACTACTTTAAAGTGCATGTCTAAGATTTATGACAGACTGTCATATATGACATATGGAAGGGTAAAGAATGAAATGACATATGAAAGGGCAAAGAATGAAATGCAGCTTCCAAGTCATTCTTATGCCCTTATTGATTTTGGGGTAGGCAAGAGCTGCCCTATTGCGTCAAAGGCCAGATCCATCAGTCTCCTAGTGTCCTGGTTTCAGCCAGGATAGAGTTAATTTTCTTCCTAGTAGCTGTTTTAGTGCTGTGTTTTAGATTTAGTGTGAGAATAATGTTGACAACACACTGATGGTTTAATTGTTTCTAAGTAGCACTTATCGAAGTTAAGGATTTTTCATTTCCCCATGCTCTGCCAGCAAGCAGGTGCACAAGAAGCTCGGGGAGCATGCAGCCAGGACGACTGACCTGAAGCAGCCAAAGGGATGTTCCCTACCACAGAGTGCCATTCTCAGTGTATAAACTGGGGGGAGTTGGCCAGGAGGGCTGGATCACTCTTTGGGCATTGGTCAGTGGGTAGTGAGCAAGTGTGTTATGCATAACTTGTCTTTTCTTTTTCTTCTTGTTATATTTTTGTTGTATTTCTCTTAATTGTTATTAGCTAAGAAAATTTTTTAGTTGTTAGACTGTTCTTACCTCAACCCATGAATTTTACTGCTGGGTGGTTGTGTTTTTTGTTTGTTTTGTTTGGTTTTGTTTTCTAATTCTCCTCCCTACCCTACTGGGAAGGGAGAGGAGCGAGTGAGCAGTTGCGTAGTGCTTAGTTGCTGGCTGTGGTTAACCCATGACATCTGAACACACTCTGTTTCCCAGGCTGGCTAGTACACTAGCCAGTTTCACTTTATTAGTTTGCCTGGTAAGTCCTAATAGCAATATTTCCATTTTACAGTGTCATTTTAAAATATACCAAGTAGTAAACATTCAATGTATACAGGAAAAAGCAGCACACATTGGCCCATTTGCACAAAAAAGAGCTAGGCCACTGTTCCTTGAGCTGTTCTGAACTTTTATGTGGGCAGCTGGGACAGCTTGTGAAAATTGGTCTCCAGAGTAAAGTGAAACCAGTGCCTCAATGAAAGGCAAACCAAGGATACAAGGAGAACTTGGATGCTTAAATTTAGAGGGTATGACTATGACACCTGGAAAGTACTATTTCCATCAGTTTCCATGAGCTTTTTGGTTTTTCTCAATTCTTCCTGTTCTTATGCTGGGGCAATCTGGAATCAACTCTCTTAAAAATCAGCAGAAGGATCAGTCACATAAAGCAGCTCAAAAATTGGTTTTTTGGTTCTATGTGCGACATGAAAACCTGTGAGGTGAGACCCATAAATCTCAGCTACTCATTACCAAATATCAACCTCTCAGTGTTCTGTGGTAGGTTTTTATTACATGTTCTGGTATGCAGAGCAGTAGATCTAAAATGAGAATTATTCAGAATCAATGGGGTGGGATTAATCTGTCCTCCTGTCCAGTGCAAGTGTTGCCACAGTAATAAACAGAAATCTGATAACTTCATACTGTCAGCACAAAATGAAACTATGACCTTGACCTGTGCAACATCATCCAGTAATTTTTTCATAACTTCAACATACCATACTACACAGCTATGATCTAATAAGAATCTAAAAGTAATTAACTAGAATTTTTGAAAACTGAAGCCTTAATCAAATATGTATTCTTATCAGGGTTGCAAGCCAGCAATAAATTGGGACATTAAAAAAACTGGGATCCAATCCAATCTGTGATCTGATCAGGGTTCAATGGTTATAATAAATTGGGAGTATTAAAACTGGGATCACATCCAACACTTTATTTTGTCTAAACCACAGGACCTAGCTGTGCTGTAAAGTCAGAAATACTCAAGGAACAGATATACCATGTTGGATTAACCCTTAATAAATGATAAACCACAAGCTCAGGAATTCCAAAAAACATGTAGTTTAGCAGAGAGCTTAATGGTGAGAAGAGCAATTACTAACATTTTATCAGAGATCAGTATGAACTATAACCAGTCATAATAATGCTTTTATATTTGGCAAGTGGGTAACACAGGCACAAAAGCCACACAAGGTCAGCAATGATATATGTGTGCGTAAGCATGCTCTAAGACATACTACACATTCTAGAAGTGTCCAAATTTCAACTTTTGATTCAAAACAATTTGGTTTTTCTGTCATTCTGCTGTACATGCAATTATTCTTGGTTTTGTTTTGATTTCCAGTAACATACTGGTATGGTTTAGACCCACCTGGCAGCTAAGCCCCACAAAGTCACTCATACACTGTCCTCCAGCCCTGCAATGGGATGGTTAAGAAAATGCAAAGCCTTGTAGGAGTTCAATAGAACAATGCAAAGAACAAAGAAACAACAAGAATAATTATAGTAATAATGAAGTAATATATAAAGTGAGTAATATAAAACATGACAATCTCACACAACACTGCTCTGTGTCAAATCCCACCATGCCTGCTCGGTCCTGCTCTCCCCTCGTATACTGGGCATGACATCAGTATGGTATCAAACAGCATCCTAGCTGGTTCAGTTGGCTATCCTGGGTGTGGTTCCTCCCATATTCTTGTGAAAAAAAATTACCCCCAACCTAGCCAAACCCAGGATACATTTAAACTGTTTGTAATTAAATATAATAGAGTAAATGTTGGCAAAAGTGGTATGGAATTTCATTCACAAACATTCTTTCATATATAAGTGGTTTCCAAATGTTTTCATTTCTGTAAGATCCGTTGCCTTCATATGAGGATCTCGCAGCTGCAAAATTAAACCTGTTTGCCAAATATCAAAAACATATGTATTGATTTTTAAATTTTTTTTTTTTAAACTGTGGGAACAGGCAACACGGATCAGAGCTGATAAGACAAGAGAGAAACACTCTTCAGCTGCTGGAATATTTCCGAAAAGTAAAAGAAATTGTGTGTTTAATATAAAAATTGAAACCATTCAATTTAACCCAAATTTGAGATTCACTGTAACTTAAGCATTCCACTCAGACATTCAAAAAGCATAGGCCAGATGTTCCTCCAGCTTGTCTAACACTCTACTAAAAAACTTAATCCTATTAAAAAAATGTTCTCAATTAATTTAAATGAGGACTGGAACACTAAGACTGTTTTACCAAAACAGCAAACTACAATTGCTACCTAAAAGTGCAGAGTTTCTATTATTTATGTAAAATACCATTTTATTCACCAACCCAATATACTACTTTTTAAAAATCACCCTGTTTGCAACAAGGTGCTTCAATTTGTGAAATTTTACCTAATGCTAACTCTGCTGAAAAAGAGACTTTGGTCCCAGTAGAAACATTCCAGTAAAATAACCCTAAAGAAACAGGAAAAAAAATTTTTTTTTTCTCGACTGATAGTCACTTTATTTGCATTTGAAATTCAAACGAATTATTGTATGTATAACTCAAGTTCCTAATATGTTTATATAGTTTGCTTTACAATGATTTTCAATGTTAGGAAATTAAAAGGTAGCTCCAAATGAGTGGGAAAAAGATGGAGGAAGGGAGGAAGAGAAACCTTGTTTTGAGGGAAAGAGAGAATCTCTTTCCAATATTTAATAATGTAGTGAACACCTTGCTAAAATGATAAATTCTGAGTATTTTACACAGAACACACTAAAAATACAGATTTGAGTCAGCTTGATCAAAATAAACCACAGACATTGCAATCACTTTTTCCTTTTAAGGGCAGATTCTAGACCCTTGGAGCACATGCTTTATTACAGCCAAACTCTTTGAGGCATGAACAAAATGATGAGTTTATTTAAAACAGGGCCTCAGTCCAATGAACCACTCGATGCGTGTCAGGAAGGATAAACCACCATCTCAGAGAACTGTATTACCCATTAAGTCAGTCCTCCTGAACTATCTTTGTCATGAACTTTTGACTTTCTCCAGACAAGTCTCAATGACATTGCAACACCGTGGCACAAGGAAAGCTAACGGAGCTAGGGGGAGAAGAAGAAAATGGTGAAATTTAAAGGAGGCGCTGAATCCTTGCTCAGTTGGGCACAGATAAGACTATTACTAAAGGAGGAATGTCCAAAATCCTAAATTCCTATAAACAACTTGAAGCTTGCAAAAGTAGTAGTCATATGACAAAGTACTGGCTTTGAAAAGAAAGAAGGCCTGGGGCTGAGGTCTGGAACAAATTCCTAGCTGGACAAGAACTTTTTAGGAACCTGGGCAAGCAGCTGCAGTGCCTGCATGTCAGATTCCCACCCACAGGAATCCAGTCAGATTTTCTTTCTTCTATCTCAGATAGAATTGCTTGGGGTCAGGACCAAGCTTCCTTAACAGCAGTGAGCACGATGAGACCTTGATCATGGTGAGGATTGCTACGGAATACAAGGAGTAAAAAATCCCCAAAAAACAGTGTCAGCATTTCAGCTGCTTCAGAGAACTGCAGCTCCAAGGCAGCACAGAGAGTTGTACTGAAAACCGAGAACAGTGCAATGTGGAATAGAAAGAGAAATGACTAGGCTAGGGAAAGACTAAATTTATTTTCACTTTCTAAGATTCAAAACTTAAACTTGGCAGCCCATAAGAGGAGTTGAGAGGCAAATCTATCCTGAGGACCAACGTGCAAGCAGGTCCAATCCTTTTAGGAAGCATCTGCACTACAGAGTGAGTGCTGCATACTCTGTCTGCATACGCCTACTAGATCTAACACATTCTGGATGTGCCAGACTTGTTGCACATGCACTGTACAACTGCTTTTCCGTTCAAGCAAGAAATCAGTCTCTTCTGAACATGATGGACTTATGCTCATGCAACACATCTACGTCAGATCTGATGTTTACTGTCAGAGCCAGAGTCACTGATTTTGTACTGCACAGTCAATCCATAATTGTGCAGCGAGCACATCTGACATTTCTGCATGTCTGTAAATCTTGTCAGAATTTCTTGAAGAAGGCTGCATCCTTTGAAGAAAGTCTATCCCTGGAATTTTGTGAAATGTTGTACCTATGCAAAGCAAATAAACACTGAAAAATTCTGAGAGATGACCTACTCCTGTAAACTGGAAATGCACTTCCTACTGAAAAATATTCATCAGCCGAGATCTTGAAACAGTATTCTGTCTTTGGAGAGCTGCCAAGCATATATTGCATGCAAAACCAACATTCAAAACCATGAGAGGTCCACAGCTGCTAAGAAGTTGAAATTCACTTGATCATTAATCCTGTCACACCCATCCCAAAAAACAACTACTCTGACCTCTTCCACTAGCATGCAAAATGGACAGCTAGGTCTCTGAAAAAAACCCACTCAGTTGAAAAATCATAGTATCAGTTAGCATCACAGATCCTGAAATATTCAGGCAGTCAGCATTTAAGAAACTGAAGTTTAAGCAAAAAACCCTGACTTTAAGACTGCAGTAATTGGATTGAGGATCTGAGCAAGAATTACTTACACAGCTAATCTTGAAAAGGTAAAACTTAAGTTCATTCTAGACAGATTAAGTGTTAGAAAAGCAATATGTATTTTCATCAAGCTGCTAAATACAGGATTTGTTCACAGGTATTGGGGACAAAACATGCTACACTTCTATGAACAATTCTGTAGTCTGCTCTGCTATAGCATCCCTAGCAGTTTCAACACATACTCATTTCACTCTCAGTAAGAGAAAATATGCCTATGCTCTGGTAAGGTTCACTGAAGCTTGGTTTTATTAATATGAGACCAAGTATGCAGGATTGCAGGTAGTGAAGTCATAGAAGCAGAAGATCTATGGTGTGCACGTGCCACAAGGTTTTCTTTGCCAATATGTGCATTAAAATCTTGGACTTGAATTACATTATAGAATTACTAAATCTTGGGATGGAGCTGCAAAACCTGTCTTTACTGTCTTACTGAGCATCATAACCAGGTGAACAGTCAAAAACTAAGCAAAAGGACTGAATTACTTCCAAGTCAGGTAACGTTTCCTTGCACTGATTTTAATGAATTTCCCAAACAGTTCTTAGTCACACATGTGAACTGGCTTCCTTATATGATTTGTCTCAAGGAATGATAAAGTCTTTTCTGCTTTATGGTAACTCAAAAAGGGTTCAATTATCAGTTTGTAGATAGGCAAACACATAGAGCCACACTCTTAGTTCATTTAGAAAACTAAAGTGAATTGCTTGTTTTTCACAGCACGTGTTGCATTGTTTTGAGGATAGTGTAGGGAAAATTGCCTCACTCCTATGCTGTTTTATTTTTTTATTTTTAAATTTTAATTCTCCAAACATGTAAGACGTATTACCTAACAAAAAAAAGTGTGATATTTTTATTCTTGTGCATTATAGGAGAAGAATCAAGTAAGTGAGTTAAAAATATCATCTTGGTTCATCCACTTCTCAACACACCTGCTGTTCTCCATTTCAGTTGCAAGCTCTTCCAGGTCAAAACTGTAATCATTACTAGAGAAACCAGAATGATGAAGACACTAATCTAACAGTTTTTTAATGCAGCCATACCAAGTTACTGTCAATTGGTGACTGTATTTTTTATTTTTTAAAAGCATATAGTGCTAAAGAAATATTAAGAACAATGATCTTGTGTCCAATTGGAATGTTAGACCTCTAGACAGAAAGGTTCATTCCTTGCAGCCTGCCAACAGTTTAGTAAATGACACTGGCCCTTTAACAGATGGGATACATGCTTCTTAGCTTGCCAGGATCCTAATAAAAGACACTGGCTTCTTTAAAATGAAGGACACATACCTCTCAAATTGCCAGTATCCAAACTGGGAGTCAGCAGTTTAAAATAAAGGCACTCATCATCTGGCAAAATCAAGGACACAGCACAGAAAATTTAAAACAAATGGTGCAAAGTTTCTCCTGACACTACTTGGATGAACCAAATACTTAAAACACTGGCCAAGCACATCCAGTAGCAGCATTGTAGCAATTGGATATTTTACTACCTTTTGAAACAGTAAATACTAGCAGTAGATTTCAAGAATATGGGTTTGAATTTATTTCTTTTCCCCATCAAACCCATTAGCTACCACTTACACAACTGACCATGCACTGCATGACTCAAATGAAACCAAGTTTTCTTCCAGTTTTGCTGACCAGCACCACAAAGGTGGAAAGACTCTGTCTATCCAAAAGGAACCACATCTGCTTCTATTCCATCTCCCAGGAGCAGGATGCTCCAGTGAAGCACAGAGATTTCTGAATGCTTTCTCCATGTCCTGAAAACCCATACTACTTAGAAAGTTATACAGTTCATGCAGACACCTCTTGAGAGTCAGCAGGAGTGGTCTCTAACTTTTCGTTAGCAGCTATGAGAGGGAAACAAAGACCTTCCTATCAGAGTATCACCAAGGTTGGAAGAGATCTCAAAGATCATCAAGTCCAATCTGTTACTACAGACCTCAAGACTAGACCATGGCACCAAGTGCCACGTCCAAACCCTCCTTGAACACCTCCAGGGACAGTGACTCCATCACCTCCCTGGGTAGCCCATTCCAGTAGCCAATGACTCTCTCAGTGAAGAACTTTCTCCTCACCTCCAGCCTAAACTTGCCCTGGCGCAGTTTGAGACTGTGTCCTCTTGTTCTGATGCTGGTTGCCTGAGAGAAGAAAGCAACCTCCTCCTGGCTACAACCACCCTTCAGGTACTTGTACACAGCAATAGGGTCTCCCCTGAGCCCCCTCTTCTCCAGGCTAAACAATCCCAGCTCCCTCAGCCTCTCTTCTTAGGGGTTGTGCTCGAGGCCTCTCACCAGCCTCGTTGCCCTTCTCTGGACATGCTCAAGCACCTCAATGTCCTTCTTAAATTGAGGGGCCCAGAACTGGACACAGTACTTAAGGTGTGGCCTAAGCAGTGCAGAGTACAGGGGGAGAACGACTTCCCTGCTCCTGCTGGCCACACTATTCCTGATGCAGGCCAGGATGCCATTGGCTTCTTGGCCACCTGGGCACACTGCTGGCTCATGTTCAGGTGGGTGTCAATCAGCACCCCCAGATCCCTTTCTGTTTGGCTGCTCTCCAGCCACTCCAACCCCAGCCTGTAGCTCTGCATGGGGTTGTTGTGGCCAAAGTGCAGCACCCGGCACTTGGATTTGTTGAACGCCATCCCGTCGGACTCTGCCCATCTGTGCAGGCGGTTGAGGTCCCACTGCAGAGCCCTTCTGCCCTCCAACCCAGCAACATCAGCCCCCAGTTTGGTGTCATCTGCAAATTTGCTGGTGACTGACTCGATGCCCACGTCCAGATCATCAATGAAGATGTTAAAGAGGATGTTCTTCAGCATATCGTGAAGTAAATCTGGGTAAGTCAGGGAAAGGGAGACAGGAGTTCACTGAGGCTTGTCAGCACTTATAAACTGTCCCTGGTTCCTGAAGAGTAGACATGGCAGAAAGAAGAAAACTTTTTTTTTTTTTCTATTTTGTGTCTGTGAAGATGAAGAAGTTGCTAAGACTGGGCATGAAAAAGGAGTATTTTATGAATGAGACAGAGTTGGGCTTATTCACATCAGCAGTTTCCTTCATTTCGCTTTCAGAACCCTACCTCAGAAATACGGCATCCCACAGCTGCACACACTCGGCTTCTTGCCTGGCTCATCTCACCCATCCTACTGCTTGCAGATCTCAGCCTCTTCAGACTAATTTTAATCATTTGAACTTTCTTTCTTCCTGGTGTCTCTTGGCATACTCAGCATTTGAGTATGTATTTCTACAAAATGTGGCTAACCAGCAAACATTGTGCAGAAAAGAACATACCTAAGTACAAAAACTACCATTCGATGGCACAACCGGTTGAAGTTAAAGTGGTCTGAAGTTCTGGAAATGACAACAGAGGCTGCAAGAAGAGAAGGGAGGAGGTTCTTGCCTTAAAGAAGTAGGAAAATAATTTACTAAGTCAGTTGGTCTTGGGAATTGGCAGAAGTGAAACAGGTTTTGGAGGAACTGACATTCACCAGCACAGCAGAGGTTGGGATCTGAATAGCAGCTACCCCAGTGAAGTACACAGAAACTGCAGGAGACAGACAAGCTCCTGTCATACAGCAGCCCAGACACAGCCAGGAAACCGGTTTAAAGCTCTGTGTTGCCTGGACCTGACTGCTAGCAGGCATGGTTTGGGACACCTCCATCCAGACTATCTGTCCTTTCAAGCATTCCCTTGTGTTGAAGTTTTTCATCTAATGAACAAGATGCTGTGACTATTTTTACTCACCTTTCACGTTCATCTTTCATTTTCTCTAGGTCCTCCTCTTTAAGCATGCCTTGCTTTGGATTCCCCTTCTGGTCCATTTTCCCACTTTTATCTTCTTTTTTCTTTCCAAATCTGTTTAAGGTATCAAGGAAGGAGTCAGGAGGAAATAATTAGTAGAAGCTAGAGCACTACATATCTATCATAAACCACAACAATTGTAAGCACTGTGAATGGAATTGTGAATTGTAAGCACTTTGCCTGGAGAAGAGGAGGCTCAGGGGGGACCTTATTGCTGTCTACAACTACCTGAAGGGTGGTTGTGGCCAGGAGGAGGTTACCTTCTTCTCTCAGGCAACCAGTGACAGAACAAGAGGACACAGTCTCAGGCTGCGCCAAGGCAAGTTTAGGCTGGAGGTGAGGAGGAAGTTCTTCACTGAGAGAGTAATTTGTCACTGGAATGGGCTGCCCAGGGAGGTGGTGGAGTCACCGTCCCTGGAGGCGTTCAAGGCATGTTTGGACATGGCACTTAGTGCCATGGTCTAGTCTTGAGGGCTGTGGTGATGGGTTGGACTTGATGATCTCTGAGGTCTCTTCCAACCCTTGCGATACTGTGATACTGCGATACTGTGATACTGTGAATTTTTATCTTAGTTACTCAAAAATTTCCCACACTGCAAAACAAGTCAGCACTATTAAATGGGCCATATATAATAGGAAGGATGGGTCACAAACTGATTTGGGCCATGTTGTTTGAAACAAAGTTAAAAGCTGCATCAAACCAGCAATGCAAGGCACATTTTAAAGAGGTTGAAGGATCTTCTTATCACAAGACAGCTCTCTGAAAGTAATCTGCAGTGGTTGTGGTGTCAGTAACCAGCATGGACTACATGTTCTGCTTTTAGAAGCTTCCTCATTCATGTCTGGCCTTAACAGATTTGGTGGGGAGTAGGAAGGGCTGTATCTCAGTGCATGGTTTTCTCTTTGCCTCTTTTATGTGTGTCGACAGAGGTAGATGGCATCTTACATTCTTTGAGGGATCCTTTAATAAAAAAATACATACATCTTGTCTACAAACAAATCTCAGTTCCTTGGTTTTATAGTCCCTATTTATTTTGATGCTTCCAGAAAGACATTAGGGTAGTTTCCATGTTTTTCCTTTCCTGAAGTATAGAGCAGCACACTAATTCACTAATTACACCACTACCTTCTCCATTCTAGCAGTCCCAAGAGACACTGGAATCACAAACTTTGTCAGAGGGTGGTGGTGGCAGCAAAGGCAGCAGTTGTGAAACACAAGGGACAGACAGAGGTTGTACATACAGAGCGAGAAGATACAAAGTGACAAGGGGCTCATAGCTACCAGGTGAAAAAAAAAAAGCTAGACAAAACTTTGCACATACTGCTCTCTAGAGAGATGTCGGGCACACAAACAGTAAATTGCCTGGGGATGAGCACCAGCAGGCTGCACCTGAAACACCCCTGCTTTCCAAGACTTGCACATGCTAGGAAGGTCTCATGGCAGTTTTCTCAAAGGAAACTGTACTAGCACTTGCATCTTGGTCATAATCCAACTCTGGCACTTTGTTTATGTTCATTATGCCTGCTTTTCTGCCACAGTTTCGATTACATGTTTTTGGAATCTCATATTCAGTTGTAGTATGTATCGATTTTGAAAACACTATTCTTGGGTGTTTTGTATTGCTGCAGGAAGCTGATGCTGGGTATGTTGCATACTCAAGAGGAACGTAAAAATAAAAAATAAATTAAAAAACCCCAAACCTTTAACGTACTTCCCTTTCAAGTCTAGGTATTATTTCTTGCTTACTGGGGAAATACACCTTAAATGAAATGAAATGACAACTTTGATTGCAACAGCTGCCAACATGACAATTCACAGCAAAAATATTGCTGTAAAGTTGCTCTTACCATAAAATTTGCAAGTTCCAATGTAATTATAAATTGGGAATGGTGAGTTGGTTTTGATGAAAATAACTTTTGGGTTTTTTTGCTATTTTTGGCTTCAGACAGAATTTGTGCAGGCATAAAATTCTTACCTGTTATACTAAGTATACAGCATATAACTCGAGGCTAGGAAAACGTTCAGATTATTGGCCTCTCTTGCACATTGCTATACCATAAAAATCCATTCTCTTATTACTGTAATATGCTTTTTGACACAACAATAATCTTGCCAACATTAAAAAAGAAAGGCAGTAAAAAAAATTAACACTAAGAAAGGCAGTACAGAATACACCAAACAAAAACAATTAAAAATTGGAGTATCAGCTCTGTCTGAATTTATACACCCTATCCTAAAATTTATGGTCTGCTTACTAATGTGTTCTAATTACCACAGGCTTCCGATAATAAAATTAACTTCCAACCATTGTAATCTTGCATAGGTTTGTGCACTACAGGTTTAATGATTTCCTGCTGCTTATAGGACAGAAAAGAAGAGGTAAGAAGACTTGTTGCCCAACTGTCTATGATCACGTCCTCATTGATATCAGTGTGAGGCCTTGGATAATGTCTGTTCTCAAAACTATATTATGGAATTAATCAAATCCATATAAAAAAAATCTGTGAAAGTAGAATGGCTATAGACTTTGAAGTTTCCAATTCTCCATATAACAAATAATTGGACTGTGGTTAAACTTCTACTAATACTACTGTCAGAAAAATAAAAACATTAATAAAAAAAATGTATAGTGCACAGTTGTTTAAAATATTTGCTTTGCTATACCTTGCACAGCAAAATTCTCAACTTAATATCAGACGGAATTGTTACGCTAAAAAACTTTTGTAGCAAATGCAGAAACATAACTAAAAGACCTGAAAACAAATGTATCAGCTGTACCCCTTTATTCTATATCCATCTACAATGAACTTATTTAAAATGAAGCCACTTGTAATCACACTGACAGTAAGAAAATAAATCCATATCTTCCCAGGTTGAGTGGCTGTCCCAGTTCTCTGATTAACTGCTGTAAATGCTTGGGAAGTACTCTTAAAGAAGCTGAAGCCCTAATAATCTCAGTACACTTTTCAGTTGAGAAAATTAATATTCCAGCTACTTACAGCACAGTTCTCCTGTAAATAAAAACATAAAAGGGTTTTCTTTATGTGATCACATCTCTGAGCACTTCATTCTTGCTGGAAAAGCTCATATGCAACAGTTGAAAGCACACTGTGCCAGAGTGAGAAACTATTCTATTTCTATTAATTTCAGAGTGCCCTGAAAATAATTTTTTTTTTCCTCTTAGAAGCACTAAATGAATGAAGTCTCTAAATATTAAATGTGTATCAACTTTTTGCAGTACTTATTAACATTCTATAGCATTAAAGCATATGTAAGCATCTTTTCAAGGCTTTCAAGGGACAAAAATGAAAAGAAATCTTCTATAGACCTGCTCTGATATACTTGGGATAAAAATGACATGCAAGACCTAAAGCTGTGGTCATGGCAACACTTCGTTTCTGTGTGGAGCCATGAGCCTCTCAAACGCGTTGATATTTGCTTCAGGGATTAAAAAGCAGGCAGGTCTACAAAGTCCCAGACTTCTAAGCAGAAGAAACATCTGGTGGGTGGAACCCCAAGCAGCTCGCTGACTAAATTCAGCAATTTGGATTTCCTAGTTAATTCAATTGCCCTAGAACGGTAGGTGTCACTGCAGCTAACAGGGCACATACATAGTCGAATCCCAAACATCTGCAGGGTAACATAACAATTCAAGGGGGTCTGTGACACAGTCAAGCAAGATACAAAGCCTAAAGATGTCATGAAATTCTGACAACTCCAGAAATTATCTGTAAAGAACCAGAGTGATTTGTAAAGTACATATAACAAAAGCTCTGACTCCTAGTAATTTCACAGCAAATGGGGAAAATGCAGAGATTATTAAAGCAGCTCACTTATGAAAGGCTAGAAATAAGCCTTAAAATTAAATTTAAATGTGAGTAGGAATGAATGAGTGAGGAAGAAAGATAAAGATACTAATAAGGTATGATTTTCAGGTCCACATAGGGACTATAAAAAGCTTATTAACTGCCACTACTGCCGTGTGTTTTAGGTTATTTTATCACTCAGCTTTAGCTTTACAGCAGAAGAAATACTCTAGAAGTGGTGCTGTGCTTTGATTAATCACTTTCACACATACACTTTTACAGAGTATTAAACATTGCCATAAAGATCCTTAATGACTCAGACTTTGTGGTGATTATGGGCCAGGCTCATTTTACATTTATGTTAATGGCAATATTAATGAAATACATCTTTTACATTTTCAGTGGCTCTCTTAATACCTAAAAGGTTTGTTATTAAATGTTTACTTATTGGGTAGGAGTACGCCATTGACTATTAGACTTGTGGGACCAAGAGCTTTTCAACAGTTGAAAAAAAAACTACATTAAGAAGGGAACAGGTTTTGTAGAAATGTGTAGAACAATGTAGAATATGTTTCAATGTTTTGAGAACGGAGCACACATGGCAAGGGCTGGGCAACACTGTTCCAATCTTCACCAATATTCGAGATGGTAAAGGTGCCTCCATGACTCAAGTTAAATTTCTGCTAAAAGGGCAGCTCTGCATGGGCCCTTGTGAGCTGGGAGGGGTGAGCATCTCTTCTCCTTGCCTCACTGCCAGCTCTCCGCTGCAAGTGAGTGGATGCCACTCCTTCTGTGAAGGGTTCAGCCCCAATGACATCAAGGTGTCCCAGCATCCAAGGCCTACTGCAGCAAGACCTCCTCATGACAAAGCTTTGCTGAGGAGTAGGTTCTGACCCAGCCTTCCTGCTTTGGTAGGGTAAGAAAAAAACCCTGATAAGGTGATGTACATAGGATAGAGGGCCACTTTCGCTCTTCTCAGTGAGTAGAGACTCCAACTCTGAGGAAAGGATGAGAAAGGGGTAAAACTGGAACACCATCACTGGGCTAGCCAGTGCCACGTACACAAGTACTGTCTGGTAAGTTGGAAACAGATTTTGAAAGGAAAAGAAAATTTTAAAAATCCACTTTTCATTAGATTTGGTGAGGTGTTCTTGCAGGAATGAGTTACATGGCCAGCCTGGTGCCTCCCTGCCCTCTCACCTGCTGGGGCTCATTCTCAGGGCAGCGCCAAGTGAGAAGCAGGCAGCAACAATAGCTGCTTCTTGTAGTAAACAGGGTATCTTAAGAAATAAAAAATAGCTCTCAGGCAAAGGGAAAAACGACCTAAACTCTGATTTATTACATCAATAGAGGTACATGATAATTTGTTAAAATGTCCTGTGCTGCAATTATTATCTGTATTTCATGTATGTAGCTAAGGTTCACATATGTGAGTATCAGCATATTTAGTCAAATTCAAGTTACTTTGGGTGATAATCCATATTATTCTAACCCTGTGATCAGAGTTAAACTGGTTATGGTCAGCATAAAGAAAGAAGGTTATGTAGAAAATGCAAATATAAAGAAAACTACACTATTAACAGTGATCTATGTTTCTCCTCTTACACCAACATTAAATGAACAAGCTTTAAAGTTACTGTTATCAGGTTGCTGAAGCTAAAATGACTGAACTCCAAGATCCAGTCTAATGGGAGTAAAACTTATCTTTTTAGCAACTCTGATTAAACACAACCTCTCCTCATCCATTTATTTCTTTGATGCCCAAATTATCATCTTTTCTGTAGCATGTTGAATTAATTAGTACAGTGACAAAGAATTAGCCCAGATAAGATCAAAGCTGAAAACATATTTATCTGGAATTTGAAATTAAGAGCAAAGAGTATTAACCCTCAGCACTTCAAGAAGCTTTCCACATGGCACACTTGTTAAGCCTTCTAGGAGTTTGTTCAAAATAAATCAATAGTGGAATTTTTTTTCCATACTGAAATTTTGCTAGAAGGAAAAGGCAGCCCTGCACATGCTACTTATCATGTAACTTGTAGGCATCAGTAGAACAAAGCAAACAAAGCTGAGAAGAGACAGTTAATCAGATTTGTACTAATGGTTGGATCATCAAATTGTTCACAGACTTCAAGGCTAATGAAAGAATGCCCAGAAACCACTTGCTGTAACGCCTCACAGGTAAATAATCTATAACCTTCAATGGAGAGGGTCACATGCAGAAACAAAATGCCACACAAAAGCCCTAACTATGCAATAAAGTTTACTCCTTAAGTACCAAACATGTGGACAGCCATAAAATAAAATTGCTGGTATCACTTTCTTGGATGTTATCTATGTTTTAGTATCAGATAAAAGATTGGAGGCTGTTTCCCATGTGAAATGCAAGAGGTTAATCTTCTACCTAGAAATTGCTGAACAGAGGCAATCTAAATAATCACTCCAAAATCTTTTCACTCATCATCTTCTCTACATCTTTGAGACCCATATTTTTATTTTTTAAACTTAGAACTTGCTCTTAATTTTGATAGAAGTGAGTTACTGCAATTAATTCTGGCACCTAAGTATTAGGAAACCCTTACCAGAGGGGCAGTTCTGTCCACCTGCCTCATATATCAAATGCTATTTCTGCAGCATATGAAGTAAGCAAAGGGACAAAACCCAATGAATGTTTGGTACTACCATTAAGACTTGAGCCACCTGAGTTAGAATTGGTTGCTGCAAAATCATGAAGTCCATCTACCGAATCAATGGAATAACTCTTAGCATCTGTCATGTAAGTAGAGACAACAGAAGGCAGCTATGAAAAGTCATCCTTCATATTTCACGGAATTATTTGAAGAAGACATGCTGAGGTACTTTGAGTTTTGGATACAGCATTTATGAAGAGAGGTCACCACTATTATTATCTGATCAGGAAAATCATGATGTTGAACAGTAACTATGCATCTGTTTCCACAAAACGATGCTTCAGTCATCTGCTGGTCTTGTACTTGCCAGTACAAGAATTCTACACTTCTCAAAAAATTTATCAATAAAGAAAAAAACCAAACTGTTGTAATAGAGCGCAGCTGTGATTTACAGCTTGATCAGAAGGGAAAAATTGATTTGTAGTCTGTCTGATGCAACAAGCCCTGCCTGTTTGTCCACCAGATTGTGGAACTACCCTATACCCAAGTAACGAATTATTCCCATATATTCTTATTTTCCCTACTTTCATACATCATCTGCCATTTTCTTCTCTTAGTTCCACCCTGCAGGCAAGTAATTTCTTCTGATGTCAGTAATACATGTGCCCTAGACAAATGCGCAGATAAAAAGCTATGCCTACTGTGTATGAAATCTGTAAATGCCAACCTGTCAACTGCAGGGGAACACGATAATCACCCATGTCTTGGGCGTGCACTGCCATGCTCAAATCAAAGTGAGTAGAGTATTAAGCCCTTGGCTCTGTTTTCCTAGTTCCCATTTCACAATCACCCATTTTCTCATCTCTCCATGAACATAAGAGAGAAGTATGCAGTTATTCTAGTCACTGATTTTTTGGTCAGGAATTAGTTCTTCTCCATCATCCAGGAAGAAAACGTTGCCAGATGCCCCTCCAGAACCACTGACTGATTATGAATGATTATGATTTTCTCATGACTAGGTTTGTAAATACTGCAGTCAAGTGAAAGGCAGCATGCCTCGGTGTCCCACCAGCACCTCCAGTCCTCTGCAAGTAACCGGGATTGGTAGGTGGGACAGGGAAATGAACAACTGACGGGAGTTAAAAGATAGCTCTTTGTGTGCCAGACTTGACAAGAACTGGCTGATGAGTTTTTCCTTTTCTGTTTCATGCTTTCTTCTAAACTGTTGCGTGTCTCTTTCCCCTATCACTAGCCACACAACCCAGAATTCATTAAAGTATCAACTCCATATGTGCGTATAGTATATATAAGTAATATGCATTTTTATATGGAGAAGAACTTTTCATTTGTCATTTCAGGTACTGAGGCACTATATGAGAACCTCCACTCGCACTACGAAACTTTTTGCTCCGTCCTTTTGGCTATGGAAAAACAACATGCAACTGTGACATTATTAAAACTGCAGATACAAAACTCCTGAGGCAAATGAAATACACAACATTTGCAAAACAAAACTGAAATCCTGCTACATCTGCACTCAGAGCCATGATACTTCAACATGTCAGACTTACTAATCATCTCACCACTGCAGTGCTCACCTTCTCAACCAAACCACGTGCCTTCCTCCCCTTACAGCCACAGTGAAGACTTTTGGGGGCTTATCTGACTTTCATGAAGTGAAACTACTCATTGCAGGTTACAGTATCTCCAGGAAAAAATATGACACTTGAAAAATAGCAGGAATACAGATGACTCTCCTATGTTTTGACTGAGACAACATCCAGCCTCCATGAAAGCTCCATTCTCTCTGGGAATGTAGTGACTCTCTAACGATCAATTAAGTTGAGCATATATCATCATAGCCATTATACAAATGCAGAACTGAGCTAAGAAGGGTAAAATGGTTTGCCTCGCTTAAAATTATCACTGGATAGCTGCTTGCCTCATTTTCCAACCAGTTTGCTATGATGCCTTTCCCCCTTGACTATTTCTCCCCATCTCTTTTAAGTTCTCATTAATTTCTTTCTTGTCTCCTAACACACTCGCTCCTCCCCACTGCTGTGCTTCACACTCTTTTCCTATGCTGCACTGCTACAGAAATACATCTTCCTGGAGATCTGTGCTGGAAAGTGCATGAAAGGAATGTGTCTCAGGAACCAGTACTTCTGCCTCTGAGACACTGCGAAGCAACAGACAGTAAGAGACATGCAGAGATCTCTGCAGTAGTTGAGCTACCAAAAACTGTCTCCAGTCTTTCTCAGCAGGATGCATTAGCCTGTATTTGAGCTCTGCACTGCTCAGAGTGCTTGAGAAACTCTGAACTAAGAGACGGCACACACTGAAGAGACTCTTTCCAGGGGAGACTTGTAAGATGGAGAGAGATGATTCTGGAATAGGTAAAGGATGTTGTAAAGTCAAAGAAAATCCTACGAGAACATGTATTTAGGTTCCACAATAAACCTCTAAGGTTAAAGCATCACAAATTTCACTTCTGTGCCTCTCCTACAGCTATTTTAACAAAGAATTAACAATCAAAACAGTGCCAAAGTGTAAGTGGAGCTACATATATACTGTATTTCGAAACGTGTGTTTCAGCATAATAAATAATAGATGGGTTTGCATTTTTAAACTGTCAAAATTAGTCCTTCTGATAAATAATACCATCCCTCCTTGGCCTTGGCTATTGTACATTACTAATTAGACTTAGTAGTTCGTGGTTAATATCCTTCCCTACAGATTTATTATGAGCTTATATATTGTTTTCAGTAGAATTGTGCTAATGGTAAGGTCTGCTGGAGGCCAACTGCATGAAGCCACTGGGAGGAGAAATCTGTTTGCCTGTCAAAACAGTGGCTATCAATTAGAACTGTTAAATGTGATTCCTTTAAGTGTCTTGGATGGTAGCAGAGATTTCCAGTGATGGATTAAAGGGCTGAACCACTTTCATATTGTAGTAAAGGAACCTTTCAGACAAACAGCTGTCCGCTTGAAACAAATTTACCATTATTTTTGAGCAAGTTTAGAAGAATCAGTCTGACCTGCCAAAATTCCCTCTACTATTTTCCCAGAAATCCCAGGTCTAGCATTTTTTGTGGCATACCGACAAAACTGATACTGGGTTATTCTGTAGTTTTCCTAAGAAAACTTGGCTTTGGACAGCTACAGCAACAGGAGAAAAAACAGTGACGTTTCTGAAAGACATGCTGCATCAAAAAAAGAACCAGTGAGACAATGCAATTCCACTGTTCACTGACTCGGGATGCAGCCATGGCACCCTGATAGCAATTTCTATGTTTATACAAGCACCTAGATATTAGCATCAGTAAGAGTTGTGTGGACATACTGATGGGAATATATTCCCCTGCACTTTACAGGAAATTAACACCACCCGGGGGTTGAAGAAGGCAGTGTCTGTCATTCTCGGGTAGTCTTTCTGCCAGTTAATTAAGTAAAAAACCTCTGCCACAAATCTCAAGAGGAAGCTCTTCCCTGTTCTCCTGGAACAGCGAAAACTGACACAAAGCAAAACATCAGGAGTATGAGCAGGGAAGTAGTGATGCTCAGGGAAGATGAACCTCAGACTACCTTTGCCAAGATCTTTTGTCACTAGGTTTGTGTGGACTTTGAAAATACTTATCAGAAATAAAATTGATTAGTTATGGTTGTGTTTAAGCTTTAAAAACTATTTAAGAAAGTATTTTCGGCTCTCATACATTGTGGCTTTTGGTTACTGGTTATTTTTATCCGAGGTAATCCTAGATGGTATAAAGAGACGTTAGCCAGACCGTTAACCCTCCAGCCTTCACTACTAATTTCATGTCAAGAAAATGACTAACCAATACAGGAAAAAGGAAAAGACTCTGCCATACTTGCAAAATGTGACTCTGGGACCTGGGGTTCAGGATGGGGAAGTTTTTGTCTGGTTGAACACAACAGCCTCTTTTCTCAGGCTAGGAAACTAGACTTTTCTCAGTGACGTTTTATAAATAAAAAATAAATATCAGAACTAAGTAACTGAAATAGTCAATTACACAAAGTACACAGCTCTGTCATATCTGCTTTCAATAGTACGGCTCATGAACTATGTGCCAGAAACTTTCTTTATAAGGCTTCAGAGAAGACCTGGCAATCATTTCTGTTTCTTGAATCTTAAAAGCAGTAATTCTGGAGCAATCAGAAAGAGAAATACATTTTACTGGATAAGGTCAGAGAAAATTGCTAGAATAGTACTTAAAATCATGAAGTACTTTCATTTTGCTGGCTATTTCAGCCACATAGTTTGAAGTTGCAGGAACAATATAAACACCCTAGATTCCCCAAACCTTTTCCTCCTTGGTATTTCTTACCTTTTACAGAGGGACTCCCTACCACATATATACTATTTTTAAAATAATTATTTGTTATCAGTGTTTATATTGCAGGTCTGCTAATTTTTCTGTTACAGTGGAGAAAAATCTCTCTACTTTCTTATTCAGATACAGTAATGCTTTGTTCACCAAACAGAGACTTGGACTTATTTTCTCACTGCACCCCACCCAAGCTCCATATCCTAAGGTCATATTCACTCATTCAGCTCTTCATAGTACTAAACCACTGGCACTAATTTTATCTAGTGACCAAAATGAGCACAGATAGCCAAGAAATTCTGCATGTTATCATCTCAGCATAAAAGAGTTATTCTTAAAACCAGCTTAATTATGAGGATGATAGAACAAATGTTAAATGCAAAGCCCATAGCAGTGTTGAAGGCTGAAGAACACGGAAGAGGTCTGTCATTCTTTTCATTAAAACTTCTGCCATAGGAGCTGCCAGGAGAAAACAGCATCGCTGCATGAATAAAAGCTAAATGGTATTGATAAAACACTACTCCAGGGTGTGCAGTCACTCAGTGATCTTGATATTTATTTCCAAACTGTGCCTGACTCAGCCACAATTTCTTTTGAATGTATTAGTCATTAGCCACTCTCCATCAAATAATTCATAGGGAAAAACTGGCTTACAGGTTTCTTGTGAATTCAACACAATCAGCACTCACGGCAATGAACATTTTGCTCATTCATCATTAACTGCACCTGGTTACATCTATTGTTTACATCTCTTAACCTGGTAACTCACTGTTTAAAAATTCTCTTCACAAGGTGAGGGCAAGAGAAGCCCCTTTGTACTTCTTGAAAAATATGTTTTGGTCACAGGCCCAAAAATGCACTGCATAAGAACATCCCACAGTTGTATGAACACAAATTGCACCATACAAGTGTGCCCAGCTGATGCATTAAATTTAAGCAAAAGTATTTAATCTGTAAAATAAACTGAGATCTGACCATGAGATAACTTAAGCATCTGCATTTTCATTTCTTTGGCTGTATCCTTGATCTTCTGTCATGGGAAAAAGTGAAGAATGCCCAATTTATCAACTATATAGCACTCATTACTTGACCTCTCCATACCATTACTTCTTTTGATTTATTTGATACACCATTTAGATTTCTTGTTGTGATAACTGAGTCGTCTTTGTAGTCTCATATTATTGCTGTGCATCTAGACAGTTGCACCAAGATAAAGTATAGAACTTTAGATGAAGCTGCATTATTGATTTATGGTTCCATGATTAGTGCTGTTATTTTGTCAAGATTTTATACCTAAAATGCCTAGTGGTCTGGACTCAATTCTACTTTTCTTCTCATCTGAGGAAATGAAACCTTTTTACTCCTTTCACTCCAGTCATACAATTTCCTGCCATCTTATAGAATCACAGATCTGTTTTGATTGGAAAAAAACTTTAAGATCATTGAGTGCAATCATTACCAAACTACCAAGTTTGGTGCTAAACCGTGTCCCTTAGTACCACATCTACGCATCTTTTAAACACCTCCAAGGAAGAAGATTCAATCACCTCCCTGGAGACCCTATTCCAGTGTCTGATAACTCTCTGAGTTAAGAAGTTTCTTCTAATATCCAAACTAAATCTCCCCTGATGCAACTTGACTTGTTACTAGGGAGAAGAGACTGACACTCATCTCACTATAACCTTCTTTCAGGCAGTTGTAAAGAGCCTCCTTTTGTCCAGACTAATGTTGTCTTATATAATGTGACTAGTACTGTTTGAAACTAAAATGAAAATGGGGATGTAAACAAATAGGGAAACCTGAAGGTTCCCAGAATGTGGAATGCGCAATTTGAGACACAAAACGCCTGGACAGGGGAATAAAGTAAACAATAGATTTAACTGCATTAAGCTGCAAAATATTTGCTTTTTGTTAATTTGAGTACAAAAACCCTCAGATGTGGTATTTAGGTTTAAGCAAAAAAAAAAAGACAAGAATATATATGCAAGATGAACAAACATCAGATATCTGTGTGACTTATGCTGCAGAGTAACATTTCTGGGAAAACAAAATGCTACTACTGAGGTAGACGACCAATACCACCAACACCCGTGCATTAAATACCTTGACCTGCAAATTAATTTTATTTCTGTTAATTTCACTTAAAAAACCCACACCAAACACGTGGACACCACATTCCAATTTGTCTTTTCAGGACTAGTCAAAACCACACATACACGGAGGCCTCAACAACACCCATCTAGGAAATCTCTTTGAAGTAGTTACTCTCCTGAATATGAGAATGGTTTAAGAGACAGAGCTTTCCATGCCTTTGTGGTTCCAATCACAACATGTACCAAGGAATGTTCAAATGCATGAGGCAGGGTCAAAGGAGAAAGATCTATTTCATTCTAGCCCATCTTTTTTATTCCCCAATAGATAGAGTGCTTACTATTTTACAGAACAGCTGCTGGGAACAAATGCAAACACTGTGGTTGTCCTGTGGTATTCAAGTTATCACACCAGAGAAACTCCATGTTGCCTTTCAACAACAAAAAAAAAAAGATATTTCTCAGATGCATTATTTGCCCCAGTATCAAAACACAGAAAGAAAAACTATTAAAAACCCTCAATGCAACTTTACCAAAGACAAAGAAAAATCTTTCTAAAAAGAAAGACATCACGATAAAACAGGAAGGGCCTCTCTTATCATCATTCTGTAGTAACTTAAGCACAGGATTAAACTTTGCCAGATCATTTAGGCTATTAACAACCTAATTTATTTTTTAAACCAATCTTTATCATATCCCTTAATGTTCCAGAAATAAAGTAAACTTTTAGACTCCTTCTCTCCTGAATCACATCCCTTTCCGAGAACCTTATGTATGCCTCCTTTTCTGAACCTTACAACTAACTTCAAATCATGACCCCGAAATAGTAACTCATGTTCACAAGTGGAAGAATCATTAAGTCCTATTTTAATTCCTTCTATTACCACCCTTTCCTGTTAGACCCTGTGCCAGCAAAAAGCTCTGTTCTTTGAGTTCTCTTTTCAGACCCAAACCATCATCTGTTGTTAAAATTGTCTCACCTAAACCTTTGTCATATCTAAGCTATGCCACTGCAACACATCTTCATCCTTGAACAGCACCTGTAAAAGCCAGATGGCATAAAGCTGAGTTCATTCGCTCACACTTACTCTTGAACATGCCCTTCGGGCTACTGTCCTGAAGAATGGCTGTCCACTCAAATGCCTTTCATTTGATACCTGTAAATCATGCTCAGATTAGCTGGCATCTTCCACCAGACTGACTGGAACATTTTCCTACTTGACAAGGAACATCTGTGAAGTTGGAGAACTGTCCAGAGTTCAGTAATGTTCAGAAAACAGTATTTCTTCAAAGTCTTACTTGTACTTTTATACATGTGGTAGAAGACAGAGGAAGGAATAAGAGGGAGCCGAGGCAGATTGATATTATAGTCAGGAAGCATATGATAATGACTATGAAGTGGTTCAAAGGTGTATAAAATTTTATAGGATTAACTACATAAGAAGGTAAGTGCTTTGAAATAGCACTAATTTTAAAAGTGCAAGTTGTTCCCTTCTTTCCTTGAAAGTCATCGAGCACTATGACAGAAAACAAGGGTGAACTTGGTGGCAATAGCTCAGTGTTAAAGAAGAACTAGTCTTGCTTCTCTCATGAATTCACCATGATGTACACTCTGTGACCCTGAGAGGGGACTCTACCAACACAGCACAAGTGTAATGTGGGTAAGTGACTGTACCCATTTCTACGACTCTCTAAAGCTCATTAAAACTCGCAAAGCTAGAAAAACTGATGCTTTCAACAGACTTCTGTCACCACTGTGAAACATACCTCTTCTCTCTCCCCATCACTTCTTAAATTTGCTTATGAAGGGTGATTTCCAAAGGCACAAAGTGTGGCAGTCATCTCCCTACTCCATGTATTTTTAAAACCTTTGCATGAAGGAAGAATGAATTTTCTCCTGGAATATTACAGAATTTTCTCCTGGAATATTAAGAAAACGGTGGCGCTTCTGAACCGGAATGGATAGTATCCTATGGCAACAGATTCTTCTATGTTTGGGAAGAAGCCACACCAGCAAAGCAGCAAAAAATACACCAGATCATGATGGAAACTTCTTAAGATGCCTGGATGCTCATGGCTCTGACTTCCTCCTGTTTCTGTCTGTCAATTCTCTTCCACAACAAATGAAAAATACCCAAACCCTTCAACGCTGCTGCTATGCACAGCAAGGTTCAGCAAGCCTCCTAGTCACCTGAAGAATGCAACAGTACACAGGGTTAGGAAAGAGACAAAGCCTAGAGCTCCAATTGGAATGCATCAGCTGAGGGGCCACCAAGGAAATAGTAGGCGGCCAACAGAACCTTTTCCTGAGAGCTTGTTCTTTCCGGACAAAGGCTGTAGGTGTTGGGCTAAAGCTAAGGGTGAACCATCAAGCTATATTAGCTACTATAAGATTAACAAATGTTCCGTTTTGCTGTCTGCATACTGATAAAAGCTTATTTCTCCCTCCCTAAAAAAAAAAAAAAAAAAAAAAAAAAAAAAAAAAAAANAAAAAACCCCAACCAAACAACAACAACAACAAAAAAAGTCAGCACTGGAACAATTGGAATTAAAATCAGAATAAACAGAATCACAGAATTAATCAGGTTGGAGACCTTTAGGATCATCAAGTCCAACCTATCACCTAACCCTTCTAATTAACTAAACCATGGCACTAAGTGCCTCATCCATCCTCCCCTTAGACACCTCCAAGGGTGGTGACTCCACTGTCTTCCCGGGCAGCCCATTCCAACGGCAATCACTCTTTCTGTGAAGTATTTCTTCCTAATGTCCAGCCTAAACCTGCCCTGGCGCAGTTTGAGACTGTGTCCTCTTATTCTGTTACTGGGTGTCCCAGAGAAGAGACCAACCTCCACCTGGATACAACCTCCCTTCAGGCACTTGTAGAGAGCAATAAGGTCTCCCCTGAGCCTTCTCTTCTCCAGGCTGAACAATGCCAGCTCCCTCAGCCACTCCTTGTAGGGTTTGTGCTCCAGGCCCCTCACCAGGTGCCCTTCTCTGGACATGTTTAAGCACCCCAACATCTTTCTTAAATTGAGGGGCCCAGAACTGAACACAGTACTCAAGGTGTGGCCTGACCAGTGCTGAGTACAGGGGCAGAAGGACTTCCCTGGTCCTGCTGGCCACACCTGTTCCTGATACAGGCCAGGATGCCATTGGCCTTCTTGGCCACCTGGGCACACTGCTGGGTTATTTCAGTCAGTTGTCAACCAGTACCCCCTGGTCCCTCTCTGCCTGGCTGCTCTCAAGCCACTCTGTCCCCAGCCTGTAGCACTGCATGGGGTTATTGTGGCCAAAGTGCAGAACCCAGCACTTGGCCTTGTTAAAACTCATGGCATTGGGCTGTGTCCATCTATCCAGCCTGTCCATGTCCCTCTGCAGGGCCTTCCTACCCTATAACATATCGACACATGCCCCCAACTTGGTGTCATCTGCAAACTTACTGATGATGGATTCAATCCCCTCATCCAGATCATCAATGTAGATATTAAACAGGACTGGGCCCAGCACAGATCCTGGAGCATTAATCGTATAGCAGAGCTTGTTTGGTGCAATGAGGGAATCGTGCATGCAGAAGTGTAAGAAAAGTGAAAATAATAGTAGGAGCTTTTTTTTCTCCACACCTACTTTTATCTCAAGAAATCCTTAGAACTTCACATCAACTCTAAAACAGAACTACACACATGCAAGACCATATTTTACACATTAACACATTAAAACAGGACATTGGAAGGCTGTTACCCAATGCTTTTTTCCTGGTATTCCTCTCCTCAGCAGAATGCATTCACACTGGAAATGCCATCAACTGTTTTTACTCAATGCCAAAAATACACCTGTATAATCCTAGAAGTCTAATGCTCTGTTTGATACTGAATCAGGACAGGTAGACTTCACTATATGCCATAAATCTAGACCAGTTAGTATTTTTTCCTCTTATTAACTTCTTGTACATATTTCAAGAGCTGCAGAGAATCAGCTGCAGTTTGATAAAGGGGATCAGCATCACTCACTGCTGGAGGTCTCTGTCCCAGTGCTGCCTCAGAAACATATTCCTCCCAGCTGCCTCAGATATCACTGTGCTTCACCACTGCCAGAATTATTAAAAAAACCCTCCACCCAGATCTTTCCTATCCCTATAACCTCAGTATCTTCCTTTACATCTCATGTCTACACCCAGCAACACTCTTGAGTTCCTCTTATTAGTACTGAAGCTTGTGTTAAGCACTTGACCATCCCTTCAAAGTATTCAATGACCACATGCCCGACACATATCGCAAGCCATTCTACACAGTTCTGGCCAATACATGGCTCAGCACTCCAAAAACTGGGGCTAGCACAGCAGGACTTGCACAAGGATGAAGAAGCAAAGGAGAGCTGGGCTGCGAACTAAGCACAGGGTGCAGCTACAGCAGGAACCAACACTACCAGCTCCAGTTAACAGCAGTGCATATACATGCATATTGAATCAAGCAGGGCGTATGCAGCTCAGCTGCAAATGTATCCCTTCTCAACACCCTTCTGAATTAAAACTAAATCAATTATCCCAAAGCAGCCTCTGGAGACAATACAACTAGAAAGTTATCACTTACAAGTGTTAGAAAATCAAAATGGTTGTCTTTCAAATATTGTTATTATCTCTTAGGTAGTTAGCCTTGCCCAGTACCAGATACACAGGGAACAATGGTAAAGTCCAGACTAGAAATTTAAAAGTTACTTACTTCTGCCTGTCTAATGAAGAGTCAGTTGGTGATTACCAAAATTATAATCTCCCCTGACTGTCACAGAAGCAGAACACAATAAAGCAACAGAAAAAAGAGGAGTGTAAAATGTGCTGTGATATTCTCCGTGGTTGGGAGGTGTTTGACAAGTGGAGGCATTGCAGGAAGCATCCCCTGACCTTCTTGAGACACGCTCCCACCACCATAGCACAGGGCAGCCAGCTACCTGGGAATCAGGGCCCTCCCTGGGGAAGAAATGGCACTTTTCTCGAGTACGTACGTAAATGTTTGCCTACTTAGCTATAAATATATCTAAATATGCACATAATCATACTCATATGTAAATATTCACATTTTGCAATACTCACTTATTTAAATAGATACATACTTAAATAAGAATTTTAAAGCAGGAGACTTCTTCCCTCTTTCAAAAATGTGGGCACAACCCAAATTCTTACAAAAGAAACAGAAATCTGTAAATTGTCTTCATTGAGCATTAGATTTGGCCTCAGAAGTCCCCCATGGCACCCTCCTGCACATACACTATCAATATTCTCTACCAGCTTAGTATTTCCTGAGGCCACATATTACAATGATCTGTTCAGACAAGGGAATATCAGGACACAGTTCTTGTGAGAAGAGAGGTTTGGGAGCGTTCAGATAGCAGGATAGGAGAGCTTTCCTTCTGTATTCCTTTCAGTTTGTACTTTTTCATCAGACAAATATAAGTTAAGTAGTACAGCAGTTGTTTTGTGAGTAGCTTAGGGACATATTGGTCCCACTGCCCTAATTTTTCTGACACAATTGGTAAATTTAGACATATAATTAACAGCCAGTGCCATTTATCAGGCTACTTGTTTCTGTGTGTTGTTTTGTTTGTTTTTTGTTTTTGTTTGTTTGTTTTGTTTTTGTTTGTTTTCATGGTCTGGTTGAGGTGGGTGGTTGGACTGGCCATCAGTTAAGCTTTCCCTACCTTGACATATTCTCCACATCTACACTGAGTCCTAGGCTTCCCACAGAATGACTAAAAATTCCTTCAACACATCCCTGTTCTGCTTATATGGGCTTTACACAGTCCTGGGGACAGGAACTGGAATAATCTCTAAAATTAATTTCAAAGTAATGCTGTAGCACCTGCCTGTGTGGGACAGAGCAAATCAAGCAGGAGAAAGAATGAAAAAAATTATAGTTGATCTCCAAAGTTAACTAGGATACAG
This sequence comes from Eubucco bourcierii, assembly GCA_013396675.1. Lineage (NCBI taxonomy): Eukaryota > Metazoa > Chordata > Aves > Piciformes > Ramphastidae > Eubucco > Eubucco bourcierii. The sequence goes on from VWZE01021536.1 coordinate 534,965, forward strand.
AGTCATCCAGAAAAAAACATATTATAAAGCATCTGCATATTTGTTGACATTTTTATAATATATTCACAAATCTTACTTCGCAGGCCTTGCTGTTCCAGGATTATAAATGCACATTTTTACTTATGCTCAGTTTTCCTCTTTTGTGATAGCAGCTTTTACTTCTACCATGTAAGATTTTCTATAGTGAAATACTTAACACTAGTAGTGACACTGATTTCAAGTCCCTTTCATCACAGAAGGACCAAAGGGAATTAAGAATATTCAAACAAAAAAGAAGACCTTTTACAAGCTCATGCATGCCCAAAAGCAGCTTGTAAGGTTGTGGCAGATATACGAGTTCTGTCTGCAGAGAGTCTTCGAGGAGATCAATGCAGCAGGCATGCACTAATGCGAATCTTCTTTAACAACAGTGTGTTTATTGTCACTTTTTTACCAAAGAATAACCATCATACAGCATATAAAGTATACCCATTCACTTGCTCTCCACACACAGACACAGTCAAATAAGTCTTCTAAGTTACACTTAGCTAAATGTGGTGGTTTGGCCCAGGTTTACTTAAGAAAGCCACAGAGTTCTCCAGGAGGTGGACCCCAGAAATTGTAATTTTGTTATTCAGTCCCATAATGCTGCTATCACTTTATAAGTGGGCAGCAAAGCCAAATCTTTCTTTTTGCTCTCTCCTTTCCTTTGGCTCTCCAGAGGGAGTCCTTATCTGGTAAACCAATGAGGGTGTAAACCTGCCTGAAGCTTCTAAGGCTGCAGTGAATTTCTTGCTGTGCAATCAAGGCCTGTTCGGGCCTAACAGGAGACAATGTTGGGGGTGAAAATGAGCACTGGGGTTTTGTGGTTTAGCTTGGTTGGGGGGAAGGTTTGGGAGAATTTTCATGTATCTTGTATCTGGTTTAGGTGTTTAGGATTCATGTATTCTGTAATTTTTTTCTACATATCTTTAAATACAACTAAGCGTACACATGCAGCTACTTTCCGTAATGATACATACTCTAGTCTCAGAAAGGTAGATGCAGTATGAAAAAGAAAAAACCCAAGAGAATACAAGGGACTTTTCCCCCGTCTTTTGGCTCCTGCACCATCTAGATAATTGCCAGAAAATTACTACCAGAAGCAGGCAAAGAAAATAAAAACTCTGCAGAAATATTTTTTTCATAAAAGTACCTATTCATTCAGATGAAGTACAATGCATTTCTTTTTTCTTTCTGTAGCAACAAATCAAATCACATAAGTCATGACCTTCATGGTCATGCCTTGGTCACAGGAAACCTGTTCACAGAAATGGAGGACTGTAAAAATCAAAAATACCTGCAATAAATGTTTAGTATACAAAGACAACCCCTAACAGTGCCAAAGAAGGCCCTGCTACACCTTTTCTTTTACACGTGATCAGTTTCATACAGGGTGGTTGTTGTTTTCTTTGGCAACTTACATGAAAAATACAGGGTGTGGAACCTGCTGCAGAACTAGCAGAAATTCTAACAAACTTTTGCAAGAGATTGAGTATCTTGTAGAGAAAAAACCCTCTCCAACATCAATCTAACATTAAGTAAGAAAGGCTGCCATTATGTCTCACAGCAGTTCACCCAACTTCACGTGATGACTTGTCTGATCTTACTGTCTGTAACTCCTGGGGAGTCCAACATTTCTGTTCTCCTAGGTCCCAGAGCCTCGGAGGGAGCCAGTCAGAACAGCTCTGAGCAGTTTGCTGGGCAGCTGCACAAGGGAGCCAAAAGGAAACCAAACAACCTTGTCTTGCTCTGCATTGCTACTAGCACTGTGGCTTCTCTGTGTTGGTTGCAATCTGCTGAGAGAAGCCAGGTTCTTCATGCCACAATACCTGATCACTCTGAGTACTCCCAAGCTTTCCAGAAAACAATCACAGTGTCAAAGTTGGGGGCTCAGGGAAACTAAACTGACTTTTCAAAAAAAATCACTAATGCTTTTCAGTGCCCTTCTCATCCCTCCCTGAAATAGCTGGCTTCCAATTTTTATATCCTACCCAGAGATTACATGAGGGGCTTCTGAGCATAATTTAGTAATAATAAATGAAGCAACACATGAGGTTTAAGGCTTTCTGCTTCAATTGTTTTAGTAGCTCTTTTGTGCCATGTGGAGATTTCTACAGGAAAAGCAATAACCCAAGTTTGCTGGAATTGTGTCTCATGTATGCTTGGGATACAGTCTGGCTCACACAATGAAATGTGCAGCATTTCCTATAAAGATATTCCTGTCAGCTATCAGCACAGAACTCCAGAAATTCAGGTTACAGGGAGTTATTTTTCTGAAAGGGATAAAACATTAGCATTAAAAAAAAAAAAAAAAAAAAAAAAAAAAATTCCCCAAACCTCACCCTGCCAAAAAACCCAAAGTAAGCCAACAAACAAAACCCAAATGAAAACAACCCTTACAAATTTAAACATCAGTTTGTGACCAGTAGCTAGTGAAAATCAACAAAATGTCTGTGAATAGAGTAACTATTACTGGTTTCCAAGGTGAAAGTGAGCACCTTTGACTGAAGACTAACTTGGGTTAGCAGAAACCTTGATTGAAACCATTGTGTTGCACTCACTCTCTGTGGTTGATCATGCCTAGGGAGACTACCTTCATTATATAAAACGTGTAGAAGATAAATGGAACAAAAGTCTCTAGGATAGTTCGGTCAGATGACATACATCACAGTGACACATTTTCTTCTATAAAGCCAGAAATTTCCAGTCCTCAGATGTGATAGATGTGTCAAGTTTACTCTTCAGGGAGAAAAAAGGTGCTGTTACAGTTCTGGCTAACCTTTGTCAAAATCCTTAATTCACAGAACAAGTGCGGGATCTTGTCTGAGAAAATGTGATCTCCTGCTTCATGCCTTGAAGCTACTACATGCCTTAAGTACCCTGACAAGATTTTGAATCAGACAATAAGGATGAAACAGAGGAAAAGTGTCTGTTGGGGCACAGAGAAAGGGGGGAGATGTGAAAACCAGATGGTAACATTTGTTAGGTTTCACTTTTAGAGTCCAAATAAGACTAAAACCCTATGCTGCTCTGATGTAATTAAGTGCTTCACTAGTGTGAAACCCTTTCTTTATGAGACACAGCAGAGCACAGAAGAAAGTTGCCCCTCAATGGCTGCTCCAAAACCCCAACCTAATTGAAGACACTTGCAGCCTTATCAAATACAGATGTAAAAAGTTAGGGGCTGGAGAATGATAAAAATTGGCAGTAAGTCTTGGGTTGAGTCAAGTACCTTAAAACAGAATTCAACTCTTCATCATAAAAAAATCTAAATAATATTTGGAGGTTCTTCAAAGTCCAAACATGAAGAGTAATGTTGAACACATGCCTGTCTTCAGTGTACTTCTAACTCAAACTCAAGTATTTAATAAACTAATCCAGACTAGTACTCTCTAATACATGATAAACATGTATGAAGCACTGACCTTAGCGGTGGAGTAGGAAAGGCAAAAGTTGAAGAGCATCCAGCTGCATTTTATCTGCAAAAAAATGCTCACCCTCCACAGTTGATTGTTAAGATCTTAAGAACATTAGTTTTGTACAATTACAAGCATGTTCCAAAAACTTAGGAGAGGTGCTGTATTTACCTCTCTACTGAGAAAAGTCACTCTTTTCTTCGGAAAAAATAATAATAAACTCTGTTTTCTAAAACTTTATTTTATGTTATCTGTGAAGGATTAGGTATGGCTACACTGAGCACAAAAGATAACTGAAAAGTAATGGGTTCTGTGATAAATTAAGACGTTCTTTTCACAGATTACAGAGCATTCTTGTCACATGAAGGCATTTTGAGTTACAAAGCCAATCTAGAGATTGATTGAACATTTTTTTCATTAATTGAGGGGATTATCTGCCAATATTGATATTCCAAAGAGTTTTCTCACGCCTTATTTATGAATGTTAAAATGAAATAAAATTAGACTTATGATTAAGCCCTGTGTGCTGGTTTTGACTGGGGTAGAGTTAATTTTCCTCACAATAACTAGTACAAGGTTATGTTTTGGATGCACAATGGAAATAGCCTTGATATTACAGGGATGCTTTTGTTATTGCTGAGTTGTGCTTACACAGCATCAAAGCCTTTCCTGCTTCTTGGAGGACCCCATGAGAGAGCAGGCTGAGGGTGCACAAGAAGTTGTAAGGGACACAGCTGGGACAGCTGCTCAAACTAGCCAAAGCGATATTCCAGACAACGTGACACCATGCACAGCATATAATTCTGGGCCAGAGTGATGGCCTTTGTCTTCCCAAGTAAATGTTACAGGTGATGGAGCTCTGCTTTCCTGAAAACAGCTGAAAGGCTGCCTGTGGATGGGAAGTGGTGAATGAATTCCTTCTTTTGCTTTACGTGCATGGCTTTGAATCCCCCTTCCTCCCAGCACGCTTCACACACAAATAAACCATCTTTGTACATACTAAGATGCTGCAATAACTAACCGGTGTTTATAAAATAGTATACTAATATTTTTTATTAAAATTATTACAACATTCCTCCCAAGATAGATTAGCTACATCTTACATGTGATTTAAAAACAAAACACAATATAAAACTTTTTGGATATTCTGTTTGCTCTTCAGCTCGCCTGACCTATGCTGCCCAAGTTCCCTGAACAGATACTTGGGAGAAGCAAATAAACAACATAAAACAGTAAAGCTAAAGAGATTATAAATTTCTCTCTTATTTCCTGCTGATCATTGCCAGACTATGTTTCTGCCCCAAAGTGCAGGCTTCATTATTAAAGATGGACAGAATACAAGTATATTCAGCGGAGGCCAACTGTTCAGGAAATAGCTATAATTTGGTAAACAACATAATAAACACTTGAGCATCCTTGATGCAATGGGTAATGAGCCAGTGCAGTCGTAAGTATGCACATAATATTAAGTTTATACTGTATTTCACATTACATATTTACACACACACTCATGTAGAGATGTCTGTATAATACTTCAGATATTATATTTGTTTCCCTCCTGAAATAAATTTATTACTTTTCCCTCTATACACAACCGGTCATTTGTAAAACAAAATCTTACCTTCATTTTTTGGTCTTTCTCTTTCATTTTACTTATATCCACCTAAACTATCAAAAGCTTTTGTTCATCATGGCAACTGAACGCATTACACTCTGAAGCATCAGAGATCCTGGGACTAAATGCAATCTCACAGCAAGTCATCGACATGTCTTATAGCCCATGCAATGGGAAGTGCTTTAAACCCCCAGTCTGTTCTCCTTGCCACCATGGAGAACAATGACAAACCATAACATATCCCATTCATCTAACAGCTGAGAGAATAATGAATTACAGAAATAATTCAACCACTCATTATTAAAAGATTACCAAATTAAAATGAAGCTTCTTGTAGTTACTTTTAAAAAAAAATTATCATGTTTTTGTATCATGTAAGTTAATCAGTATACAGTATTACTGATTCCCAAATACAAGGGTCACCTTGTAATGAAGCCCTCAAACTGAATTAAAGTTAGCACTTATCTAACCTGAAACTCAATCCCGGTTCATACTGTTTTGCTCCCAGCACTGAAAATATCAGAGTTATTTAACGGGAGTCTCTCGAATTTCTTGCTGTTCTTCTCTAGCAGCATTAAACATTTTTTTTAAATGAAACTGCAAATGTTCATAGTTGATTCTGCTTAATACAATTCTTGGTCAGGAATTAAACAAAGTAAACAAACAAACAAACTAAAAACCCCAGGAACACCCCTTCCCCAAACCAATGTTGCATGGCACTAACTATGAAAAATGTAAATGGAGGAAAGTGTCTAGATACTGGGCTTTTAAGGCTAAGCAGCTTTCAGTTCCGAGTGAAATATCTGCGACTTCATTTTAGAACAAACCTCTTAAGATTTAGTACTAAAAAACCCCTCTTTATCAAACAAGCATCAAGCCAGTTCTTCCATCCAAGGGTTCTGGTTATCTATAGACTTTTCAGGTTAACTCAGTGACAGATGAAATATATACATAACTGAGACTGTTCCTCAAGTACTGTGGGTAAATGCATGTTTCCACAGGAGACTACTCAACCATTAGATGCAGGACACAGCATCATCTAATATAAAGAGACTTTTTAATATGGAACATATGCAACCTTTCTATCAGCTCCATCTTCACCCTGGAGAAGAGAAGGCTTCATGAAGACCTTATTGTAGCCTTCCAGTATCTGAAGGGGGCCTACAGGAAGGCTGGGGAGGGACTATTTACAAGGTCTTGTAATGACAAGACAAGGGGCGATGGGTTTAAACTGGCAGAGGGGAGATTTAGACTCGATGTCAGGAGGAAGTTCTTTATAGTGAGGGTGGTGAGGCACTAGAACAGGCTGCCCAGGGAGGTTGTGGCTGCTCCCTCCCTGGAGGTGTTCAAGGCCAGGCTGGACGAGGTCTTGAGTAACCTGTACTACTGGGAGGTGTCCCTGACTATGGTAGGGCGTTGGAACTAGATGATCCTTGAAGTACCCTCCAACCTTACCATTCTATGATTCTATTCCAGGTGTTCAAGAAAAGACTGGATGGGGCACTTAGTGCCATGGTCTGGTTGATGGCTAGGGCTGGGTGATAGGTTGGACTGGATGATCTTGGAGGTCTCTTCCAACCTGGTTAGTTCGATGATTCTATGATCTAAATGTCTACCTGGGGCCAATTAAAAATGCCTCCAAAGTTTGATTTAGAAACTTTTCACTTTCCCAAATAGATTTCTGCTCTTTGTAGGGCAGTAACTGGGAGGTGGAGAGAGGTGAGAGAAGAGGGGAAGGTCTACAGGAAAATTAGGTTGTCAGAAAATGTCAAAAATCACAGCAAATCTTCTGCAAATGATTATTTGAAAGTCTGTTACGCTTTATGTACAGCTGAACAGTAACAAGCATAATGCCAACTTTCATTTTGGAAACAAGTTGTGAGGGGCATCTGTATGTGGACACAAATTGCAACCAACTAAGACAAAGTCCTGCATCAGGATTTCTATGGGGCAGACTGGAAACAGCCTACTTTTGCCTAGTGTGAGCAGGGAAAATCTGGAAAGCTACTGCTACGAGGCTCAAAGGAGGGGAATGGAAAGTGGTTATTTTATCTCTAACTGTATTTCTTTTGGTCTTTCATTCTATTTATATAGTAGACTTCTTTGTAGTGACTGGGAAGGGCTATTGGAGGGTAGCTGCACTTCTCTCACTGTCCCTTACCCAACAGGCTGGGGCACTGTCATCACTCTGAACACAGGATGGGGCAAGGGGGATCCAGAGAGCACAGCACTACTGGGGAAGCTCTTAAATTAGTATTCATCTTCTCTTTAAAGAAAGAAGACACACAGTGTCAGGTCCACTTTTAAGGAAATAAGAGGCACAAAGGAGGGCAATGATGTGCCTTGATTTTCACATTTAGCATTCCCTCTCCACTCCTGGAGACTTGCCATTATTCATTACTCATTTTCATCCTGTAACCTTTCAGCTGAATCTGCTGAGTGGTTTTCTTGTGAGTCAGTCTATTACTCCATGATATTTGGTTTTACTTTGAGCAGGTTTCTTACTTTCCTTAGAACACTTCTCAGTGCCATGCTAAATCCTACCAGATCCTCACGGGCTGCAGCAGGGACTTACTTGACTGCCCATTACCATCTGTTCCTCACAGTCAAGAGTAAGTGTCTTATGAGAAGTTTATTATTGCTATTATATATAAATATGTTGGATCATGAGCTGATTTCACTTACACGTTCTTTCTAGCTCGGCTCCATGTTCTGGTGAGGTCATAGGCCAGATTTTTAGAATTGTTGGGTTAACTGTTGGACCTGATGACTTTAAAAGTCTCTTCCAACAAAAATAATGCTGTCTTTCTAATTAGTAACAGCAATGACGATACAAAAGTGGTTGCATTGTGTACACTTTTTTAGGGTGTTAAAGTTTGTGTTCAGCAATCACTACGCTCCTTTTCCTGAAATACTATAAAGACCTAGAATGGCAGATTTTACTAAACAAGCAGACTGCAGAGGTCATAATTTTATTGGTTTTTTAACAGTTTCTTTGCTTCTCGGTCGTGTATTTTAAACAAAGTGACCTTTCTGATTAATACCTATCTTAGTCCTTATTAAAAGGCTCCAAAAGTAAAAAGTCAGAATAAACCTAAATATTTTCAACTGAGGCAACCTTTTTATTTTTCAGAACTATCCTGTGAGGAACATTGGGTTTTGTTATTGTTGTCTCAACCCAGGCAAGATAATGGATGGAAAACTAAAAATTCTCAGGGACAACAAAACCTCTTTCCTTCCCTCCCCATGACTGACTGCTGCATGGCAGAAATTGGGAATTCTCTGGGAATTCAGTCAGAATTAGTTTTTTCCTATTTTGTACTCCTTTCAGCCTTGAACAACCAGTAAAGCTAAACAAAAACCTGATATTTTTTTTTCTTTCTCATGATTGACAAGGCTAAATTCCATCTGGAATTATTCCTGTGAAACACAAGTCAAAAGAACGGGACTATAAAGATGCAGTTAAAGGAAGAATTTAGTATCTGAAATCTTTGTATACCAGTGAGAATAAATGAGTAACAGAAATATATTTAAGTTTAGGTTTTCAGAATTATCTGTCATAAGGTTTCTCTGAAGAAAAAATCATACACATCTGATGCTGAGTTACTGAAAGAATATATATACCTTTATACCTATATATACCTCAATACGCCTTTTTCAGGTTCACTGTTCAGGGAAGAAGTGGACCTTACAAGATCATGGTTTCAGGCTAGGATCTCCCCAGTAAGTCTGAAAATGTATTAATCACTGCAATCTACATAAAACTGAGATAAGAGTGAATTTTCCTACACCATTACAACATAAAGGAAACAAGCATTAGTCACAGCTTTACACCAGCTCACTTCAGTCTGACAGCTACATGTGCTTGGGAACACTAGGTGGGTCTTAGCCCAGCACAAGACTTTCACGAAGTTCAGTAGACTTTGACTCAGGCCTGGAAAATCTTCCCACAAAGCTACCATACATTTGTAATTCTGTGGTTTAAGACCAATCCATGTATCTTTGAGACATCTGTTGTTTTTTAGTTCAGGAAGACTGACAGACTCCAGGATGCTCTTCACTATTTGGAAATAACTGTTGGTTATTTAGGTTCCCCAAATCCTTCCTTCTGATCACTATGCTCTGCCAAAGTTGGCATCTCTATTTCATTTTCTGCAATCAGGTCTGATCACTTGTGCAATTAATCCCTATTCCTTGCACTTTTCTCATGAAACAATAAACATTTTTGCCCTCAATCTCAATACTGGTTATGCCAATTTTGTCTGAGCTTCTGGAATTTTTCTACTGAAATTTAAGTGCGTAAATGTTAGCTGTGCTTCAGAAGAAACAGGTTATAAAACCTGCTAGTTATAGTACTCACAGCTTGCTTTGTTCTGTGTTTCAGAACTGCTACAGTATATTGACCTTAATAAAGTTCTGTTTTTTTCAAGGGACCAACACAACTATTGCCAGTCCAGGTTCAAAAAATGGACAGATACTGAACTGAAAATACCATATTAAAGGTCTATAATGATCTTTCTGTACTCAGCCAGATGGATTGTCATCTGTGCTGATTCAGTCCAACTTGTCTGTACCATTCAATACAATTGATCACAAGATGGTTTTATAGAGCATTTGGTTATCCTTGAAATTTGGTATCCAGGGGTCTTAGAAAAGGCCCATAACTTGAGCTGTACTTCAGTGAATGCCCTTCTCTGTATCAGGGATATAAATTGTTCTATTTCTTATTTTGCTCTAAAAATTCCTGATACACATTCAGAGAAATTCTGTTTAAGCCTTGCTGTTTCAATCTTGACAGCAACATCCACTTGGTAATTTTAATTAAATCTCACAGCTTCAATTATCTGTATGCAGACACGCTATCCATTTAAGTTGCTTTCTAGGTTGTGGGTTTTGTTCTGTTTTGTTTTGCTTTTGGTTTTCCCCTCCTCCCTGATGTTTTATTTCAGTCTCCACCTCTTCTATTTGGTCAGCCTTTGAAACCGATTCCTTAAGCAAGCTACCAAGCACAATTTGAGTTTATTTTCCCTATTGCTTTAAAGCTCATTTTAAGTCAACATTTAGAGTGAAACCCTCGTAGTGCAGTGCTTCATTTCAAGCCTTCCCCTTTCAGCTTGTAAATTAGCATGACATTTCATGTAACTAACTTGATTTTGTACTTCTACTTCTTCTCTGATCACTGCAGTATATGAAATTTCCTCTGTTTTATACTGTATATTTCCATATCGATCTTTATATCTGTAGGTTTGTTTAAGGTCTGTATCTGCCTTCCATGGTGGTTATTAAACAGCAACACAGATGTTCAACATAATTTTCCACTTAGCTTTGTGGAAATTTAAGGCTGGAGTTGGTCTAAACACTGATGGACAACATAAAATATTTGTCCCCTAGACAAGGACTTCTTCCTACAGAAGAGAGTGGTCTCAGTTTCATCTGACTAGCATTTTTTAAATACAACACATGAGATTCCTCACAAAGAAATCTTGAGTTAATGACAGTCCAAATTCACAAAGCTGCCATCTACCTAGAACAGCTACATCAGAACTTTCTGTTAAGTTTTAGTTATTATGTGCAGACATTACAATAGTAGCGAAAAAAACCCCTGGATATCAAAGCCAACAGAAACCAATGCTATCACAGCCAAACAGCCTCATGAGGGTGACTTAACCTTTGACCAGGAAATCTGATCTACTACAAGCAATTTGTGTCCCAAGGTACTCAGTGAATAGCTGATGTATCAAAATAAACAAAGGCTGAGAAAGACAATGAACTGACAGCCAAGACCAACAAATGGTCTTGATAGCCCATGAAGCCACTAATACTCTGTCAAACACCCTTTTCTCCAGAAGTGGACTGTTTCAACATATTTGAGTGCCTCTGTGTCCTTGAGAACATGAGTGAGATATATAGTGATATGACAAGCTCCTTTTAGCTTATGCAGCACTTAAGCATCTCCTCATTGCCCCTCCCCTGGGCTGTTTATAGTCCTCAAGTATCTAAATTCACCACCTTCTCTCCTAACCTTTTGCCGTTCTCATCACAGAGACAGAAACAGCCTGTCCAAGGAGACCCAGCCTTTACCTGGCATTCTGGAAATTTATGTACTAACCCACTAGTTCCATACAAACATACAAGAACACAAGTTAACAACTTAAAATAGCAAAGGTAAAAAACTTTTTAGCTTCCATATGTGATGTATGATTTGTGTACACTCAGTCTGCACAAATAACCAACACATTTCTCCAAGTAGCTAAGTATTTTAATTTTAGCTCCATTGTAGTTTTTTACTATGGTGGGAATGCACTGCTTGAAGAAAGATCTAGAGCAAGGAAGACAGAAGAATATATATTGCTCTGCTAGGGAAGTTATTAAACTCCTGAGGTAAATCTTAAGTATTTAGTTATTCTGAGCCTTGATCCTCACTTGTTTGGGTTTTTTGTTTGTTTGTTTTTTAAATCTTCCTCTGTTAAAGATAATTTTGTCTGTGTTCCACTTCCAGTTGCATACAAGTACATGGACGGCAGTTTCACTTTCCTAGATGTAAGTTTTCTGCACCAATCTAGGGCCAGTTATGACCTTTCTTCCCACTATGACAGGAACATCATATTTCAATTTCTTTAAACACTATCCTAAAACAAACAAACAAAAGATTAAACTTTTTTTTTTTTTTTTTTTTTTTTTTTTTTTTTTTTTTTTTTTTTTTTTTTTTTTTTTTTTTTTTGGCAAGAGTTAAGTTGAATCTGCTGCTGATATTCAATTCCACACTGCTGTCATGCTACCTTCTAAATGGAAGTGCTGTCTGGGACAAAGTATTATGGGGCTTGAAGTTCAGATTGTACCATGACAGGCTTCCTGTTTTGTTTGTTGCTTTTGGATTCCAGGTTTTGGGTGATGGCAGCTGGATGGGGAGGAATGGAGGAATAGCTTCCTGGTTTGAGATTTTAGCTTGCTACTTTCTGCTTGCTGTTGCTTTCTGTTGTGCTTTTTCTGCAAATTGGTTAAGCTAATTGTGTATTATATTATCTCATTAATATTAAACTCTTATCTCAACTCTATATCAACCCAGAGTTTTCTATATGTATGTTACTTTCGCTCACTTCTGTGTTGCATGGAAAAGACTGTAGTAAATTAGCACTAGATACAAGAAAGATATTTTTTACAGTGATGGTAGGGAACCACTGGACAGGGTTGCTCAGGGAAACGGTAGAAGCCTCATCTCTGGAAACATTCAAGGTCAGGTTGGACAGGGCTCTGAACAACCTGATATAGATGTCCCTGCTCACTGCAGATGGGGAGGGGTTGGATTGGATGACCTTTAAAGGTTCCTTCCAAACTAAAGCATTCTATGATTCTTCATTTCAGCCCAGAACTCTTGGAGATCTGCCTAAGCCTGCCCACAGCACCCTCTATTGCTACAGATGACTGATGGCTTGGGAAGCAACAAATGACAACCAAGCTAAACCAGCCTAAATAGGAATTCATTAAGAAAAAAGATAGGGCGGAGGCCTTTGGAGATGAAAAGTTACATTAACTTATTGCAGCAACTACAAGTATAATAATATGCCTTTTTTTAAAGGAAAGAAATATTTGCTGATTTTGTTCCAGATAATTTACCTCAGTTCACTCACTCTCCAATACCTGTGTGTATCTATTATATCCATAGTAAAAATCATCTGCAGTTGTATAGGGAAATTCTTTCTCAAGAGCAGTGTGGTTTGACTGCAGTTTTGGACAAAATTTTTATATTAAAAAATTGTATTTTATAGTTCAGACTGCATCAAAACAGACAAAAGCCAGTATTTTACAAAACATGTATTGCTACAAAGATTAAATAAATGAAACTTCCTTGACACACCTTCCTTGCTGTCTGTTAGGGATGCTGCACGAGTCAACAGCGTGTGAATGGAAACAAGCATTTTCAAATGCAGGAGAGGATACGGAAAGCATATTGGGGGCAGGGGGGAGAGGGTAGGGGAAGGAAAGCTAACTTCTTTGAATTGTTTATTTCCTCAATCTAATTTTAATTAAAACCAGAACATTAGGATGTCTGTTATACTAAGCTACTGTAATACAGATTTCTACATTAGAGAACAAAAAGCTGAAGGGAAAAAAAAAAAAAAAAAAAAAGAGTAAAAAGGGGG